>JAAIIK010000178.1:683109-708307 GCA_014706435.1 Silurus glanis
AATAATAATAATAATAATAATAATAATAATAATAATAATAATAATAAACAACCCACCAACACTGTAATTTTTTAACACGTCATGTTCGGTGCATAAGGCCATTCTCGATTATTACATAACCTGGACTATGTGCAGATCTAAATCTTTTTCAAGTGCTACACTCTCATCATGAGATGATTCCACTCCTTTTTTCACTCAGTGAACCAGTGAGACCCACTATTGAACTGAATTAGTGACTCATTCTTACATTTTGTATCACTTTTGTGTTTAGATTCAATACCAAGGCTTTCTGTTTATTTAATAGCACCACACCAATTAGATTCTCCTACACGGTCACCAAAACAGTGGTGTTTACAGGGTAGGGTAGCTCAGTATTTGAAATGTTGTGAGTTCAAATTCCAGCACCACCAAGCTGCCACTGCTGGGCCATTGAGCAAGGCCCTTAACACTCAACTGCTCACTCAGTTGTTTAAATGATATTTTAGTAAGTTGCTCTGGATAAGCACATCTACCTTCTTCTTCTTCTTTCGGCTGCTCCCATTAGGGGTCGCCACAGCGGATCATCTATCTCTATACCCCTCTGTCCTCTACATCTGCCTCTTTTTAACCAACTACCTGCATGACTTTCCTCACCACATCCATAAACCTCCTCCTTGGCCTTCCTCTTTTCCTCCCTCCTGGTGGCTCCATCCTCAGCATTCTCCTACCGATATACCCAAACCATGTCTCAATCTTGCCTCTCGCACCTTTTCTCCAAAACGTCCTACATGAGCTGTCCCTCTAATAAACTTATATCTAATCCTGTCCATCCCCATCACTCCCAACGAAAACCTCAACATCTTCAGCTCTGCTACCTCCAGCTTCACCTCCTGTCTTTTTGTTAATGGCACTGTTTCTAAACCATACAACATAATAAGTCTCACCACTGTCCTATAAACTTTCCCTTTCACTCTTGCAGATACCCTCCTATGACAAATCACTCTTGCTATCACTCTTCTCCACCCACTTCACCCTGCCTGCACTCTTCTTAACACATTTCCATCTCCATTGCTCTAACTTGCAGCACATCGTTCCCAGCTCGGTCCCTCTGCCTGGCAAATTGGTACAAATCCTTTTCTCCACTATTTCGATCCCAATTCTGTTTCTCCAACCTCTTTCTCCTTGTTTTCCTGCACTTCCTCATTCCACCACTACGTCTTTTTGTCTTCCTTTCTTTTTCCAGATGTCACACCAAGTACCTTTCTATCTGTCTCCCTAATCACTTCTGCAGTAGTTTCCCAATCACCCAGCACCTCTTCACCACCACAGAGCCCCTGTCTGACCTCTTTCCTGAATTTCACACTACAGTCTTCCTCCTTCAGTTTCCACCATCTAATTCTTCTTTCATTTCTCACTCTCCTCCTCTTCTTCTTCACGTCCAAAACCATCCTACAGACCACCATCCGATGCTGTCTAGCTACACTGTCCCCTGTCAACACCTTACAGTTGACAATCGCCTTCAGGTTGCATCTCCTGCATAGAACATAATCCACATGTGTGCACCTTCCTCCACTCTTATACATCACCCTATGATCCTCCTTCTTCTTAAAATAAGTGTTCACCACTGCCATTTCCATCCTTTTAGCAAAATCTACCACCATCTGCCCTTCCACATTCCTCTCCTTAAAGCCATACCTACCCATCACCTCCTCATCACCTCTGTTCTCTTCACCAACATGCCCATTAAAGTCTGCCCCAATCACCAATTGTTAATTCCTAGGTTACCTTCTACCACTTCATCTAATTCACTCCAGAATTTTTCCTTCTCCTCCATCTCACAGCCCACTGGTGGAACATAAGCAATGATGACATTTATCACCACCCTTTCAACTTCCAGCTTCACGTTCATCACCCTATCAAAAAACTCTCTTCACCTCTACTACACTCTTACTGTACTCTTCCTTCAGAATCACCCCTACACCATTTAGTTTTCCATCCACACCATGAAAGAACAGTTTAAACCCCTCCAATGTTCCTGGCCTTACTCCTTTTCCACTTGGTCTCCTGAACACACAACATTTCTACCTTTCTCCTCTCCTTCATATCAGCTCTCTCGCTCCCTTTAGCAGTCATAGTACCAACAGATAAAGTGCCTATCCAAACCTCCATTCTCCTCCACTTCTCCTTTTCCTGCCGTCTCTGTAGACGTCTTCCTCCTCTCCTTCTCCTCATTCGGCCAACAGTATCCACCGGTACCCTATTGGCTAACAATATGTTTGGTGGTCGTTGGTAACCCGGTTCTCGACCGATCCGGTATTAAATTCTGATTTGTGATCCGCATATTTGATTCTGCACACGTTTTACACTGGATGCCCTTCCTAACGCAACCCTCCACATTTATCCGGGCTTGGGACCAGCACTCAGAGTGCACTGGCTTGTGCCATCCCTAATGGCTGGGTTGGATAAGCACATCTACCTAATTTCATAAAATGCAAATGTTTAAAGGTGGGATTTACGTGAAATAACCAGAATATGGAAGTGAACGAGATCGATTCGTTCAAAACCACTGATGCGTTCACAAACGGAACATTTTGAGTACCTCATAAACAAGAGAACATTTGTCATTTTGATGTATCTGTCCTGAAAGTGTGTCTTCCTAAAGTGTGTATCTCGGCCCTCTTAATAACGCACAGAGGACATTAAATCAGATCTGCTGAGAGACACGCATTCCAAGCAACTATTAAACCCAGCTGTAGTGCAGCTTTACAATATTTTACACCACGGTCATTGAGAGGATGATGACATGCAATATATTTTGTCCATACCGCTTTAGGTATGTTGAAGTTGGAAATTTACTGATGCTCTTAAACAAAATTTGCTCCAACTAATGAGTCTGTATATCAGAACATAAAAAGTGAAGTTTCTCGTCGTTTTTCTTTGCTTTAGGTGCGTAGGAGGTCTAGAGCATGGAAACGATGAAAGGGCAACAAGAAAAGCCGCTGCATCTTTATGAAGTAAATTAGAATGTCAAGCTTATCCTTAAAATCATTTCATAGGAACGGGTATAAATATGCAAAACGCTGCAGCAAAGCCAACTATGAATATGTATTGGCTTTCATGTTCCTTGGCAGTCAGATTTGTTTGTGTTCTGACTTTTGCATTTTGGTTTTTTGCATTCAGACGCCTGATTATGTATATATATATATATTTTTTTTTTTTTTTTTTTACTGTTTCATTACCATTATATCAAATATCAGAGATGCTGCCTTTAAACTTGTCCCTTTTTTCTTAAAATTGGTAAAAGCGGAACGAATTGGACTTTCAGACGTTTCGCATCAAAGTCAAAGCACCGTATGAGAGTTTTGTATCTCCCTGACCTTCAAAAACTCTCCTGTCAATATTTTATTACACGCCATGTTCTTGTGATGTCATGCTGCTTCTGAAGTTTAACTGTATTGAATGGCAGACAGGAGATATGTTTTTAATCAGCATCTGACTTGCATGTGTTTTTTTTTTTTTTTTTGTCTAGCAGCTCCGCAGGACCCAAAACAGTCCTTTCATTTATCACAGCACACACAGGAGGCTGCAGCATCAATACAAACAACAGCTGAATGGGTTGTCCTTTGATTTCATCTCGAATTTCAGACAATACGAAAAAAAAACCTGTATAAAAATAAAACTCTAGGTGAGGTGGCCCTAAAAGTAGACCTGCCACCTTAAAGTTTAATGGCCTTGATATCAGGTTGGAGTTTTGCATGGTACACGAATGGGAATGTGACAGTATTCCATTATGGCCATCATAATATTGGTACATACATTGTTTAATTAGAATTGATATCTTCTTGAATGCATGTGAACGGTGTACTGCGTTTGACAGACGCTTAAGCCAAGTGTTCCAAAATTCTGGATAAACCCTTCATCCACTGCAATCCTCATCAGAATAAAGTATATTCTGAATTTGAATGAAAAAAATTTATATAAACGGTTGTATTTATATCGAGTGCAAATAAGAAAATATAATTTCAAGACCATTTTCTTTGCATTGTATTACAAATAGGTGTATTGCTTTGTCTAATCAAATCTGTCTTTTTGTATTATTTTTTATATAATTTCGACATAAAAATCCAATGATGACTTCCGTTAACTTGGCATTTAGCTATTACGATGAGTTGCCTCTAAATAATTTGGCTGTCACTCAATTAATAACATACAAATCACTGCCTGTGTGTCTTTGTCCTCAACTGAAAATAGATCCTGACATGTTTATGGCATAATTAGATCTTTTATTAAAATGTACACAGTAAATAATGGCGCTCGTCTGGCATGACCACTGCAACATGGCTTAAAAAGCACTTCACTAAAAAGCAAGTTAAGGAATCATAAAACGAATGCATCATTTATGTCATTTTAATGGATTTCTCTGTGTTAATGACTGACATTATAATATTCTAATATTAAACTGTCACTCGTTTAGCATTTCAAAAAAATCGTTTACGCATTTGGCAGATGCTTTTATCCTGACTGACTTGCAATTATCTCATATTTACAACCGGGCACTTGAGGATTAAGGGCCTTGCGCAAGGGCCCAGCGGTGGCAGCTTGGTCATGCCAGGACAACTCACCACTCATTATCACAATAGTCAATAAATGAGCTACCACTTCCCACAGCTGAATTGCATTTATTTGGAAGATGCCCTTATAAAGAACAACTTACATTTTTCTTCAAACAACTGAGCAGGTATGGGCACAGGGGACAAGAAGTGGCAGCTTGAGGTGGTTGGGATTTGAGCTCATGACATTCAGATCCAAAGTCCAATGCCTTAACCACGAAGCTATTAGTGAGAACGATGAAGGCTAAGCATTTCGAAACCTTTTGATGATCATTAGAAAAAAAATCAAATCTGACCTTTTTTATAGCAGAACTCAAGCTTAATTATGGTCAATCTGGTACCTGGGTAATTGGTAGCTCAGTGGATGAGATGTTAGAATTCTGTTCAAACAGAATTTTTAAACCCGTTTTTTTTAAAACCCGTTTTTAAACCCGGACCCATGCTGGCCAAGCGAGATCCTGAGGGAGAACAAATAACGCGACCCGTACCTGCGTCCGCGAGGGAAACAAGCCGGCGTCAGGAACAGCCTGAGGGCACGCGCACACCGCGCTCCCTTACCTAGTATCCTGTTAGCCAACGTCCAGTCACTGAAAAACAAGCTCGACGACCTCAGGGCAAGGGTCAAGTTCCAGAGAGACATTCGGGACTGCAAACTTCTCTGCCTCACCGAGACATGGCTGACCCTCTTTCACGCTCCTGCACACCAAATCTGGAACTACTGACCGTAAAATGTCGGCCCTTTTATCTACCTCGGGAATTCAGTTCGGCCATAGTCAGTGCCGTTTATATTCCACCTCAAGCGGACACGGACACTGCAGTATGGGATTTACACAAGACAATAACTCTTCACCAAACACAGCATCGGGACGCTGCGCTCATTGTGGTCGGAGATTTCAACAGTGCCAACCTCAAGCGTGCACTACCGAACTTTTATCAGCACATCACCTGCCCCACCAGGGGCGAAAGAACACTGGACCACTACTACACATCATTCAAGAACAGCTACAAGGCACAAGCACGTCCACCGTTTGGGAAATCGGACCATGCCGCCATCTTCCTCATGCCTGTTTACAAACAAAGGCTGAAACAGGAAGCTCCGGTTCAGAGGTAGGTCGCGCGCTGGACTGACCAATCGGTGGCCGCTCTGCAGGACGCTTTGGATGACGCTGACTGGGACATGTTCCGGCACAGCTCTGATGACGTCAACATGTTTACGGAAGCGGTTGTGGGATTCATCGGGAAACTAGTGGATGATACAGTGCAGAAAACCACTATCAGAACGTTTCCCAACCAGAAGCCGTGGGTGGATAAAACCATCCGCGACGCTCTGAGATCCCGCTCCGCTGCCTACAACACGGGGCTCGCCACCGGGGACATGGACGAGTACAAGGCTGTGTCTTACAGTGTTCGCAGAGTAGTGAAGGAAGCAAAGCGGCGCTACGGGAGGAAACTAGAGTCACAGTTTCAACATGGTGGCTCTAGGAGCCTGTGGCAGGGACTAAGGACAATAACGGACTATAAAACACCATCTTCTAGAATGGTGAATGCGGACGCTTCTCTGGCAGACGAGCTAAACACCTTTTACGCTCGTTTCGAGGCTGCAGCTAACCACGCTAGCGGCGCTAGCGGCACAACCAGCGTGCACGCCGAGAGAGCCGGAGAGGTAAACACGTTCACCATCTCAGAGCATGACGTGAGGAGGGCCTTCAAGAGAGTGAATAACAGGAAGGCAGCAGGACCAGATGGCATCACAGGTCGGGTTCTGAAAGCCTGCGCTGACCAGCTAGCACCGGTGTTCACTGAGATATTCAACCTCTCCCTGGAACAGTCTGTTGTCCCCTCATGTTTTAAACAGTCCACCATTGTTCCTGTCCCAAAGAAACCCCAGCCCACCTGCCTTAACGACTATCGCCCTGTAGCCTTGACCTCAGTAGTGATGAAGTGCTTCGAGAGACTGGTCAGAGACTTCATCACTGCATCACTACCAGACACACTGGACCCATTACAGTTTGCGTACCGTCAGAACCGCTCTACTGATGATGCCATTGCTCATCTCCTCCACACCACGATGAGCCACCTGGACCAAAGAAACGGGAATTATGCAAGGATGTTGTTCGTGGACTACAGTTCAGCGTTTAACACCATAATTCCCTCCACACTCACCTCTAAGTTGGAGGTCCTGGGACTCAGCCAGCCGCTGTGTCAATGGATCTCTAACTTCCTGACAGACAGACCACAAGCCGTACGGGTGGGAAAACACACCTCATCCACCCTCACCCTCAGCACTGGCACCCCCCAGGGTTGTGGTCTGAGCCCCCTGCTTTACTCAATGTACACATATGACTGTGTGGCCACATCCAACTCCACCACCATCATCAAGTTTGCTGACGACACTGTTGTGGTGGGTCTGATCTACAACAACGATGAGACGCTTCCGCTCCCTGAAAGTGAACACAGAGAGAATGAGGAGGAGCTTCTTCCCGCAGGCCATTCAGTGTTTAAACCAGGAAACACCCAGGATCTAAAAACTGGCCCATTCTCTCCATCATCTATCTCCACACTTCTCTGTACATATCTCACCTTTCGCACCACGACACTTTAAACTCTGGACTTGCACAGCACAGTGCACTTTATATTTTATTTTATTTTATACCACACCATACTGCACATGGACACTTTACGGACCTTTACACCACACCATACCGCACACGGACACTTTATGGACAACCCACCACTAAAATTTCTATTGTTTACACTTTGTTACACATTGTTACACAAAGAATTTTTTTTTGTATATACATCTTTTTCTCTTTGTGGGGAACGACACATACCATGTAGTCAAAAGTGGGTGAGACTACTTTTATTTTCCTTCACACACAGCACACAGAAACAACTTGTGAAAAAGAGAGTAGCTGCATTTTAACACAGTATAACATATTTTGAGGGAATTCCACAATATAAACTGGGTATAAAATGGAATGCCTTGTGCTTTAATTAATAAATAAAAAAAAATTATATTTAAATATATATATATATATATATATAAATAAACCAGCAATTTAACATAACCTCATCATTTCAGATCCTTCATCTTTGAAGAGAGCTTCAGAGGAAACCTCAACACAAAAGAAGGTCATTTCAGTTCCATACTGAGAACTTTAACATTCCATCTGCGTGTGTGATGTGGGACATAATTAAAGCAATTTTCTGACTTCACAGACTCCATTAGGTTGACCATACAGAGTAAACACCACCTATGGTGAGGCGGCTCATCTGTGGAATACCAGATGAATAGCTTGTGAAAAAGCGAGCGAAGGAAAAATGAGTCGCGAATGAGAAACATCATCATAAATAAAACATAAACGGTTTCTGAACCTCGTTTGGGTTTCTGTGAGTCTGGTGTGGAATCGGATGTTCTGCTGTGCAAACGAAATCAGCGAAGCTCTCGGTTAATTATAAGCTCGATGCCACGTGCACCCTTCTCAACTCTTCTCACTTCATTTATCAGCAGATCTTTGTAGAGCAATCAGACTCTATAGTACCACCATGCAAATATAATCAGGTCACCTTGGGAGGATAATAAATCAACTGCATCACTCGATGTATGAGCACACACACACACACACACACACACACACACACACACTCTCTGCTTTCAATGTACACTACATCGGCAAGTATTGTGACACCTGACTAGAATATGTGGTTCTTCTCCAAACTGTTACCACAAAGATGAAGGCACGCAATAAAATATGATGTTTTTGGATGTGTGGCATTAAATTTGACCTTCACTTCAACTAGGAGACCAAAAACATACATGGATTACATGGATTGTAGTGGATGATCTTCTGTTGTAGAGCTCTGTACTCAACCCTATTGAACAACTTTGGATGAATGTGAATGCTGACTGCATCTCAGGCCTCCTGACCGCACCTACAGCAGTACCTAAATTCACGAACACTTTGGTATCTAAACGAGCAAAAATCTCCACAAAATCTTGTGCATTATCTTCCCAGAAGAGTGGAGGTTATTGTACTGTAATAACAATTGGCAACTAAACATGGAGTAGGATGTTTAAAAAGCACATACCACTCTTGTCCAAAAACTTTTGCAACACATTCCCTTATTTATATTGCTTTTTTATAGACCTTTTGTTCCTTTCCATTTCAAACTTTGGTGAGATCTTTTAGATGGATTTGAATTCTTAATTATGGAGCAGGATATATTTAGAAGCACATGGGATATAGATCGCAATGTAAACATACGATGATAATAAAAGGATAACGCATTAAGACGTTAACACAAAAACAGATGAGATCTGTTTGAACAGATGGTACTCTTATTACACTAAAACATACAGTCTTGGGTAATGAAGAAGAAAATCAGTGCAGCAGTGGTGATAATATCTCACCAATAGTATTCAATAGAAGCCTTAACACAGTGGCCAGACAGTGTTATTATTATTATCATTTATTTTTATGTTGTCTCATGATCAAGAATTCATGCTCTCATGATCTCCACATAACAAAGTGGTTTTCTCTTCATATTGAGCACAACACAGATTTATTGTTCATGCTCTTTGATAGGCAATTTGGTAGTATCATGGATGGATAAATTCATTTGTATTTTGCTCTGGTCTGTAATTAAGTAATTTTTTGTCTACTTTCTAGTTTTACTGAGTAACAAAGATCTAAACAACTTTTACTTTCTTAACAACTCTTACTTTACTTTTACTACATGATTATGACTCCATAAATCTACTTTTAACTCAATTACATTTACCAATTACATTTTACACCTCTGTTGAACATTTACACTCCCCTACACACATCCGTTACCTGTGAGCATCTTTTTTTTAGACATTTGGCCTCATTTTCAGGCCAAAATAAAGCTGAGAGAAGGTAAAGAAGCAGCTTGAATGAAAGTTGAATACAAATATCAGCCCTCTCTAAGACAGAGATGCATCAAATCACAGTCAACTCTAAATATTTTATTTTATTTTATGTACAATAATTTACTTTAATTGAATTTGTCTATTGAATACTGATGGTTCTTCTACTTTGTGACATAATACTTTCCTTTATTGAAAGATCGTTTTACTACTTTTTTCTTTTGAACGACTTGTTTGTTCTTGGTTTCATTCTGGCATGTTTAAGAGGTTGTTGTGTTGATGGTTAATGCAGTGTTGAGGTGTACAATTTGATTTGTATTTTAAGAAATAAAACCTCACAAATCAATTGTTTTAGTTTTTTAATAACATGTGTCTTGGGGTTAAGGACTTGTGCATCTTTGAGCCTACGGTTCAATACTGTTCAAATCAGATACTTGACGTTTTTTTACTCATTATAATGGAATTGGTGACGTTTAACTTATAATGGCATTTTGATAGGGGGCTCCAAAAATCACAAAAACAAACTTGCCATTTATCATATCCAGATTAACAATGTCAACAGGAAATGAATGCTGGTTTAATTTCCAAAATAGGGGCTATAACGATAAACAAGCTTCATATTCCTACATTTACAATCTTACTTTATCCAGAGTGACAATAACTAAGAAGCTGATCGTTAATTCAAATCAATTTTATTTGCATAGGGCTTATAACAACATGGAGATTGTCCCAAAGCAGCTTAACAGAATTAAATAGATATAAATATTCATTTTAACATAACAAATTAGTCTCTATACATTTATATAAGAAACCTTAAGATGGACTAATGTCCAATTGATATTGTTCCATCACTGTTTGAGTAATAAACAGTTTTTTGTTCTACACTTGAATAAAAAGAGCAGAAGGGAAACAAGATCACTGGGATCTCAGAAGCATTTGCAGCTCAATTAAGAGACAGAAACAGAGAGAAAAGAGGAAAGGAGCAAGAAGCAGAGAGAGTTATATGAATTATTAGATATCCTTATTAGTAGTAGTTATAAACACTAGGGTTAAACACCTTGCTTAACAGCCCAATGGTGGCAGTTTGGTGGTGCTGAGACTTAAAGTCTTGAACTTCCTGTTAGACATTCAACACCTTAAACTACTGAGTTACAACTTACCTAAATGTTGACACATTAAAATAATGCATCTTATTGGTTCTCTTGTTACAATAAAATTCTTTGCTTAATGGTTTTGCTTATTTATTTTGTTATTTGTTGCTTTGTTTGATGATTGAGACATCTGTCTATGACTCACTCTTGATGCATGTCATGATGCCTCGGTCACATGTCTTACCTCCATCTGCTACCTTCTTAAAGGGCTGCTCCGGCCGCTAACACATAATACATTACCGCTAAATTCAAACCCCCAAGCGAGCAAAATGAACAAAAATCAACACAGTGGATTCACATTTATTATTATATTTAGAAAATAGCAGTGTTTTGCTAGTCATATCATTTTATTTTGTTGTATTTATCCACCTTTAAGGCCGGTCCATGAAAATATTGTCTTACATTAAACCAGAAAAAAAAAAGTTTACTGTACAAAATAGCATTTTCTAGGGCAGACAGTTACTGAATTTATGATGGCGGTGTTCACACAACACCAGTCAGTGGACATTCTGCGCCACCCAGATGAGGATGAGTTTCCCATTTAAGTCCTCTCAATGTTTCTTCCTCATGCCATCTCAGGGAGTTTTTCCTAGTCACAGTTGTCATTGGCTCACTCAAGAGACAAACTTATACTTACACTTATAAGGAATGAACTCATAAATCTTTTAATTACCACTTTATATCTGCTTTAAAGCTGTTTTGAGACAATGTTCACTGTTAAAATAGCAATACAAATAAAAATTTACTGAATTGAAAAGTTAAGATTTACTCACATATCCATAGACAAAAACCTCACAAATTAAAGAAAAATGTATGAGCAAAGGCACTTACATACATCACACATTTAACTCTGTGTACTGGCCAGTGCTCCACTGTCATTGTGTCACTGTGTCACTGTAATGTCTTGTATTGTTTGCATGCATGCACTTCACGTTGCCCTGGGTATAGGGCCGTATGTTAGTTAGTTTTGTGTCATTTAGTGTTCATTTAAGTTTTTTATGTAGCACAATATTCCAGAGGAACATTGCTTTGTTTCAATTTGTAATAAATCAACTGTACAGTATATTTACATTACACTTACATTTATGGCATTTGGTATACACCCATATCCAGAGCAATACAGCACTCCCAGCTTTCCTGCCACTTCTGGAATGTGTACTGGAATTCTTTTTTTTGAAACATGTCAAGCACCTTCTGCTATTTGCTCTGGATCTCCGCAACGGTGTGAGCCGGATCTTCATCTTCGAGAAGATGGCGAAGTCCGCAAGAGACAAATATGGTGAGTAGTGTGGGTGCGGAAGTGAGATCATGTGGATTGTTCTCCAACGATCATCATGCACAAGTTGCCAAATGGTTTCGACATTTTCGGGGGTGAAGCTCATCAAAGGTCTTCCTGATCTCACGTTGTTCTCCTTGATGTTTTGCCACTCTTGAAGCATACTTAATTTGCCCAGTTTCACACAGAATTTCACGTTTGCTCTTTGTTCTAACTTGCTGTCCATGATGAAATTGCAGACGTGGTAACGCACGTGGTCAGAATAGCACCATTTACACCATTAGGCTCAAAAAACGTTTTTAGTTAAAATGACAATACAAGCAATATGTCAAATATGACAAGTAGATTACATGGAATTGATCTTAAAGATTAAATCAGGAATCGTTTATTATATAATAATGAGAAAAACTAAAATAATTCCATAAAGTTAAGAAAATACTTGCTTCTGTATTTAAATGGGGACTCAGCAGGTTATTGTACATAAAAATATGCAAGAAATCCAACCTTAATATATCATTTCATGTCAAAACTATAGGACTATACTCTTTGTCCTGGATTTCAGTGGGAAATGAATCTGGAGGGAAATCAAATCCCCTGTGCAGAACATTTCTCTCGCTGGAGAACTCAGAGAGCTAAACATGGTGCTACATCACCTTACAGCTCAGAAGAGGACGATGGAGTTACATTGGAGTTATTATGATTAATCTCTCAATGAAGTGTCAAGCGCATATAGGAACATTGACTTGAGACAATTCTACCAGAACCATGTTCAAAACATCTCAGACATCATCATAGTATGGAGTGTAATTGATGTTATGTATATTAGCGGGTTGAATAAAGCATATGTGAAGATTTAATTTAGAAAAGCTGGATATAGTATTGAGCTGGAAGATCAGACATTGGTGAAAAAGTAAACATTTAAATTTAGGGCATTTGGCAGATGCCTTATTTAGATTGAATAAATTTTTTTTTTTAATCTGAGCACTTGAAGGTTAAGGGCCTCGCTCAAGGGCCCAACAGTGGCAGCTTGGTGGTACAGGGATTTAAACTTATGACCCTCCAAGCTGAAGTTTAATTAAACTCTGAGCTACCACTTCCCATGGTTTGTTATTGTCACCGATAGACAAGGCGTCAGAAACCGGGAGTAAAATAGAACGTCTTTATTTGTCTTCAAAATACAATCACAGGAGAGCTTTAGAAGAGACTAGCAAAATGGCACACTTAACTGAGTGCTCCTTAGGAGTGTAGCTAGGAGCATGGAAGCATGGAAGCACAGGGAACGAGAGAGGTAAGGAGTCCAGGTGATCTATGGTCGTAACTGGTCGATCGGATGGTGAATGATGGGGAATAGGGACGTGTAAATGGAGGACAGGTGTAGGTGATTAGTAGCAGGGAGAGGCTGAGTGAAAGTGTTGAGTGAAGGAGGGAGGCGTGGCTGGTGGCTCCCTGACAGTAATATAAACCAGGTTATGACTATTATTTTTTATGCACAAATTTCAGAACGTATTAATTTAATTCTCTTTGGTGACCTTCAAAACCAGAGCAGATATATCACAGAAACAGTAATTTGTAAAACAGGCATTCAAGTCAAACCAAGACCTTTGTTCCATAGTTTAACTAACATCTGGAAAGATTCAGTATAGAAAGATATGTCAGTATGCCTGAACTATTTGAGGACAGCCTGCTTTACTTCGTCGTCAGGGAGACACCATGGCCGGGATTGTCGCTGACCTTTAAAACATTTACACACGTTTTACCGCGGCTGATTTCATACTGACCATACTGAGCTTGAAGTCTTCTGTAGATGTCTGCAGCTTTTATATCTTCATTCACAAGAAACTTCATCAGCACATGATGTTCCATGTACACGCTAACAATGTTATCTGCCCTCTTAATTAACGGGCCCTGGACTGATCCTTGACATGTGCGCCACCTATCGGTAATAGGACACACGAGCCACTTACTACTGCTTGTAGTACATTTACATTTACATTTACTGCATTTAGCAGACCCCTTTATTCAGAGCAAAATACAAAAGTGCTTTAAATATCTAATAATGAATAAATCAAAACTGGTTCGTTTGATTACAAACTTAAGATACCATCAGGCCGAAACTCAGTTGAGAGAATTCGTAGCATGCTTTAAAAAAAAATAAAATGATGAATATAAACAAAGCCAATACAAACTGGAAAAAGTAGTAAGAGAAACGCCTCTTATATTAACTTTCTTTCGGCTTCTCCCATTAGGGGTCGCCACAGCGGATCATCCGCATGTTTGATTTGGCACATGTTTTTACGCTGGATGTCCTTCCTAATGCAATGCATTTATCCGGGCTTGGGACCGCATGTCAACACAAAATGCAACTCCAATTCCCAACAAACACCCGCCTAAAAAACATGGCCGCCACAGACTCCACTTTCCACACCTTACAGCTCTCACTTTTACCAAGCTATTGATTAAGAATGTAATTATGCACCTTACAGCTTTCAAAGCCTTCCAGCATGTAAAAGACTTTTCCTCATTCACATGTTTTCTAAGTATACTCTCATTTGACCTTCCAGCTTCTGTCACTTCCCAGCTGTAATACCATGTTTGATACCTCTAATCCTGCCCTGTTTTTGCCACGTTTTGTACCTAGCTGTCAGATACTGTGTTATCCTCCTCCAAAGCTCTCATGCAAGCGTTCTTTAGCCATGTGCATCTTTCTTTTGATTCGTGTCATGTTCCACCCCTGTCATGTCAAAACTTGTTTTGCCTTACATATCGCTTTGTCCTCAGCTGTATCTGTTTACCCCTGTGATTAGTTTGTGTTCATACACCCCATGTTCAGTGTTCTGCTGCCTGATCTTGCCAAGCAATTTGTTTCACATTTTGTATTCCTAGGTTTTCATCTCATTTATGGTATTCTCGCACCATTGTTTTGTCCTTTGCAGTACCTTTCAAAAGTTTGGAAACACCAAGTCTTTTATGTTTTTTGAGAAACACAAACATGGACCTTTGGTTTATATACAATAAACTTGGTCATTCAACGGTATGAAGATTTACTTTGACCAAACAAATATTTGATATTTTCATCCCTTAGTATGAACACCAGCTTTACACTCTCAACATCCAGACTGTTTGTTTCTTCAAACTTTCAGCTGAAATAGTTTGCTGTGTGTTAGTGTTAAGATGAACCTCACACTGGTTCTCTAAACACATTCCTATCTGGGCTCACTCTTCTCCGGATATTATGTTTTCTTACCCAATCAGAAACAGTTTTGCCATCCACTTTTGCTCTTTAATATAATTTTCTGAAAGCATACTGATACTGCGAGGGAATGAATATAAACAAAAAAGCAAGAATATTGAACAAATATCTGCAAATAATGAATGGAAACCATCATGTGCATTGCAGTTCCTAGAAATTCGCTAAAACATTATACAATAATTATAAATAATTTAAATAATTATAGTAATAAATCATTTGGCCTATATTTTGTAAGTTTGGTTTTTGTTTGGTTTTTTTTTGGTTTTGTTTGATATTATGTCTTCTTACCCAATCAGGAACAGTTTTAGCTCAGGTTTTTTCCAGTGTGTATATATACTTGTCTGTTATCTGCATTAAACTGAAGAAGAACCTATGCGCCATTCTGTGTGCTGGGTGATTCTTCCCTGATCAGAAAAGGCACCACGGTCATCGTAGACCACATGGAAAACGTCTCCAAGAATTTTGTTTTGTTTGGGCATGATAAAAATCTAACACTGTGCCGCTTGTAAAACTTGCCAAAAATGTTCTTCACTACATCTTGTGATCCAGTTCATCCCAGAGCAGTTCAATAGGATTTAGGTGTGGTGACTGATCATTTCATGATAGAGAAACACTACAGCTGACTGTTTGTTCTCTAAATAACGCTTAAAGAGTTTGGACGTATGCTGTTGTAGGGTGTTGAATTATGGAATAATTGCCATGCTGGTTCCTTTCGCCTGGAATAAGACTCCGACTTTTGAATTTTCACTTTTCAATTATTGTGCGTTTTGCCTTTTACCCTAGTTTATTGCATAGAAATGAAAGAAACATACTTGATTGAAAAAGCTTTTTTTTCTTTCAGTTTTGGCCTTCCATCCACACTGAGATGGCGTTTCTTTTTTTTGTCAACAAAAACGTAGCTTTTTAGAAAATACTCTCCGAAAGGGATACATTTGATATTGCAGTTTTCGCCTCATAATGCGGACTGTGAAAACGAAGGCTTTTAAAAAAGATGACCCATTTTTAGTCATGTGACAGTGTCTGTCAAAGAGCCAGTAAGTAAATAAACTCCTTCTTCTTTCGGCTTCTCCCATCAGGGGTCGCCACAGCGGATCATCCGTCTCCATACTACTCTGTTCTCTGCATCTGCCTCTTTCAAACCAACTACCTGCATTTCTTCCCTCACCACAGCCATGAACCTCCTCCTTGGTCTTCCTCTTTTCCTCCTTCCTGGTATCTCCATTTTTCAGATGTTTTAATGTGGACGAGCAACTTTTGGGAAACAATTGAAAAAGAAAAAAAAAGTGGGAACAGAGCTTTTTTTAGACAAAAAACACAAATTTATCTGACTTAGTATTGGCGTAGCCTAAGCCAGCGTTTGCATCTTCTATTTCTTACATGAAAAAGCTTTTGCATTCCTAGTTAACTTCATACAATTTAACAGTGTACACCATAAACTTATCCCCAAAGTATTTTTTTGCACAAAGTGATCTGCACATTGTACTTTGACACCATCAAACAAGGGTAAAAAAATAGGTCATAAAAACCTAAGGAGAAAGAGAATGAGTTCACTGCCAAAAAAGCTTCTTCAAACACTATAGCTAACTATCTTAGAAAGCCCTCGACTTTGTTACTGGAGTTGAGTGCAGCATACGGCAGTCATCTTTGCTCTGAGTGCTTTCAAAAGCATAGCCCGAAAAGCAGAAAGCAATAAAGTACAACATAATTATCAGAACGCCTCCAACTAGGCATCAGGATCCAAGACGCTATTCTCATCGAAGCTGAGTGAACTGGAGCAGCAAGTCTCTCTCTAGCAGAAAACACAGGACTAATGAGTGGAACTGAACACACCAATGCCTCCATGTACTGGAAGAGAAACTTTTCTTTGTGCCATCCACTTTTGCTTTTTAATATAATTTTCTGAAAGCATACTGATACTGCGAGGGAATGAATATAAACAAAAAAAGCAAAAATATTGAACAAATATCTGCAAATAATGAATGGAAACCCGAGAATATTGAACAAAATCAGAAAAATTGTGCTGCCACACTATGCAATTCTGTAGTGTATAAATACAGCATGTGCATTGCAGTTCATAGAAATTCGCTAAAACATTATACAATAATTATAAATCATTTTAATAATAATAATAATAATAATAATAATAATAATAATAATAAATAATTTGCCCTATTTTTTGTTAGTTTGGTTTTTTTGTGTGTGGTTTTTTTTGTTTCATCCTGCCCCCAACATGCTGTCCTCCTGTAGTTATCTTGTCCATAATTGAGCTTAGTTTATAATGTAATAGATTGTGAGTTATGCTGAATGGGTGAGAAAACACGGGTTAGTGGATCTTAAGCGGAACTGAGCAGAACACTTTAAAACCTCAGCCTCAGCCGATGAGGGTAAAGGGATAGTGGCTCTAGCCACCGGGCCATCCCCCTGTTCATGGCATTGTTTTGGTAATTAGAAACTTCTGCTTTAAAATGTCAGTGGGGTTTTCTGCTTTTGTCTTCCTAGCTCACAAAACAGTAAGAGGGACCAGTGAAAAAAACATAACCTGTAATATAGAATTGAAAGAAAATCCAAATACATCAATGAGAAATATGAACCTAATAATGTAGAAAAAAGTTTGTTGAATGGTTATATGGGCAGAAGCAGATGCGGTTCATTTATTAAAGTGCAAACATACCTGATAAACACTAATGACCAAAAACGTTAATATGATGAGGAAGTAATGACCAACAACCTGTGTAATAGAACATGAAGCAAGGAAACATCTAGAAATAAAAGCCATGGATGATAATGCTTTACAGTGCAAGATGAAACTTAAATTCATAAGAGCTGAATAGTTAACTAAGTGCTTAAGCTGTTAAACTTCTATTTGTTGTCAGTTCAAATCCCAGCAACACCAAGCTGCCAATTCTGTACCCTTTACCCCTCAACTACAAAGAGTGCTCTGTTGTTATGGCAGGTTGTGATGTGTTTGGAAGTGGGATGCCGTTTTCATGGCTGATAGAGAAGTCTTGTTGGCTAAAGGGAGATGTAGTTTTGTTGGCTGAAGACAATGCTATCTGAAAAATGCATCTATTACAATAGCATGAAACAAAAAACACAACAAAGGGCACCCAGAACTGTTGAACAGCTAAAATCCTGTATCCGACACATATGCGACAATATTCCTCTCCCAAAACTTCAGCAACTGGTCTTCTCAGTTGCCAGATGTATACGGATAAACGCAATTGTAATCGAATACAAAATGACTTTTTTTCCTTAAAATTGTACATCTCCTCAACAATTAAACACTTGATATGTTTTTAATGTTCTACTGTGAACAAAATATTGGTTTATGAAAATTTGCAAATCATTGCATTCTGTTTTTATTTGCATTTTACAGTGTGCCAGCTTTTTTGGAATTGGGGTTGTAAAAGTAGTTTTGTTGACTGATTGGAGATATAGTCCCATGAGCTGATGGTACTGTAGGTGTTGTCTTGTCGGCTGATGGTAGCTGTAGTTTTGTTGGCTGATGATAGATATAGTCTTGCAGCTGTAGTCATAATTAAGACATATACAAAATGAGTATCTCCTTCTTGATTTTGATCTTCAGCATTCCAGTATAAATTTGTGTAATTACTGGCAGAGAGCATAAAGAAATTTATTGACCATGTTTTATAGTCAGTTTCATGGCCTTTATATTAGAGATACGGGCTCTTCTTTCTGTCCTCATTGCCAGGAAGCTAAATTACATCCTGCCTTGAGTGACACCATTAGAGACATCATCATCATCATCATCATCATCATCATCATCATCATCACCATCACCATCATTACCATCATCAGTAAACCCTTTGTCCTTTTGCTCCAGTGGACTTTTATATGGTGTAATGAAATGATCTGCAGAGATTCAGGGACGATGGTAGATAGCAAGAGATTGATTTTAAACAGTGAGTGGCTGTCCTCCAAATCTCTCAATCTCAACGTGAGCTCCTAGGACATAATGAATTGCTTAGTTAATTACTTTAATAATGTTAATCATTATATTTTAAAAAGTCTGATATTTGCAGCAGAAAATGAAAGCAATTATGTGTGACAGATTATCCATATAATCTGCGGCGGACTCCGTGGTATTGAACAAAAATACGAGTCGATTTTCAAAGTAATAAACTGTAGGTCAGATTTATTTATTTCTCTTAATAACTCTTAATTTAGTTAAAAAGAGTGATTGATTTTTGCAGAAAACTTGTACCACATACACTATACGCAGCATTCAGCAAATCACATTTTTATGTGTTTCATTGATACAAATAATGTTTAATTTAAATCTGCTTCGCCAGAATACTCTGTTATGTAAATGTAGCCATTTAAATACTTTATTATTTTAATAGTAACAGGTAACAAAGAGACTTGTATAGTAAAGGCTACACATATGTTTCAGTGTCACTGCAATGTCAACAGACAGAGGTCATGTTTTGAGGGCAAAAATAGGATGGAAAGACTGTTTATGTACTGTTTATACAGTAGCTGCTATAGTATAAAAGATAACATGAGCTCATTTGCCCTATGCCTGTTCTATAATATTAAATGTTGTTTTTGGAAAATAATCAACCTCAGAGTGTTTTGCTATGCTTTGCTGATTCCTTTCCTATAACCACACGTTGTATTTTTATCCCAAATTCTTTAGAAATGGACAAAAGGATTGGGACAGCTGACATTTCCAGCCATATGTGGTTCCTTTCCAAACTGTTACAATGAAGTTAGAGGCACAACATTGTACAGTATGTATTTGGATGAGGTTGCATTACCTTTTCCCTTCATTCGAAGAGATCCAATCCTGTCCCAGCAAGACAATACCCCAGTGCACAAAGCCAGCTGCTTGAAGATACAGTATGCTTTACATGGGTAAGAGTGGAAGATCCCCTGCTATTGAGCTCTGAGCTCAACCTTATTACTATTATAACATGATGAATAGGACCACTGACTGATTGCACCCCAGGCCTCCTCATATCACCCTACATCAGTACCTGACTTTACTAACAACCTTGCATCTGAATAAGCACAAATCTCCACAACGTCTAGTAGAACATCTTTCCATTAGAGTGGAGTTTATTATAAAACCAAATTGGGACTAAATGTGAAATAAGATGTTTAAAATCACACATGAACAGGTGTCCAAACACCTTTGTATATCATGTAATTTCCTAATTATGATATGATATAAAAATAGCAGAGCATATCATGATGAGATCGAGTGCTTGTAACCTTCACAGAACAGCACTGAACATGCAACAGCTTTCCTTCCATCTCTGTATTGATTAAAATGATGAGAGAGAGAGAGAGAGAGAGAGAGAGAGAGAGAGGGAGAGAGAGAGAGAGAGATTGGAAGAGAGTCATGCAGCTGTGGGAACAGCAGGACAGAAAACGTGAAGAAACATCAAGGAATCCATCACATATAGAAATTTGGTGCCTGGTGTGTGGTGTTTATTTTCATGGGATTTCCTGTGGCTCTCCATGTGTGGTGTGTGTTACAGCCTGCAGTCAAGATGTTGTACCTGCTGAGTGTGTGTGTGTATGTGCGTGTCACACTGAGAAAGGTTTATAGCAACAGCAAATGAATGAAAAAGTACATTTGTTATTGGATAAAATGCTGATTGAGGCATTAGAGTGGCATAGAGGGTACAGTAGCTCCCTTATAGCTTTAAGAAAATCTTGATCTGATCTACTGTCTGTGTGACTGTTCCTTTATACAATATGGTATTTGGTGGTTTGGTAATGTTAAACTGCCCCAGTGTGCTTAGATGGACTTCAATTTAATTCAATTCAATTGTATATGTATTGCACTTTTGACAATGGACACCCTCACAAAGTAGCTATACAGAAATAAATCAATTATGATTGTGAATTTTTTTAACTCATAAATTGGTCCCTGCAACTTAATGAACAAGCCATTGGTGTCAGTGGTGAGAAAAAGCTTCTCGAGACATCATAAGGAAGGAGTCTTGAGAAGGTCCAGACTCAAAAGAGGACCCATATTCATCTGGGTGATACCAAATATTTATTAATTATATTTGAGGTTATTGTTGAGAAATTTAGCTAGTTTGGTTTATAATATAATGATAATAAATATAAATATAAAATAATAATAACAGCAAGAAAGAAAAGTCGGGTTTAATTGTAGGGTTTATTGGTGAGTGCAGGTGCATTGTGCACAGTGTGCAAAAAATCAGCCAGAGAATAGACATGTGCAGGTGCGTCATTTACTGTGCAAGATTCAGTCAGAAGTCATTTATTTAACATATTTGAATATATGTTACATTTGATGCCTATGTGGTTAAACACCTTGGCTATGCGGAGAAAACAGAGAGACCGCATGACGTCTTGACCCATCTTGCATAATAGGGTGCATAAAGTCAAATCAAATGCCTAAAACACAGGAAGTAAGATGTTTTTATTAGAGCGTGAGTTTAAGGTTGTCAGGGAGTCACCAGACACGCCTCCCTCCTTCACTCAACACTCTCACTCAGCCTCTCCCTCCTACTAATCCCCTACACCTGTCCTCCTCCTACACATCACCTACACCTGTCCTCCATTTACCCGTCCCCTTTATGAGGTCCCTATTTCCCTTCACTCAGGGTCCGATCTACCAGTTACGACCATAGATCACCCAGACCTCCGAACTCTCTTGTTCCCTGTGCTTCCATGCTCCTGGCTACACTTCTGAAGGGAGCACTCAGTTAAGTTTGCCATCTGCCACAGTCTCATCTCTAGCTCTCTTGTGTTTGTATGTTTAAGCAAAATAAAGACATTCTGTTTTACTCCCGCTTTCTGACACCTGGTCTATCCGTGACAAAGGTACAAGCAGGATGAGAAAGAAATATACTTTGTAAAGAGTTTAAGAAAAACTAGACAAATTAAGTAGATTACAAGAGCAATGAAAAATAGGAAGCATTTGGAGAAAGTGCTGGTGTGTTAAAACTAAAGCCCTGGTTTGTAAAACTAGAAAAACACGTTTCTATACAAAGTGTACACAAAACAAAACAATGGATGATTTGCAGATAGTGATAAAAAACCCAGACGAGATTTTAAGAAAAGGTGTGAATATTGTTGGGAATGATCTGTTGCATTGTTATGTGCACAATCAGGGGATTTTTTTTAAGAAAAGCTCACTATCAAGAGATATTTTTTGTACATGTAAATTGTATGGAGGTGAACGAAGTCTCCTGGAAATGAGTGGAATTTTAGGTAAGAATAGGTATAAACTTACCAGCAAACACGTAAGCAAAAGGTGGGATAAGAAAAGTCTCGTAAAATGATTGGTGTATGTAAATTGTGAGGGAGGAGATATTACAGAAAAGATGTACATTTTACTAGGTGTGAGATATAAAAAGTAAGGATTGTTTATATCAAATTCGCACTCGCATGTGAAAGCTGACGGGTGCCATTGCTGTCAGGATGGTTCTCACCCGAGAGCTCCATGGGACGGGCCTGAATAATTGATTAGTGAATAGGTAAAACTGATTTGAGTATTAAGCCACTTAATTGTTGTGTCTACTCGGACATGGGGCCTGAATTCCGACATTATCAACAGTTTATGATGGAGGCATGAGTGCACTGAGAATTTTTCATATTAAGTGCAGTTTAAAGCCATTTTCCTGGTTTGGAACCAAGTGGAACCTTCACAGTAGTTTTAAGGATCTTTAAATTATTAATATTGGGCCATCCTTAGTAGTAGTGAATGGTTTCCAATTGATGACTCTATTAGGGCAACAGGATGGTTCAGACCGGTCCAAAAAGCAGAGGAGGACAGGATCAATAGTATCTGAGAAGCATGTATTGCAGGAAAGAAGCATGTGTCCCACCGCACACCTAAAACATAAGTTTTAACAATACTCTGAACCAAAAAAAGCGTTCAAGATGTTCAGGATGATAATGCAAGATCTCCTCAAAATAATATACAGTGAATACATGATCAACTCAAATGCAATGTATTTGAATTAAGTCTGCCATTAAGGTCCCTGTGAACCTTTTTAGTCCAGAAACACTACCACATTAGATGAGCAGAATTCACCAGGTTCATATAACCAGCTATACATTACGCATAAAGAGGGGGAAAAAATGCACTGGAGCGGCAGAACGTTTTAGAGTTTCAGCTCTCCACCATGGACACTTTTAGTGCACAGACAATGTGCAAACACAGCAGAAAAAACTAAATAATTAAAACTATTCGAATCATTAGTATTTATAGATCTAAACTCCTTGTGCTGAGAGAAAATGAGAGTGAAGGTCATCCAGAGGCTGAACTGCTTACCATGCCATTACTGTAATAATCCACCCCTGAGCAACTCTACCATAGGAAATTCCACAAAATGAATATATAGGCTGCAATATTCCAAATTTATATGTCTATTATATCTTATGTATACTGTATATCATGTATATTGTATCATGAAAAGGGGAAAATCCTTTTCACAACACTGTATCTTCAGCTTTTTGTTTATGTGTGGACAATTTTATAGGTGTGTGTTTGTGCAGATTTGTGTTCAATCAGCCACAAGGAAATTATTAAAGTTAAACATCCTATTCCGCATTTAATCTGCATTTGCTGTTGCGACATTTAGCAGTCGCCTGTGTCCAGAGCGACGAACAAAAGTGCTTTTAGTCTCGATCAATGAATACATCAACACTGGAACGCTTGATTACAAATTTAAGATAAATCAGTCTACAACTCTGCTAAGGTATTTTTATTTTTTTTTGTAAACAATGTCAACTTGTGTTAGTTTAAGTGTTTCAGGAAGATGTGGGTCTTCACCCGTCACTTAAAGATAGACAGGGACTGTTAAAATAACCTCCACTCTTCTGGGAAGATGTTCCATTAGATTTAGAAGTGTGTTTTTGGAGATTTGTTCTCATTTATCCACAAGGGGGTCAATAAAATCAGGTACTGAAGTAGGTGAAGTGAGGAGGCCTGGGGTGCTTTCACATTTATCCCAAAGATGTTCAATAGGATTGAGGTCAGAGCTTTATAGCGGAGGATCTTCCACTTCAAACCATATAAACCATATCTCAATGGAGCTGGCTTTATGCACAGGGGCATTGTCATCCTTTAACAAGTTTGAATCTCCTAGTTCAAGTGAAGGGAAAAATTCTATTCTACTGCAAAGACGTCAAATACAAAAAGTGCTTTGAACTTTGTGGTAACATTTTGGGGAAGGAACACATATGGCTAGAAAAGTCAAACAACATTTTCATTTATTATCATGTAAGTGGAAGATCACTCCATTCATCCATCAGACACTGATAAGATTAAGTGTCAGGGGCAGTAAATCCTTCCAGAAATGCTGTCCTGCATACATTAGCTCTGTCTCGAGTGAGTGCTGTGTGAGCAATTACATGAAAAATGTGCTTTCCCACTTTGTTTAAACAGAATAAAAAATAAAGGGCTATGAATAGTTTTCCTTCTTGCATTTATTCGTATGCATTATTATGTAAAGTGTTATTTATGATGCAGGCTTTCGGGCCCTGGCAGTGATACATGAAGCCAAGCCATGCTCTATGGCTGCCAACAAATCACTTCTCTTTATGTTAACACAGAAAAATCGCAAACGGTATAAAATAAAATGCTTTGAATTTGGTCTAAAAGCATCTAAAACATAGGACATTTTTGATCTATTAATAAATATACAACCGCATGGACAGATTCTAAAATCGCATTGCTTTAGAAGGTCATTGCTTTAGAAGGTCTTGAAGTTTCTATACGGGTATAAAGCAACACATGCTTTTTTTGAATTACTGCACCCCCCTGTCAGCTCAAAGCAGTCTCTCTAATCAAAAAGGTGTTTTTCCGCATACAGGACTGTTACTAACTGGATTTTTTCAAGTTTCTTTGTGCCCTTCTGTATGAAATCAGAGAATCGTGCTTTATGGAGCTCCGCACAGGGTTATTGTCATGCTTCAACAGCTTTGGATCTCCTAGTTAAACTCGAGGCAAATTATATTGCTAATACTCCCATGGACAGTTGATAGATAGATAGATAGATAGATAGATAGATAGATAGATAGATAGAT
>JAAIIK010000178.1:726006-753208 GCA_014706435.1 Silurus glanis
GATAGATAGATAGATAGATAGATAGATAGATAGATAGATAGATAGATGTATATATATATCAGTTATACTATATATTCAAGAACTTTCTACTTGAAAAGAATAACAGCATAATATTCCTGTCATCAGCTGCAGGATCTGTGAGATCATTACTGAGAAAATGTGCTTTGGGAAATTTACCCAGCTCAAGAACCTGACACAAAATAATTGCTTTGGTCGAAAGGTAATTTCCCTCTTAGAGAAGTACAGATTTGTCTCTCTTTGGTATTTATGAAGGCTGGTAATTTCTGTCCTGCAGTTTTGACACAGCTCAGGGGTCCGTCTCTCTGAGGAAACGCAGTGTCCATGTCTAACTCATAAAGCCAAGGTCACAGAGTCACAGCAGCTGGAAATATTTCATCAACCACCCACCAGGGCATTGTGGGTAACTCACAGGCTTGAAATGCCTGCTCTTACTGTATTCTCTGCTTTCTCTAAAGTAATAAAGCAGAACACAAAACATAAAAGAGAGTAGAAATAGCAAATTATACATAATGTTCGATGTCAGTTCCTACATTGTGGAGTTATATAGGTTTCCAAGTGCCATTTTTATGACCAGGCACTGATCTCTGTTTCAATGATTTATAAGTACACTATATTAACAAAAGTTTGTGGATATGTGACAATTGGATTGCTATTTGCTTTTGAACATCCCATTCCACATTTAGTCTCCACTTGCTGTTATTAAAACATCCAATCTTCTGGCTAGATGTTTCACTAGATTTTGGAGTGTGCTTGTGGAGTTTTAAGTTAATTCAGCCACAGGGGTTAAGATGAAGCCAGGTACTGATGTAGGTGAGGTGAGGAGGGCTGGGGTTCAGCCATCATTCCAGTTCATCCCATAGGTGTCTAGTAGGGTTGAGGTCAGAGCTTTATAGCAGGGGATTTCCCACTCCAACACTTGTAAAGCATATCTTTATATGGCTTTGTGCACACAGGTAGCACATAGTTAAGTGAGTGAGTGTGTGTGTTTCAGTTCCAGTTCAGTTCTGCGTGTTGAGGAGCCTGATGGTCCGAATGCCTTGGAACCTCTTCCCTAATGCTAGGAGAGTGAAGAGTGTGGTCGTCCACAATGCAACTAGCTTTGTGGATGCAGCATAAAGTGTAAATGTCCATGGCAGAGGGGAGAGAGACTGTAGTCATTGACATCTATAAAACACTACCATATGTATAGTTACATCTGTAAAACACTACCATATGTATAGTTACATCTGTAAAACACTACCATATGTATAGTCACATCTGTAAAACACTACCATATGTATAGTTACATCTGTAAAACACTACCATATGTATAGTTACATCTGTAAAACACTACCATATGTATAGTCACATCTGTCAAACTATTATATGTATAGTTACATCTGTAAAACACTACCATATGTATAGTCACATCTGTCAAACTATCATATGTATAGTTACATCTGTAAAATTCTCATATGTATAGTCACATCTGTAAAACACTATCATGGATATAGCAACAGCCGTAAAACGCTATGATTTGTATAGTAACATTCGTAAAACACTATTATATGTACTGTATAATTACACCTGAAAACATGATCATGTGTATAGTAACATCTATAAAACACTATAGGGTGTATAGTTACAGATGTAAAACACTATATATACTCTAAGTATTGGGACACCTGGTCATAAGTACGGTATGTGATTTTTAAACATTGCATTCCACATTTAGTCCCAATTTGCTATATATATATTTGTGTACCGTTGCACCCCCACCATACTGTTTGGTTGAATCTTTATATTTTATGTCATTGGGTGTTTTGGTTCTTTGTTTTTACATGTTTGGACTTTAATTAAATCTTTTCTGCACTTGCCTCCACCTTCTTGTTTCCAGTACATGACAATTAGCTGAAAACAAATCTGTCCTCTAAATGATTAAATAGTCAAAAGAGCTACTCCAGTTTACCTGCCTTGTAGCATAACATGACTGTACTGAAATCAATTCAATTAATTTTTATTTGTTTAGTGCTTCTTACAGTGTTAATGTGATTAAGGATGTATAAAAGAATGTGTACATTTATTTCTATAAGTTTGTTCCTCATAATTGTTTATCCCTAATGAGTGAGTGAGTGGGTGACAAATGCAAAGAAAAACTCTCTGTAATGGTATAAGGAAGAAACCTTGAGAGGAACCAGACTCAACACTGAATGGCAGTTCTGTACTAGTTAAATGCATATGTGTTTGCATCAAGATTTCTTCATGAGCATACTTTGTTGAACTGTTATAAATAGAAATGTTTAAAAGCTGATTGAACTTAATGCAGATAAAGTAATGAGTGTCCTATATAAATGCAGAGTTTATATATTAAGATTGCTGTAATAATATCAAATAGGATGTCTTTTTTTGCTCTCAGAATAGCCTTAACCATTCATCTTAACCTTTGAATGTTTTTTTCTACAACATCCCATTGGTAATATCTTAATGACTGGGTTCATTTAAAATACATTAGCCTCACTGGCATGCTATGGACCCAATTTGAGATAACTTGTTCTTTGTGTGTTTTGTGTTATTTTTTTTGCATGTTTGTTACACTTTAAGGTTTCAGATCATCAAATTATTTTAAATATTAGTAAAAGATAAAACAAGT
The DNA here is from genome assembly GCA_014706435.1 of Silurus glanis. Classification (NCBI taxonomy): domain Eukaryota; kingdom Metazoa; phylum Chordata; class Actinopteri; order Siluriformes; family Siluridae; genus Silurus; species Silurus glanis. Next base: position 728,657 of record JAAIIK010000178.1, read on the forward strand.
GAACACAACATGCAGTTTTTAAATAAAGGTTTTTATTATTGAGGGAAAAGAAAATCCAAGTTTGATGATCTGAAACATTAAAGAGTGACAAACATGCAAAATAAAAAAAGAAATCAGGAGGGGGCAAACACTTTTTCACACCACTGTATGTACATGGTCAGTAAAAATCCTCAGGCATGATCCTTATACATCAATAAATCATGCTTGGTTGGTATTAAGAAGTTTATTCAGGTATTTAGATGGTAGCTTAGAATATTAGAATGTGTTCTCCATTATCGGTATCATTGGAATAATACCGTTAATGTAGAACCCATTCTAATATTCTTAGCTACCATCTGTGTCACAGCGAAAAGGAAGATTAATCAGATTTACATTTACATACGTTTGTCAGGTATCTGAGGCTGTGACAGGATTGTTACCTGATGTGGTCTTCTGCTGTTTGATTTGCTGTACACATTGAGATGTTTTTTTACTTCATTACAGATTTGATTTATGAGGTATTATTGTCCTTCTTACAGCTCCAATTGCTATGGCTATTTTTCTCAAACCTCTCTTATCAAACCACAGAACTGCTAATCATTCACATTTGTTAAAATTAAGCAGTTGATAGTGAAGGGCCTTGCTCAAGAGCCCAGCAGTGGGCGCTGGGAATTGAACTCATGACCTTTTGATTAGAATACAAACATCTTAATCGCTAAGCTACTACTTTCCTCGAATCACCTGGTTCAATGCTCACCGGATTATTTTTTGATGTTGTCACTTGATAATGGTGTTCGATTCTATGTAAACTGTGCGAATCCACAATGGGTAAAAATCTCACATTTTCTAAAGCTTGTAAAATTCTCCAAACCTCACAAGGCCTTATTAATGGTATTCACCACCCGTCAGCACATGATGTGTCTGCAGCCTTGTCCTTTACCTGTAAAAAGTGTGATAATAATAGGAGACTATGTTAGGACCTTGAAAGAACTATTCAGGGAACAACAGCTTTCAAATCCTGTTTATCAATTGAGATTGTTTTGCATGTAGATTTGGCATCCTTGCCTTCGCACCTGCATTGTGAAGGTAAATGAAATACACACTTTTAAATAGATGCTTTCTTTTCATTCAAACCAAATGGTATCTTAAATATTAAAGCACTTTACTCATAAGTCTTTATGAAATAAGAATTCTATATAAAACATTGCTCTCTAGTCCTGAGTTTTATGTCAGATCTGCATCTGAATTCTTAAACCATTTAACACAGACATTAAATAGGCAACTTGCATCTCACAGAGTAGACACCTAGTAGACCTATGTCTAGTCCCATCATCAGTATTTGTATAGAAATAAAACGGTCCTATCAAATGAACCTTGGAGGTTAATTTGCATTTTTCAATTGTGTTTTCAATTATATAGAGCAACTTACTTTCATAACATCAGCTCTCTGGTTAAAAAAAAGCACACCAGAGGTTGTACTTCCTGCAGCAGCTGAAGAAGTTCAACCTACCAAAGAAAAGGATGGTGCACTTCTACACCTCCATCATTGTATCCATACCTACCTCCGCCATCACTATCTGGGACACTGCTGCCACTACTGAAGACAAAAGCAGACTGTAGCATTAGTGTCATTCACTCTGGTGAGAAGGTGATTGGCTGCAATCTTCCACATCAACACCAAGTACCTACCATCATCTATGACCTGCTGCCATAAACTCTAACATTACAATCAACAAGGGCCACTATGTTACAGCCCTGCACCTTGGACTTATTTAAGAAAAATCATCATTGCACTACATTTATATAATTAAATTATTATTTGCACTGCCTCACTTTACATACACTGCACAAACTTTATAGTTAATGCCTTTATATTTATTTCTTATTTACAGAAGTTCTAAGAAGCCATGCATTTAAATTTGTGTTTTCTTTGTTGTTGTTTTTCTGGATCACGACTTGGTTTTCTCAGATCTCAGTTCCTGATCAAAGTAAAAGTGAATGGATCATCTATGATGCTGCATCTAGAACATGCTCTTTTGCTAAAAAAAACCACAAAAAAATTAAGCAATTATAATGAGGAAACTATGTTCGTTATGTCAAGATGTCGTGATCACGAGAAAACAACTTTTGTTATGGTGAGATTACAAGAAAACAACTTTAATGCGATGGAGCCACTGGAGCGGGGCATGGTCCGAACAAAGTGTGAAGCCCGTCCCAACAGTAAGGACGGGCCACTTGATGGCCAGACACTTCTTCTCTATGGTGCCGTACCGGTTTTCCCCCATCAACAATTTGCGGCTAAAGTACAGCACCGGGCGCGCCTCCTTCTCCACTACCTGGGACAACACGGCCCCCAAACCCCTGTCCGAGCATCGGTCTGTAATATAAAGGGGAGAGAGAAGTTAGGAGCATGTAAAAGTGGGCCACTGCAGAGTGCAGCTTTTACTCGCAAAAAAGCCTGTTGGCACGACTCCGTCACTGGACCAGATCTGGCGCTTCGTTTTTAGTGAGATCGGTCAGTGGGCTGGTGATGACCGACTACTTAGGGACAAACCTCCGATAATAGCCAGCCAGCCCCAGGAACCGTCTCACATTCTTTTTAGTCTTGGGTCTCAGACAGGTTGCAATCGCTGCTGTCTTATCAATTTGGGGATGCACCTGCCCATGACCCAAGTGGAAACCCAGATACCGTACTTCCACCCACCCAATTGCACACGTCTTTGGGTTTGCCGTGAGCCCTGCTCGCCTCAAGGTCCTCAGGACTGCTTTGAGGTGTTGTAAATGCTGCTGTCAGTTATTGCTATAGACGATTATGTCATCCAAGTAGACAGCAGCGTACCTGTTATGGGGCTGGAGAATTCTGTCCATGAGACGTTGCTGGGGCCCCGAACAAGCCGAACGGAAGTGTAACAAACTGGTGTAAACCGAACGGAGTGGGAAAAGCCGTTTTTTTTTTCTCTGTGAGACTCCTTGACTGCCCCCATGTTATACATAGCCTTGAGTTTATCCCGAAATATGTGTTTTTGTGTTCGGGTAGCCAGTATGTGCGACTACGCACCATTATACCTGGAGGCGTCTCAATATGGTGTTCTATGAGGTTTGTTTGAACAGGTGGGGGGGGACATCCGCAAACTCTTGTTGCAACCTCTCTAGCTGTGCTCTTTGCGATGGCGAGAGGTGGTCTCCACAGGGGACCAAGGCGAATTCTGTTGCGGATATTGGCCTTACCTCCGGTCCCAGCTCCTCCCTCTCGGGAACCACCATCGCTAGAGACACAGGCAACGCCTCCCTCCATGGTTTCAGGAGGTTGAGGCAGTACACCTGAAGTGTATCACCTCTATCTGTGTGCTGCACTTCATAGTCAACATCTCACACCCGCCGTGTAACCTCAAGAGGTCCTTGCCACTTTGCAAGTTGTTTAGAGCTTGAGGTGGGTAGCAGAACGAGGACTTTATTTCCCGGTAAAAATTGTCGCAGCTGCGCGCCCATATTATTCAGCTGGGATTGCCGTTCTTGAGCCTGTAGCAAATTCCCCAAGGTTAGTTGTCCTAAGGTGTGAAGTTTTGCTCTCAGGTCAAGAACGTACTGAATTTTGTTTTTACTGGTCGAAGGACTGTCCTCCCAATTTTCACAGATGATATCAAGCACTCTGTGCGGCTTGCAGCCGTATAATAATTCAAAGGGGGAAAACCCTGTGGAGGCTTGTAAGACCTCTTATACTGTGAATAACAGGGACTCGAGCCACTGATCCCAGTTCTGTGCTTTCCTATGTACAAACTTCTGGATCATGTTTTTGAGGGTTTCATTAAATCGCCCCACTAAGCCATCAGTTTGAGGATAGTATACGCTAGTGTGGATCGATTTAATCCCCAATAACCCGTACAGTTTGCGTAGTGTTTGTGACATGAAGGCCATGCCTTGATCAGTCAGGCGCTCTTTCGGGATCCCAACTCGGGAGATAACACGGAAGAGTGCCTCCGCAGCACTGCATGCGGAGATGCTGTGGAGGGGCATTGCTTCCGGATATCACGTTGCATAGTCTACTAAAACTAACACAAAACAATATCCACGTGCCGTCCACTCTAATGGTCCGACAAGGTCCATGCCAATTCTTTCGAAGGGGACCTCGATTAATGGTAGGGGGCTCAAAGGCACTTTTGGCATGGCCAGCAGATTCACCAGCTGACATTCCCGACATACCGCATCTACGCACATCGCGGCGAATGCCCGGTCAATATAACCGGGCCATTAAAATTGAAATTTCCCCACTGTGGGACGAATAAAGGTTCATCTTATCTTAAGTGGTAAAATGCAAAGACAGAGATTTACATTTATAGCATTTGGCAGATGCCCTTATCCAGAGCGACTGAGATGGGGAGAGTTAAGGGCCTTGCTTAAGGGCCTAGCTTAAGGGCCCAGAAATGGCAGTTTGGTTGTGGTGGGATTTGAACCTGTGACCTTCCAAATTCAAAGTCCAATGCCTTAACCACTGAGCTACCACCTCCCCAGAGATAACATCTGGATAGCAGTGTGTGTGAGTGTGTGACTGAAGATTAGCCCAAACTGATGTTTACATTGTTTGCCCAAAGGGTTTGAAATTCCTACACCAACAAAGTCTGAAGCACACACACACACACACACACACACACACACAATGTATTAGACAAAATGCATAGATTGTAGTACACCAGAAAGAAAAATTTTTCAATCATGTTCTACTGAAATACATAAAGGGATTATTATTTTTTATAACCATCCTATAACAAATGAAATCTGAAATTGAAATTCTGTCTATTACAGTATGTCCACAGTTCCTGTAACTCAGGTATGTCATAATAAAAGAGCAACAAATAGAAATGGCACAAAAGCCCGAAACTCGGCCGCGTCCTCCTCTTTAATAACACAGCGTCGGAAATGAACGCAGGCCTCCAGCTGATTTGATTAATGAGGGCTCCTGCTGAATATCAATGCTTTTCGTCAGCCTTACAGTCACGTCCAAGGTTATTGTTCTCCTTCTGAATAACTAAATTACAAAGCACAGTTCAATATCATAGATTTTCCCGCTGATTCATACAGCTCTGTTCAAGACGGGTGTGAGATTGCTTTCTGTTTGATGATTGTGAAACTTATGAGCGAAACACAAAAGGTCAGATTTTCACACAGTGAATAATAATATTCACACCGAAATGCCGCCATGTTGGTTATTTTGTTTTCAGAGAATCCAAGAATTTTTCTTGGATAGAACGTGGATTTTCTCATCTAATTGGACTGAATGTAAAACTAAGCACAATACTCAATGTTGTTCCATGCAAATAATCATGAAATCTAACCAGGAGATAATATTTTCCAATACAGAATATGTAGAACATTTAAATAGGGCTGTAGTGACAAGAACAGGTTTTCATTTAGGAATTGGATAAAGAGCTGAAACACTCAACCCAATTCCAAAAAACATTGGGAAAATGTAAATAAAAACAGAATGCAATGATTTGCAAATCTCAGAAAGGCCTATTTAATTTACAATAGAACATAGAAAGCATGTCATATGCTTAAACTGAGGAAATGTACCATTCTAAGGCAAAAATAAGGTAATTTTATATTTGATGGCGGAAACGCGTCTCAAAAATGAAGCAACAAGCATTCTGAAAAAAGTAATAGTTATTAAAATTAAACAGTTGGAGAAACATGGTACAACTAATTAGGTTAATTGTCAACAGTTCAGCAAGATGAGTGGGTATAAATGGTGTATAGAAGTAAAGATGGATGAAGCTTCAAAAATTCGTAAAGTCAAGTCAAGTCAAGTCAAGTCAAGAGGCTTTTATTGTCTTTTCTACTATACACAGTGGTACACAGTACACAGTAAAAACGAGACAACGTTCCTCCGGAACCCTGGTGCTACACTAAACAACAGCATAGAGCTACAACACAAGCTACATAAAGCGCATTGAGTGCAACCTAGTGCAAACAGTGCAGACAAAAAACAGTACAGACAGACAACACAAGACAAGACACAAAACCCAATATAGCGCCAACCAGTAAACCTACTGTATACTTTGATTATACAGTACTGTGCGAGGAGAACTGTAAAAACTATACTCGGGGGTGAATATAAACAGAACAATGTAGTGCAAAAAACAGCAGCAGTCAAGAGGTGCAAAAGACAGCATGTAAACAGGATAATACTGTGAAAGTCTGTGTGTACAAATTGTGGAAGTTTTTGAATATTGTTCCTTAAAATAAAATTGCAAAACGGTATGTCATCATTTATGGCACATGATATCATCAAAAGCTTCAATTAATCTGGAGAAATCTCAATATCACCCATCTTCAGGCCCTTAGGTGGCACTGGATTTAAAACAGTCATGATTCTGTAATAAAAATCACTGCATGGTTTCATAAACACCAGAAATAATTTTCTGCGAACACAGTTTGCCATCACAAATGCATGTTAAATCTCTATCATGCAAAGAAGTGAACATGATCCAGAAATGCCACCATCCACATTTTCACTTTTCCACTTTGTCTCAGTATATTTTAAATGAGCTTTGGCCCAGAGAGGATGGCGGCTTTTCTGGATCATGTTCGTGGGTCATGAATTGGAGTTGTACGATACAATATCAAACTGCAGATGCAAAATCAAGAAAACAGGTTAATTTTCTAGGGCTCTTGCTGGCATTGAGAGCACTCAAAAGCCTGCTGATAGCTGATTAATTATTAGCGTGAGGTGAGCGAAACATGCTGGATTTATTTACTTTGAGTTCCTCTGTTTCCTGGAAGTATTTTTCAAATGACTCCATACTCTGGAGACCTTCTTACTGCCTCCAAACATTAGAAATAACAACTGGATAAACAAAAAGGTTTTTTATAAAAGGAGAGAAAAATATTTGATCTTAGGATATCATTACACAACTCTCTGATCTCCCCTTCAGCCAGTGCTCGGGGACCTTGGGGTAACCATGGACAATCAATTGTGCTCTTCCTCACATATTGCTAATGTGACACACATTTTTCTCTACAACATCAGAAAGATTTGGACATTTTTATCCACACATTGTTCAGTTTCTGCTAAACAGGTCTACATCTGAACGCATTTTGTCCTCTGCAAATGATCCAAAATTCAGCTGTGCAAATTGTTTATAACCTGCCCGAGTTCTCACACACCACCTCACTGCTGCGTTTTTTTCCACTAGCTTCTGGTAGCTGCGCCGCATCATATTTAAAACACTGATGCTTTCCTACAAATCCAAAAATGGACCAGCACCCTTTTTACCTCAAACTGCACCACGCTGCCTGAGATCATCTAGCACTGCTCGACTGGTCTCACCATCTCTCACGGGTAGGTAGGTATACAACAGGACTTTTTTATGTTCTGGCACCGAATGGAATGAGTAAATGTCCCCTAGATGTCTGAAAAGCTTCTAATGACAGGCGAAGACCTCTTCCTGAAACGCTTGAACTAGTTTGTTTTATGCATTTATGTATCTAAATTATATATATATATATATATATATATGTACTGTATATATAAAATCTGAGAAATAAAAAAAATATCTCTCTGAGAGCGAGGAAGTAGTTAGAAGTTTATTCAACTTACACTGAAACACAAAGGACAACAAAGAAAATCTTAGTAACACGTAGGTCGTGTGTGTGTTGAATCAGTTTTCATACAATACCATACCGGCCTGAATCAGAGACTTTCACACTTTATAATTTTATTCAACTCAATAATGTATAATTGAACAATACTGTTCATGTAACACTCTCTTCCTCATGAACACCAAACATGATTCTGATTCTCAACAGTTTTTCATCTCTCAGGTATTTCTGACCTCCTTTAATCTGATTTCAGGGCCACAGAACCAGATCGACACAATAAAAGCAATAAAAACTGAATCTAGTTTTTTCAAAGTCGCAATAACAAGTTTCTCTCAGACACCTTGCCATACAGTATGTGCACTGAAGCACAAATAACAGTTGATAATTCTGCAGATTTAGACATAATAATGTCAGTTACAAACCAAACGTTATGATTTATGAACAGACGACACAAACCTTAAAGCCTTGTGCTGAATTTAATTTCTCAACATTAAGCATGGAGCTTGGAGTGCCCTGAGGACATAAAGATAAACACAGATAGGGATTTAGCATGTATGAATACCTGTAGTACTTTCAAAAATTGCTACACAAAAAACAAATAGGCAAAAATAGATTTGAATACTATACTTTAAAACTGATAATGAGAATAAGATGTAGAATAAGATAAGATGTAAGACTTCTGAGTGGAAGGTCATGGTTTCACGTTCCAGCACCACCAAGCAGCCACTGCTGGGCCCCTGAGCAAGGCCCTTAACCATCACTTGTTTAGATGTATAACTGAGATATCTGTAAGTCACTCTGGATAAGGGCATTGTGTAAATGATTTCACAGCAGGATTCGCTTCTATTTCAGTCCTCAATCTGCAATGCACACACTCACCTGAACACTTTATCTGTTACCTGTTTAGTTTTGTGTGTTTCAGCTACTCTCATGTTACATTCCCATTTCTAGCAGTCAGTCTTCTCCACAAAGACATACATTTATCTTGACCAAATGAGGATTAAGGGCCTTGCTCAAAGGCCCAACAATGGCAGTTAGATAATGTTGGGATTTGAACTTACAACCTTACTATCAGAATTCCAATATCTCAACCATGTCCGCCTTCTAGTGTCAGTTCTTTTGTCGAATTCTGTCATTCTGTTTATTTCTGAGTTTCTTTCTGACTTTATTCTTAGTAAATATTTCGGATTTCTGTTTCATCTGTTTTGCATTGTTTGTTGAATGGAGACCTGACAGTTCAGGTGACTTGGTTTTTAATCAAATTCCATGTTTACTTCCATCTTTTTCTGATTCAAAGCAAATGGAAACATTTGTTCTGTTGACACAAAATAGCAAGGCCAGGTTTCCAGGAATGGTTTTGTTAGGTTTTCAGAGTGACTCACTTTAAAAATCACTATATTAAAAAAATATATGAACAATTTATGAGATAAACAAATTTAATGTCATTTTATCTGCTGTGCTTTAAACAATGGACTGTGTCTCAAAGCAGCTCTACAGAAATAAAGCGTTTATAAAATTGTATTAAAGAATGTATACGTTTGTTCCTTATAATTGTATGATTATCTCTAATGACTGTGCCATATAAAATCTCTGTGAAATGGCATGAGAAAGAGTGATGTCTATCTTAGACTATCTTAGACTTAAAATTCATATGTTTAAATTTGTGTATTTATCCCATGTGTATTTAACTTATATGTGTTAGGTTCCCTGGAAAATTCAAAATTTTCTCCATAACCTGACTAGAAACATTTCTCAACTGAAATTAGCACTTAATTCTTAGCTTTTTGAAACTATATTCTCCTCCAAAAGAGTTTTACAAACTATTCTATACTCAGTCTATGACCAAATAAAACATTATAAGGATGTATTTCTTGATGTATAAGGGCACTTGCCATATACAATATAAAAACATTTAAGATAAGCTGTCTCTTTATTCGTCCTACAGTGGGGACATTTCTAGTTTCGTCTCTGTGACAGACCTAAACACTGATACAAGGTTTGTATAAATAGCTCTGATGTGGAACTTCATCAATAAGGGAGCTGTGTAAACACACAGAGAAACTCTGGTTTAGATCGGTAACAGATGTATGTGAAGGAAACTGCTGGAGGCTCATCTCTGCTTCACTGCTTCTCTGCTAATGTGCATCTACTCACAGATGACAGAGCAAAACCGGGAACACGCTCGTACATTTTAAGCAGCTGGGGCGTCTGAACAGGTCCAAGCCAGAGAAAGAAAGAGCTGTCAATCACACAGCCGGGAACACAGGGGGGTCGTGTCACTGCACAGTGCCAGCTGTACCAGCCTCGTCTTTGAATGACAATGATTGAAATCTCTACACTGAAAAAAGAGCTGCTAAATGAGGCCTTTTTTTTTTAAAAATATAAACGAAATTAAGTTGTTTTTGCCAACATAATTTGGGTTTTAGCTTTACATGTATGCACTTGGCAAACACACACTCTTAATTACAGTGGTTTAGAAGACGAGCCTAAAGCAGACTCACAGTGATACACATGCACAAAAAGTTCCACAAGCTACACAATATGAAAAAATGTTTGTGGGCACCTGAAAATAAGTTTGGTATGTGATTCTTAACATCATATTCCACATTACTAAAGTCAAGCACTTATGTAGGTGTGGTGAGGAGGCCTGTGGTGAACTCAGCGTTTCATTTCATCCCAAACGTGTTCATTAGAATTGAGGTCAGATCTTTATAGCAGGCCAATCAAACCTAACACGGCAATCGTTGTAACTTATATCTTAATGGAGCTGGCTTTGTGCACAGGAGCATTGTCATGCTGTAGCAGGTTGGGTTTCGTACTACAAGTGAAAAGAAAATTTTATACTACTACATACAAAGACATCCTATACAATTGTGTGCCTCCAACTTTGTGGTTATAGTGTGGGGAAGAACCACATATGGCAGGGAACGTCAAGTGTCCAAATACTTTGGTCCAGTTAGTGTATGTTTAATGGCATTTTGTTAAACATGTGTAAATATACTTGTTCGTCAGTTATCAGCTATGTAAAAATACAAAGAAGTATTAAGATGAACAGTTGAAGAAACATTTAGCAACTAATGAGGTTAATTGACAACAGGTCAGAAAAATGATTGGGTATAAATAGTGCATCATAGATAGGCAGAGTGTCTCAGAAATAAAGATGTGCAGAGCTTCAATAATCTGTGAAAGATTGTACAACTTGTAAACATTTCAGGATAATGTTCCTCAATTGCAATTGCAAAACAGTTAAATATCTTATCATTTACAGTCCATAATGTTATCAAATGTTTTAAAGAATCTGAAGAAATCTCTGCACAAGGGACAAGGGCGAAAATCACTATTGGGTGGCTGTGATCTTCAGGCCCGCAGGTGGCACTGTATTTAAAACAGTCATGATTCTGTAAAGGAAATTACTGCATGGGCTCATAAACACCTCCCGAAGTCATTTTCTGTAAACACAGTTTGCCATGTCATCCACAAATGCAGGGTAAATCTCTATCATGCAAAGAAGAAGGCATGAACATGATCCAGAAATGCTGCCATCCTCTCTGAGCTAAAGCTCATTAAATATGTACTGAGGCAAAGAGGAAAAGTGAAAAAGTGGCTCATGTTCACACATGCCTTCTTCTTTGCATGCATTTCTATGTTCTATTGTGAATAAAATATGTGTTTCTGAGATTTGCAAATCATTGAATTCTGTTTTTATTTCCATTTTACAACTAAGAAAACTAAGAAACATACTGCAGGCTTGTGAGTAAAGAAGATTTTTCACTTTTAATAAGTATCTTCGCTTCATGTGTGAGGCAAGTAGTTTACACAAATACTGTAACTACTCGACATCCTTATAATCGATGTGGTAGTTAACATCAAATCATTGGTCAGATACACTAACACACTCCTGAAATTTAAAATGTTTACATTTGCTCCAATTAACTGTTTAAGAAATAAAGGAATTATAAGAAGCCAAGGCAAAAATCTAAGAAAAAAATCCTTACTAAGGTATCTATATATTTAATTCTTGATCATTTCCTGATGAATAATTTGTTGGTAAGACACACACACACTTTGCAATGCACACAATAACCTGAACATTTGTTCTTCTTGCTTTCAGCAATTGATCTGATCCAGAGTGACTTGCATTATCTCAAAAACTCAACTGAGCAGATGTGGATTAAGGGCCATACTTAGCTGTTTGAGAAAAGCGAGAAACAAAGAACTTATTAAAAAAAAATGAAAGGCAAAACTATTCCATATCAGTTTGTTATTAAGAATATTACAATTATTCTTTTTTGTTTCTTGATGAGAATACTTTTTGTAAAATGGAAATTCTGTGGAACATCAAACATACAGTATATCCTATGGTCTACACCTCCTATAATGCTATTATGCGCAAAGCAAATTGATACCTCCATTTGCAAATAGGTTTTTAATTAAGCTGAAAGCTAAAAGTGGTGGAAATGGTAAAGCTGTTTTCTCTTTGCCGTTGCTTATCACTCTGGTGATGTAATTAAGGTCTCATACTCATTACAAACAAAATAATTTTACATCAAACTTTTTATAACTTCAGCATATATAATTTGAAGTAATGTGAGAATAGTGAGATAGGAAATGGCTAAAACTCTGCAAGGTAGAAGGCATTCCACCAATTATTCATTCATCATTGAATTTCTCAATCTACCTGTTTTTGAAAGGTAAATCACCTTGCCAAATAAACAAATTGTCATGTGATTATTTTGGAGAAAGAAAACCAACAGGAGCAAACTATTGAATGCAGAATAAACTAGATTTCTGGTAAATTATCAACTTTAAAAAAATGGTAATGAATAACAAACATCTACATTCTCCTGATATATGAATGCACAGATAACATGTCATACCCGGGTCTGCATATGAATATTAACGTTTTTTAATATGCTTATTATATTAAACGTTTTTGATGCTGCAACGAGTCGTGTTTTGAGAAGCACGTGCTTTGAAGAGTGGAAGAACATCACTGGAAGACGACAAGAGATCAGGAAGACCTTCAATGAGCTTAAACCCCGAAAATGTCGAAACCATTTGGCAAATTTTGCATGATGATCATCGGAGAACAATCCACACATTCTCACCTCTGCACCCACCCCACTTGCCAGATTTGACTATTGTGGACTTCGCCCTCTGCCCAGAAAATGCAGCTCAAAGGTCACCGTTTTGACACTACTGCGGAGATCGGAGAAGTTGCTTGACACTCTTTAAAAGGAAGACTTCCAGGACACATTCCAGAAGTGGCAGGAACGCTGGAAGCACTGTATTGCTATGCAAAGGGACTATTTTAAAGGTGATAGTGTGTAAATGTAGATAAATAAAGTACTTTTTTGTAAACAGAGTTAGTCTTGAAACTTTTTGATACCACCTTGTATCAGCTCTAATATCAAATAAAACAAAGACAGGATGATTTAATTAATCATATTGGCCAGAGAAAAGCCTCTCTTTATTCTAGGAGGCGAACAGGCTTTCAGTGAGCAGAGACTTCCGTCTGGCCACTTTGATATTAAGGTCAGAGCAGTGAAGTGTTACAGTGATGGCTGACCTTCTGCAAGTTCTCCACACATGATCAGCAGAGCTCAACCAAAGTAATGATTGAGTTCTCGGTCATCTCTCTTACGATTGCCCTTTTTTTCCTGATTGGCCAGTTGGGCCAGGGAGATGGTTTTAGTCAGAGTCCTGGTAGACTTAAACTTCTTCTATTTAAGAATTATGGAGGTCTATGTGCTCTTGGAATTTTTTTTTGTACAGTAACCCTTCCCAGATCCGTGCGTCAACACAATACTGTCTCAGCTCTGCACTTTGTTCCTTTGACCTAATGCCTTGGACCGTATATGCTTATCAAATAATGTTCATTAATTTACATAAGCCAAAGGTGAATTCCAGTTTTTTGTTTTGAATTAATTTTACAACGTATCACAGTATATGTGTATTTCTTAATGATGATGCTAGAAACACAGTCAATGTACTAAGCTGAACATGGAAATGAACGCTAAAGAGACAAATACAGTGCAGGATTTATTTTCACTCACCCATTACATGTGAAACATCTATAAATAATTCATCGTTCTCGGTCGGAGTTTAACCCAGCGTCTCATTTTACTGCCGTTATGTTATGTCAATGACAAATATCACCTTGCTTGGTGGATTTTAATGGCATAAATCTGCACACGATGAAGAGAGGAATCATAAAAGAAAAGAGAGTTTGCTGTCAGTGAATAGCAATAACCTGGGTGGAGATGTCAGTCGAACCTATAGCTATCAATTTAAAACATATGAATAAATAACGAGTCTTGGACGTGTTTAATATCAAAAAATCGACTGTATGCAACGATCCAAAAAACTGCAGAAAGTTTGCACTTACGGAGAGTTGCTTTGAGGTGTTTGCGTACGAGTCTCTTAACAAAGCACAAGTTTGTATTAATGCACTCGTATCCTTTTTATATTAACACCTGGTGCCGTTTGTTTCTGATCTTTACTGGCATAAAATAAACGGTGGTTGTAGAGAAAAAAGAGCGTTAATAGTTGCTGTAACATAAGTTAAAACAGGAAGTAACATTCCGGTGATGTACGACATCATACAAAAATAATTATGAACATGTCTGGCATGGTCTTTAATTTGCAAATGCTGTTAGCAAAACGATGTTTGAATGCTTTTCGTGCGCCTCCATTATATTTCACTTTTCGATTGTTATGTTGATGAAAAAACGTTCATCCAGGACCTGAGTCAGTATGTGGAAACAACCCTAGAAAAGACAAAATTAGGACATATGCAGGACTAAGTAGGACCTACACACAGGATGACACTCTCTAGCTCTAACGATGGAACATACAAACACAGATCATTTCCATGAAAAAAAGCAACATCTGGATCTGATCTTGGATCAGTTTTTAGAAACCATTTAACACTTAATTTTGCATGCCGGGATGCCATTTTAACATAACCTGCTTTTCTTCAGTGTGTTTCGTTCCAGTTCCCATAGACCTGTGTTAACCTAAAATGCAATATGTGGGTGTGTACTGTTGTGGTAAATTGTAATTTAAATTAACTCAATTTTGGCGGTGGTTTCCAATGTTCAAATGTTTAAAGGTGTGTACAAAATGTAGGAGTAATTGTCTTTATTTTCTTTTTCTAATCTTCGTTTTCTTTCTTTTACTTCTTCTCTTCATCTTTTTTTTTCTTCTTCTCCTCCTCCATTTCACAATGCAACATAAGACACTTCATATAAAACACTGGTTAATAACTGGTGTTTCTTATCATCAACTACTTTAAAACAATTCTTCTTCTGTTCCTTTTGCTCCTTGTTGTTGCTATTCTTCTTTTCCTTTTTTCTTCCTCTCCTCCTCCTCCTCCTTCTCCTCCTCCTTCTTCTTCTCCTCCTCCACACCCTCCTCCTATTCTTTCTTTTTCCTTTTCTTCTTTTTCTTCTTCTTCCTTTTCTTCTCCTCCTTCTTCTCCTCCTATTCCTTCTTCTTTTCGACCTGTGTTACATTTAAAATGCATTATGTGGGTGTGTACTGTTGTTGTAAGTTCAAATGTATTTTTAACTCGTTTTGTGGGATTTTTTTATGGTTTTTCAAAAAAGGTCTGGATAAAATAGAGTAATGGTTGTTTCACATGACGGAAGCGCTGTTATACAGGTATCACACTGCAATACTTCATATGTAACACTGGTTCATCAGTGAACTGGTGTTTTTTATCATCATAGTAATCCAGAGAGACTCGGGCTGCTGCTATGACTGCAACCCTGGCAAGTGTGCGGTTTGTGGTGGTGGTGTGTGAAGAAATCCACATGAACACAATTATGGCAAAAACGGCCTTATGGCTGACGAATTAAGTGAACAGATGGAAAAATGAATCTGCTCCATTAGATTCCAGCATGATTCCATTGCTGTAAAACTCAGCTGGGTATTCAGTTCAATAACTCTGTGTGGTCTCTTCATTTGCCTAATAAACACTGTACAGGAAAAAATGAATGAGTGAAGATCTTACAATAAAATACACCCGTTATTACGCTTGCGATCAAATCAGTATGTCACGGCAAAGCTCCACAGCTTTTTATTATCAACTAAAATCCATATCAATAAAAAAAAAAAAAAATGAAAAAAGGGCCAGCATTGATGGATTCCTTTTCTTTATTGGGATTAAAACGTCTTCTCGAGTGGAAACTGATTCTGGCAGGATTTGTCATGTTTGCGATTCAATGACTCCATTAAACTGAGGCTCCGTATTGTTCAGGTTTAAAAGAATAATGCCAACCCCTCATACCCCCACCCCACACACACACACACACACACACACACACATATATATATAATTTCCTCCATCATCCTGCGACACGAAATATCATTCACCTTCCCTGTGTTTTGTGTGCGTGCATGTGCGGGAGAGATTAAATTATCCGACGTGCTCTTGGTGCGCTGTCTGGCTGACGCGCATTACCATAAAGCGCCTCTCTGCTTTGACACCGAGTGGAATTGCAATTACTCCATCTCTATTGCTCTTGTCACTTCGTAGGCGAATGGAGGGCGAAGATAACATTCTTCGTTTCTCGGCAATGACATAATCACGGGTGGATTAGCACCGGATTTGAGGGAAGTCGGCTAAAAAGAGACCGAGGTCGGCTTCCCTCCTTCTTCCTGTTCCTCTCTCAATATCATAACTCTATCTGGCGGTAAAGGGCAGGCCCTGGCTGTTGACTTCCTTAGATCGGATGAGTGTGTTGTCCAGCTCGGTATAAAACACTATCAGCTTTCCTGCTGCTGATTTCGGTCCTCGTTAATGCGCAGAGAAACGGTTATCGGTGTTGGCGCGTGGGTATCAGTACTGTCCATCTCCTGGTGCTGGCATTGTGTAAGCCTCTCAGTGACACCACACGCACACACAGTCACAGATACAAGAGTGAACTGTCACAAGCAATTGTACAATTGACATAAATACACAAATAAAAGACAGAAAAGAGAACGGAGGATACTTGTTTCAAATTTCTGGCGTCTGGATTTTCCTCAGGACTGCTTTCACACAATACCAATAAAAGAGGACTTTACCGATCCAATCACAAGTAATTGCTCCTGACCAACAAAGGAGGGTAAACACACAAGGAGTTAGTCACCGGTGTTCTCCAGGGCTTATTGGAACTGAAGCGATCGCTAAGCTGTCAATTTTCTTTAAAGACACATAATAAGAGGACAGGTTTTTTTTCCTGGTTGCAAACTCCAGATCTTGTTGACATAAGAAAGCTTTAATACATGAGGAATTGAAGCTGTTTTTTTTTTTTTCTTTACCTTTTATATCCGAAATACAATTTAAAAAAACATTTTCTGGCTTCATTTCAGTCCAAGACAGCTCTCATTAATACAGTAGAATAAAAACTTTCTTTCGGCTTCTCCCGTTAGGGGTCGCCACAGCGGACCATCCGCATGTTTGATTTGGCACATGTTTTTATGATGGATGCCCTTCCTAACGCAACCCTCCCCATTTATCCGAGCTTGGGACCGGCACTAAGGCTTGTGCAACCCTAATGGCTGGGGTTGGTTCCCTGACAGCGGTGAGAGCGCCGCGTCCTAACCACTAGACCACCAGGGAACCTCACATTAATACAGTAGAATGCCATTAATAAAACTGAACTGTAAAGCCCTATTGAATATTCCAGCCAGAAGAATAAAACACAGACTACAGGGCTATTAGCAGAAAGGCCTAGCTGTCAAACTGCCTCTAATTGTGGTAGATTAGTGTGCTGGCAAGCGTGTCGGATTCGTCTTAAGAAAGGTGCAGAACAGGAGCAGGGGCAAAAAAAATAAAAATATTTCTGTACAAGAGCCTCTGATATTTCTGTCCCTGTCATCATCAAGCTTCTGTGTTGACTGGCTTTGGACAGTGCAGCCTGCCTGAGGCAAAAAGCACATAAAATCACAGAAAAACAGAGCAGCTCACAGTTTCTCGCTGAGTGTCAGCAGTGCATCACTGCAGCTCAAACCTCAAGCTTTAGTGGCATGACATCAATATTATAATGTTTTTTCATACAGCGAGTAAACAAATAAAAAAAGAAATAAGAAAGAAACAGATCAAGACATATCAACTTCAGCAAAAAGGATTCTTCCTCTGCTGCGTCTTATTCTGCTCCTTGTTGTTGATGTTGTTGTTCTTCATTTTCTTCTTCTCCTTTTTCTCATCTTTCTTCTACTTATTTTTTCCTCTTCTCCTCCTCCTCCTCCTTCTTTTACTTCTCCTACTTCTTCTACTTCTTTTCCTCTATTTTATTTTATTATTATTACAATGAAATATATACAGTATACTGTATATATTATCTTTAACGGTTTGGACATGTTCAGAGGAGGGACATGGGGTACATCGGTAGGAGAATGATGAGGATGGAGCCACCTGGAAGGAGGAAAAGAGGAAGGCAAAAAAAGGAGTTTCATGGATGTGGTGAAGGAAGACATGCAAGTAGTTGGTTTGAAAGAGGCAGATGTAGAGAACAGAGTAGTATGGAAACTGATGATCCACTGTGGCGACCCCTGATGGGAGCAGCCGAATGAAGAAGAAGAAGAAGAAGAAGAAGAAGAAGAAGAAGAAGACTGTATATTATTATCTTTGCCATTGTAAAATAGTGCGTGCGTGGGCATGTGTGCGTGGGCATGTGTGTGTGTGTGCGTGTGTGTGTGTGTGTGTGTGTGTGTGTGTGTGTGTGTACGCGCGCGTGCGTGCGCATTTCAGCACCATGGAGAGCGCCATGTGCGTAACTTCAGCAGTCAGTAGTCAAGAGTATTCTGACAGTATTCTGACATCCAAATTCAGCTCTTTGTAGGCTGTCAGTGAGTGTTTGTTGATTATGTGCATTCTTACTCTCCAGTGTTCTGTATTGTTTAAAGATTTATGATCACACTCTTGATGTCACCCAAATGAGGATGGGTTCCCCTTTTGAGTCTGGTTCCTCTCAAGGTTTCTTCCTCATAACATCTAAGGCAGTTTTTCCTTGCCAGTCCCTGGCTTGCTCATCAGGGATAAATACACACCATTCACCTTGATTGTTGATTTCTGTAAAGCTGCTTTGAGACAATGTCTGTTGTGAAAAGCGCTATAGAAATAAACTTGACTTGACTTGATTGATGCTTGTAGATGATGTAGTAAACAAATAGTTTAGTTATTTGAGCTGGAAAAAAGTTAAATATTGTGCATATACAGTATGTGAACATTCATGTGCTGAGATGATGGATAGATTGTTGCCTGAGGGAGAAATTAATCATAGAAGGAATCAACATATTTTATAAAGCAGTCACATATGCCTACATGAACACACAAGCACACTTTTCTTGGTTGAGATGTTGCTGGACAGATTAAATATGAATAAAATAAAATATTAATGATGATAATGTGGTCTTAAAGGACTTTAACAGATATATTATTATTGCTGTTTTGCTATGTATTATTTTAGTAACATTGACTGAGGAACATTAGAAGAAGAAACACATTACAAATTATTTCATTTTGTATTTAATACATTTAATTAGTGCCAATTTAATCAATTTTTAAAATTCATTCATATTATAAAAAGCATATTGCATGAATTTGATTCATAATGAATCATTTTTATTATAAAATATTATTTTATATATTATTGAATTGTAAAGTAATCTATTGTTCAAAAATGTTAATAATAAAACTGCGCTAATAAAAAAGGACAAAGATGAAAAAAGGAAATTTGATTGTCTGGGGAAGCTTCAGGCTTCAACATTTCGAATTGGAAAATTTCAAACTGGGTTCATTTACAGGGTAATATCTTTTAGCACACTTTAGTCAAATGAATTCGGTTTAATTTGAGAATGTACTTGAATATTTGTAAGAAATTCATATTCCTATCATTCCATATTCCCATAATCATGAAAATGAGAACATTTTATTTTTCTCCTCTTGTTCTCCAACAGTAAGAGATCATAAGTAAATAGCTCTGTTGGTCAAATATCATTTAGACATTTAAGGAAATATGATCGTAATGCAGACTGTACCACTGTTTGTGAGTAAAATGTTAACATTTAATATATTTAATTTGACCAAATAATTAACCCAGTGAAGCTAGTGTGAGCCTGAACCCCATCATTTCATTTCATCCCACTGCACTCTTGAACAAATAAACATCTATTTTTATCACAGTTTATACCGTGCAAACATTCTTCATTGCTGCAATGAGATTTTTTTTTCTAAACTGTAACAACTCCAGTGCATTAGTGTACAGATGGATGCGTAGAGATGAAATTTGAAGATAAACCCTCCATCTGCTGCTCTCATCGACCCTGCAGCTTCCTGCATGTCCTGCGATAAAGAGACGGTGCTGGTCCTGCAGAGCTGCTGGAGATGAACTTACAGGTCATGAACTAAGTATGAAAAAACACATCTCCTGACTCCAATACATACTGATAAAGTCACCTCAGCAACACGGTTTATTGAAAGTTTAATTGGGGGGGATGAATTATAGCCAAGTGAATACAACATGCTTTGCTGAGAGCTTGAACATAGCGAAGAGTTAAATAAATACACTTGGAAACAAATAACTGTTTAAACCAGTAGTTTTAATACCACTTTAATAATAAATGGATAATACCAGTAGTGTATTTGTAAGAAAATGTGGGCCGTAACACTCTGGAAGCCGTGAGGGTTAACTGAATCCCATTTTGACTAATCATCTTTCCCTGGAACCTTCTTGTCAAGTACTTGGTGAATCAGTGCTAATTCTGAATGGCAAGGAACCAAGAAGGCTCCTATTAACTATATTACTGAGATACACATGTCACTACAGTTGAATTTTAGTAAACTAACTGCATGTTACACCAGGAACGTAAAGAGTATGCAGGGAGAATAGCTTTTCAATTGTTTCAGGTTGTTTGGATAGGAAAAAAATGATAACTATAAGTAGGGGAATTAATATATGGTAATTGGTTTAAATGTACAGAGGTACAAACAGACGACACAACACTCCAGTGGTGACAGAAAAAACAAGGCTTACAGAAGTATGAAAACCCGTGTAGTGCTAAAGAAATAAACACAAGACAAAGACTCTAGTTTGTATTTCAAATAAGTTTCACGTGAATTAACATTTACACAGGCATTTCTCAGTCAGCTTTAGTCACAAAAGGTTTATACAGTATTTCCATGAATAAACACACACACATATATATATATATATATATATATATATATATATATATATATATATATATATATATATATATAACCCCTAACCCTATACACACATACAGTATATACATGTAGTATAGAAAGGTAGTGAAAATAAATTAATAATATTAATATTACACATTGTATATAAGTAATATTGTATGTTGTAGACTACACATAATTAATATTGTGCATGTTGTTCGTGAAATGGTAATTAACACACTCGTGGTTGATAATAGGACTGTTGTATGTGATTGTACGCAAATGGTCCTAAAAGAAGAACATTATACATGGAAACATGATATTAGGGGGATGAGTGGTAAGGGAAATTGCTAGTTATCCAGGGAGTAAATGGATTGTAGAATAAGAGATGTTATTGTCTATACAAATGAAGAGTGAGTTTTTTTAATTGTTCAGAGTGGAGGGGGATTGTGGGATGAGGTTCTTCTTTCCCTCCTTAAAATCCAGTGCTACCAACTTAGCCAACAGTAGCTGCCAACAGTAGTTGCAAAGAAGTTGTTGTGCATGCATGCCTTGTGCTGAAATAAGCTGACGTAACTACCAAACGGATAAAATAGTTAAATATGTTATAAGCTAAGGGGTGGCACCTGCCCTCTAACCTACGGTGGCTAGACTTACGTGGTGGAATGCAGGTGCACAAAGCGCTGGCGTGGGTGCAGGTTTTCATTCCAACCAATCAAGTACAAACCAAATTCGACCTGTTAAAATCTAATGATTTTCATTTTCAATGGTAATACTCATGAGGATAAGATCTGTATTGTATGTCTAAAGGTAAGAAAGCATACAATTGTCTAGAATTTTGATATACTGCAGCTACGCTCGAATATTGGGCGATACCATGAACAAAAGGAAAGACAAAGTAGTCTTAGCTTTTCTGTGGTACCACTTCTGACACCACTTGTTAGGTTTGTCTCTGAGCTAGCCACGCCTCCATGAGTTTTATCAGATCCAGGCATCAGTCACACAGACACCAGAATGTGTATGAAAGCTATCCAAAGTTTATTGACAGAGAGAATTTATATATATATATATATAGGAAAGATAATAATACTGTAAGAAGTTGCACACATTAGGTACATTACTAATAAGTGTTTTGAAATATTAGCTAACACTTTCTATATTGTAGATTCAATATTGGAGCTAAGGGGCGTCACATAAATCTGTCAGGATCTAGAGGTGGGGGTTAATAGGTTTCCACCTTTTATTGTTCTCTGCCCTTGTGCTTCCTCTTTTCACCCAGAGATGTCGCCATTGTCTTCCAGTATCCTTATTTAGATCGCTATTGTTGCCACCTGTGTGTAATCACTTCATTGTTTATTTATGTTCCCTGTTTTTCTCAGTTTCATTGCTTGCTTGTTGAGGTCCCGTGTCTCATGTCCTACCGCAAGTTGTTGTTTTTTGCTTTGCTGTTTTCTGTGAAGACTTTGGTCCAAGTATTTTTTTCCCCACAGGTCTAGGGAAAGACTTTATCCTGAGTTTTGGGAGTTTTTTTTTCTTTGTGTTGTGGACAGATATTTGCTCTGCTTTAGATTAGGATTTTTTTGGGACCTGATTTATGTGGATACTATTTTGCTTTTATTCTAATAAAAATATGGAACATCCAACCATGTCAGAGTCTCTCCAGTTGGACACCATCCTATGTCCTGTGCAGCTAAGGACTAATTATGATGAACAGAATAAATAGCTCACTTCTCGTATTTTCTGGTCCGTGTCTTAGTTCTTTTATCACGTGACTCCCATAAATTTTGTAGCAAATATGTCAAGATTCTGACCAAAAAAACCTTAGGTAATGCATTGTGAAACGTCTATTGGAGTCACATGATAAAATAACGAACAGCTCGGACCAGAGAACTACTCAATTCTGTTTCCTGTACATAACCTACAAAAATATTGCGATGCTTTGCTCATTTGCGCGTCCAGTAGAAAATATTGTAAAATAATTTTAAAAAAATGTACGAATCAATCATGAATGGTAGATCACTACAAGGAACCCACTAACAACACACCAGATCCATGCCACGAGGCACCATGGCACATATTATACTAAAGGGGTTAAGAGATGCCAGGCTTGTATGTGGCTCTTGCTTATTTCCTGCCTATTAAGTATTTCCTTGAACTGCTAGGTCACAGTTCTCAGTTGGTAATTCATTCATGGTGCCAAAACCACAGAGGCAGGTGACCTGACTGGAGGTACAAAAAGTGACTGCCAATTTAAGATGGCTCTCAGCCAATTTGGGCAGCTGCCAAGGTGAAAGCAGCAGTGGAAACAAAGGTCTTGGTGCAGTTGCCAAAATCCCAACAGATACACTTTCCTCAGTATTTTGTACAGCAAAATTTTCAAGGCCAGTCCTAGAAAAGACTCAAAGGTTGGCTAGAATGACAAATGAGCTACATTTGGGTTGTTTGCGATTTGCAAAAAGAGATCGTGCAAACATAAAAACACCTACAGATTTTTTCGATTATTTTCTTGATTATTTTGTATTGCCAAGTCCCAACCATTATCCATTTATCCTCTGCCATACAACAGTTAGGAAGTTTTGAGGATGAACGCTTGCAATTTTGCTCGCTAGGCTCCCGGCCACAGATGACTATGGCATTATCAGGATTTGAACTTGTGACCTGTGAATAATAAGCTGAGCTCTTTTCTATTGTGTTACTCAAGAGCCTCTGGAAACATTTGGAGGAAATACCCATTAGATATGACAGAGCTAGCAAATACAATCAAGTAAGAATATTCTGTGTCAGGGACTGCTTTATCTGTGTTCAGGCAAGATATCTAATGTGAGATTTAAATGGTTGTTACCATGTACAGCAGAGATAATCCTATCTGAATAGTTTTTCCTACTCTGTCTTTAAACAGGTGGAGTCTCTGCCTGCTTTGTGTGAGAATCTGCCAAGGTGAGTGTGTGTGTCATTATCCTGGTGTGTGTACAGTAAGAGCCCCTATTAACTTCTGTTCTGTGATGAAAAATGGAGGAGATGCTGCTGTTCACATTCTGCTTGCTAATGACCTCATTACAGAGAGGTAGACAAGCTCGAACCCCCATGGTAAAGCACACAGCAGAAACCAGAAAATCAGAGGCTATCCACTGTCAGCATTCAGCTCACATTCCTTCATATAAACGCTCACACTTCCACTATTTTTTTTTTGTCTCCACACCTTCTAAGCAGGAATATAGATCTTAACCCTTAATCTAGCTGTGGAGGGAAAAAGAGAACATAAAGTGTGCTGTGATATGAACTCATTTTGTACAACAGTGTTGTTGATTTCTCAGTTGTGATTGGTATTGATTCATTTTCTATATTCGAAGCTCTGACAGTCATTCTGGCTGAAAGGACAATCACAAGATTATATCAATACGTAATTAAAACATTAAATAGTAAACATAGTTTTTACAGTAGCCACTTACACAGGGATTTAAAACACTGGCTCACAACATCAACTTATTTGAAATAATGCATGAATCATATGTTATATAGAAGAATGAAAACTGTACATTTGTTATTATGGAGATGAATTCTGTTTAAAAAAATAATAATAATTATGTAGCATGGACTCCTCCGATGTCAGTGATTTATAACAATGATGTAAAGCCTACATTTAAGTTTTTCAGCATTTTTGCTTATATTAAAGCATCAAATATTGCACTGTACTATATTTACATACTATACTATACTATACTATACTATAACTATACTATAACTATACTATACCATAATACTGTACAATATACTGCACTTTACTATATTTACATACTATA
>JAAIIK010000178.1:763221-788918 GCA_014706435.1 Silurus glanis
GTGTGTGTGTGTGTGTGTGTGTGTGTGTGTGTGTGTGTGTGTGTGTGAGGACCTATCCCCACCCCCATGTTCATAATGCTTTTAACGTTGCTTTTGCTTTATCACTGTGTAATACATATTTCATTATTTTGCTTTTCAAGTCCATTACACATTTTTGTTTGAAGATAAAGACAATATTTGTGGGATTACAGGCAAATTGAAGTCAACAGGTTTTCCAATTGGAAAGCGTCAGTGAGATTTAATTCTATTAGTTAATGCGAAGGAACAGGAATAGAGGCTAGGAAGACGATGAGACGATGAGACGACGAGAAGCTTTAGCACGGGAGGAGACACGGACAACTGAGGATGAAGAGACTATTTGTCTCTCAGGCATTACGCAAGCAGGAATCTAGAGCAGTACAGATTGTGTTTTTGGAATAAAGATCAGTTATACAGCAAAGTAGAATTTTGCTCTTTCTATGCTGTTCCATGCCCTACATCTTCAGCCATGTCCGAGACCTCCTCTCCTGCACCTTCTCATCACGGTGCTTCATTGGCTCACAACCTGTCATGTCAATTTTACTCCACCATTCACCCTCCCTCGACTTGCTGTCTTCCAGCTTGACCTAATAAAATGCCTGTCCACATCTACACTGGTTCACAACAACACAGCATGATGTAACTGCGCTTCTGTGCTTTTTTAGAGCACCGCCGGTTGACCACTTGTGACCTTTCCAGATGGTAATATCTGGCTGAAAAATTAGTATGTCCTTGCTGTCACATAGTATCAGGACATGATGTACTTTAGCCACCTTGTACGATTACACTACTGAGGTATTTTAGAGCTTCTTCATCTTCTGTAAAGGCTGATTGAATGTAATGAATAAATCTGTCACCAAAGGCAGCTAATTAAGTGACGTTCTCTTTAATAGGAGACACTCTGTGCAGCTGGGGATGGTTCCACATGAAGTTACTAAACTACTCAAGAACTTGGAGGATGGATTTGGGCTGTAATTAATGTCAACAGTCTACTACAATGATTCAGGACCACAGTTTGCCTATCAATGAACAGTACACCTCAACAATGATGGAACTGTAATGAATGGACATTTGGTGCTGAGGATGAGGATGGGTTCAATTCTGAGTCTGGTTCCTCTAAAGGTTTCTTCCTCATGCAATCTCAGGGAGTTTTTCCATGCCATTAAAGATACACTTCAATTCTAGGAACAAACTTATAAGCATTAAACTTTTACACTCTTTTATATATTTTTACATATATTTATGTATGTACTTACTTTCGGTCAGCTTTTAAGATCTCTTGGTCTCAAGTTTCACTTTTATGCAGATGGTACTCAGATTTACATTCATACAAGACCCGATGATAATGAAGCCATTGGTGTGCTTGAGCATTGCATCTCAGAGATAAAAACATGGATGTCTTAAAATTTCCTCTGCCTAAATAGTGATAAGACTGAGGAAATGCTTATTGGCTCTCATCATCAAATTAAAAATGATGGCTCTGGACGGAATGTAGTGTCATAAACACTTTTGCAAAATTCTGCCAACAAATTAGTACATTTGCTTATGATATTAGTTTTGTTTGTCAAATTAAACAAACGTGAGGTCCAGTTTGCCTGGGAAAGCGTTGTTTATGTGCCTTGTCAAGGGCCTGAGTTGAGTTTGAAATGCTCACTAATCTACAGATTGCTAGATAGATAGATATATGTGTGTGTGTGTGTGTGTGTGTGTGTGTGTGTGTGTGTGTGTGTATATATTGCTTATATTTTAAGATCATAGAATTATCTCTATAAATGTTCACTGACCCTGTAGACTGACCTCCAAATCCAAATCTACTCAAATTCTGCCAGTTCTTGAAGCTCGTATGCTTTCAGCAGTTAACTTCAGGTTATCTCTGATTTTCCTTTGCCCTCTGTGGTATAAAGATTGAGAGAAAGAGTTGAAGAGATTTCTCCACCTGTCAAGTAATCATGCACTGGGTGTGAATGAGCTTTGAATTGAATTCAAAAGGAAAAATGTGTGGATTGATTTGGGCTTTTATTTGTGAAGTTGGTTTTATTTTCATGTTCTGGTCAGCAAAAAAAAAAAACTTGCTCTATGTGCATGCAAATCTATTAACAGTGAGATGAATGAAATACAAATTAGAAGGGATGAACAAACAGGAAGCTAGTACACAGAACGAAAACATTTCAAAAGGGCTATTAGGCAGTAGGTCAAGAAAACGAAAAGCTAATGTGGCACCGTTAAGAAATCCACAAATGTTCACATGCAGCAGAAAAACAGAGCTCTGATTCCACTTGACCGACCCGGTCATTACTCTTAATCTCGGGCATCTGCTCTGCAATGCAAACGCAATCTCACGATGGAAAAATCCAATACCCACCTCAGCACTGCTGTCAAAAAATAATCAGATTTATCTCGATTATTCAAATACATGGGGAAATGACACTTAAAAATACCAATGTAACCTTTTCATTGAATAATGAAGCTAACGGAGAGAGAGAGCAGACTACACACCATGGGACATGATTAAATGTGGTCATCGATTAACATATTAATGTCATGGAAATAAATGCTAGAACTGGCTCAAATGACATTGACCCTATATAGCAATGCTGAAGATAATGTAATAGAAAAGTGTGGGGAAGTGTGGGATTTTTTTTTTTGTAAGAAATTCTATTTTGTGGAATCCCTGCAATGCAAAAAAAAAAAGACCCAGATAACATCTACAGTAATTAAATCAGGGTGAACTCAAAACTCTGAAATGACATTATTTATACCATATTTTCATTTTATTATTTTGACTGAGCAACACAATATTTCAAGATATATCAATTTGGTATAACATTATGACTACCTGCTTAATATTGTGTTGGTTCCCTTTTGCTGCTTAAACACTTCTGACCCATTGAACATTAACAGCATTAATTACTTCAGCAGTTTGAGCTACAGGAGCTCGTCTGTTGGATCGGACCACACGGACCAGCCTTCGCTCCCCACATGCATCAGTGAGCCTGTCGCCGGTTCACCACTGTTCCTTCCTTGGAGCACTTTTGATAGAGACTGACCACTGCAGACCAGGAACATCCCACAAGAGCTGCAGTTTTGGAAATTTTGGAGAAACATCACAATTTGTCAAACTTACTAAACTTGCTGCCTAAAAAATATCTCCACCCACTAACAGGTGCCATGTTGAAGAGATAATCAGTGTTATTCACTTCACCACTCATAATGTTATAATGTCATAATGTTATGCCTGAATAGTGTATTTTCATCAGTTTGACAACACTTTATGTTAAATTATTTATAGGTTAAAGGTTATATATTTTCAACTTACACTATATGATACAACCAGGTCCCCTGGTGGTCTAGTGCTTAGGATGCGGCACTCTCGCCGCTGCGGCCCGGGTTCGATCCCCGGTCAGGGAACCAACCCCAGCCACTCTTAGTGCCGGTCCCAAGCCCGGATAAATGGGGAGGGTTGCGGTAGGAAGGGCATCCAGCGTAAAAATATTGTGCCAAATCAAACATGCGGATGATCTGCTGTGGCGACCCCTAACGGGAGAAGCCGAAAGAAAGTTTTACTACATGATACAACCAACAATGTAATCACTAAGACAATTAATTCATTATTACTGGTGCAAAGCTAACAATCTGTCTCTGCATGTGGATAAAACAAAAGAGATCGTTGTCATCTCCAAAAGGACACGTAGTGACCACACCCCCTTGAACATCAACGAATGGTGTTCATAGATCTAAAGGTTGGCATTTCACTTTAAAATTGTGTTCATGTCAGAGTTTTTACCCATAATAACAAAAGAATCATTTGATTTCCCATTCTTTTTTTACACAATGTATGATTCAGCCCCTGTACATCAACCTACCTCTTCATGTCTCTCTGAATTGTCTGTATACAGTATATTCAATACCTAACCAGCTGCCCTCATCATTCTACTTAAAGCTCTGAATGCTAATATGGATAATCTTCACATAAATCCGCACTCTAAATAAAGCAGGCCTTTATTTGATGTGGATTTAAAAATGTGGCTTTTCGCTGGAGTAAAATCCTTTGGACAAAGAAGATTGCTGGTAAAAAAAAAACAAAAAACATGAGAATTCCTAAAGAACTAGAATGTAGAGAACAGTCTATCTCTTTATTTCAGCTGTCCCAAGAAGAAGAGTGTAAATAAAAACTGTTTAATAATGAACAAATGGCTTCCGTAATCACCGGCTCATCTGTCTATCCATCTCTTCCTACACCTCTGCTGAAAGAACGTGTAAAATAAATTTGGTCTGAATTGTACAACAGTCTGAGAAGTTTTGTGTAAAAAAGAAAGATCTTGTAGGGAGTAATTGGCTACCTGATGAATTGCATTGGCTAAACTTTGGCTCAAGAAAGCTTTGTGCCATGATGTGCACAACTCAAGGGCTAATGCTTTACTGGTTTGTGATTCAGCGCTCATTTCATTTCCGCTGGTTTCAGACGAGCACTGTAACCTGTTACTTATTAAAACAACCTAATACATAATCAGTTTGTTATACAGCTAGCTGGAAAACGCTCAAAAAAGAGCACCTTCTTAATAAGTAATAATAAAAGAGGAGAAATAAGATCGTGACGACATTTTGGCTGCGTTTATATATACAGTAATAAGGTTCAACAGTTCAAAACATTGACAGTGCATTTTCTAGTATAGCAGATACTGTACATTCTGCTAAATGAATTGTTACCAAATGTATTCCTTTTAATTAAATGCAAAAACTATTTTTATATATATTATTTTGTAGCGTTTCTCTTGGGCTTCTCTGCTTCCAGTATGTGGATGTTAGATTTTTTTGTCCAATCAGATTTCAGCCTCTATGTGCTGCCATGCAATAGCACTTGATCAAGAATATTTCGAGGTTGAAGATTGGGCCAGCTCCATTAGTGAGACAAATGATGAGCATTGTACTATCTCCATTTGGATCCCATTTTATGAAGATTTCGGACATACCTCTTAATCAAGACTCAAAATAACATTCTACATATGCCTTTTTTCCATCATTGCACATTAAAGGCACTGCCATGGTGGAGTACAGGGTTGAATCTCAGATGCTCTTAGATGTTGAGCTAATTTATTGCTTAGGAGAACCTGGTTTTACAACTTCAACTGACTGTAGAAAGAACATTATTAATAATCACACACTCTGGTGCTCATGATATTTATTACTCTCCGATGTTTGTAATGTTTTTATGATTTATAATCACACTCTTGGTGTCACCCAAATGAGGACGGGTCCTCTCAAAGTTTCTTCGTCTTACTATCTTAGGGAGTTTTTCTTTTCCACAGTTGCCCCCAGGCTTGTTCGTCGGGGGTAGATACACACAATTCACTTACAATCAAATTTCAATATTACAATATAATTCTTACATTCTGTAAAGCTGCTGTGAGACAAATGCCTAGTGTTAAAAGTGCTAAAAAAAATACACTTGAATTGAATTAAATTTATTTTAATTGAACTGAATTTAATCGAATCAAATCAAATCAAAGGAGGATGCACATATAGAGGACAGTGTTGTATGGAGATGGATGATCTGCTGCGAAAACCCCTAACGGGAGCAGCCAAAAGAAGAAGACAACTTCATCCAGAATATGTATTAATTATATATTATATATTGTTTATATGTTTTTTATTTCAATAGTGCGTTTTTTTGTTGTTGTTTTTTTACCAAAGTTGTAAAATCTCTGCATGTGTATTCTGCAGCATGCATGACATTTTATCATGTTTCTAATTTGGTTTGTCAAAAAAAATACATTGAAAAATTTTTGCTAATTCTATGCACTCTCTTAGACCGTGCTCCCATCTGCTACACTTACAGCTCATCAACATTTCCATTCTTGGAATGAGCAATGTCTCAGATTATGATCCTGAAGTTAATTACATCTGAGGCCTGAATATGCACTAAATCTTCACTATGCACTAAATACGAGCCAATATGTGTTTATGTACTTGTAAACTATAAAAAGAGTTTACAAGCAGCACTCTACTTAATAATACAGTCAGAATGTAAGTGTAAATACTGATTACACTAATTATCCACCGACTCTGCTGAAGGAAACAGGAAGTAATATTTTCCATGAAAAGCACACAATGACTTAAAAGAGATGACACTGTTTAATGTATAACTGTAGATCTGTCAAGCTCCATCTCACTGTTTTATCAGTTGTCTCCTGTATTTGCAAAAGTAATCAGACCCTCTTTAAAAAAAAAAAATGTGTTGCATCCTGATACTGCAATTGCTTAAATTCATTTTTCTCATTAATCTAAACTCAGTACCCCATAACGACAAAGTGAAAACAGAATTCTAGAAATGTCTGTCATTTTTTTATGAACAAAAGCTGAAATATAACATGTAGATAAGTATTCAGACCCTTTGCAATAACAATTAGAAAATACAGTACTGTAGCTCAGGTACCTCCTATTTCTCTTGATCATTGCTGAGATGTTTCTACACCTTGATTGGAATCTACCTGTGGTGGTTTATTGATGACACTGGACATAATTTAGAAAGGCACACATCTCTTTATAGAAGGCCCCAAATCTGACAATGCAAGAAGACTCAGAGCAAAAAAAAAAATGAGTCATGATGTCAAAGGAACTTCCTGTAGAGCTCATAGACAGGATTGTTGCAAAGCACAGATCTGGGGAAGGCTACAAAAAAAATCTGCTGCACTGAAAATACCCAAAGCACAGTGTCGTTCATATTTCTCAAATAAAAGAAGTGTGGCACAACCAGGACTCTTTAAAGAGCTGGTCACCTGGCCAATCTGAGCAATCAGGGGAGAAGGGCCTTATTAAGAGAGGTGACCAAGAACCTGGTGGTCACTCTGACTGAACTCCTGAGATCCTGTGTGGAGAAAGCACAAAGTTCCAGAAGGACAACCATCACTGCAGCCTTCCAACAACCTGTGCTTTGTGACATAGTGGCTAGACAGAAGCCTCTCCTTAGTGCAAAACACATGAAAGCCTATGGTACTGAGTAAAGGATCTGAATACCTACTGTATATACATGTGATTTTTTTAATTAAAAAAATTCACAGACATTTTTAGAATTCTGTTTTAACTGTTTGTCATTATGGGGTACTGAATGTTAATTGATAAGAAAAAAAAATACAAAAACTTTACAAAAATTAAAAAGCAAAATTTAAATACTAACGAGGTCTGAATAGTTTCTGATTGAACTGTATATTTACTATAACAATGATGCTTTGAGGAACCTGTGATATTATCAATGAAAGTTTATTAGATATGGCAGCACTACAGAAATACTCGTTTAGCTTGCTTCTTTTAAAACGTATTATTTTTCAAATAAGAAAAAACTACGGAAATTTCAAGAGGCCATTCATTATACATTTTTTCTACAATGCATGTGATACCAAGCATAACCCAGTTTTGCCTTTGAGAAAAGCTGATCAATTATAGCCTCTAACCTAACTTGCCCTTTTTTTCAAGAAGGGTGGTAGTGCTGGGATTTTTATCTCATGACCTTCTGATCGTAAGTCCAATGTCTTCACCGCAGACTTATCTTATGATAGGGCAAATCAACACTGGAAATGGACTTCTTGTCCAGCCTATATACTGTATATACAAGATTTTAGGTGCTGAGAAAGCCTTTATTGGACACATATACATATACAGTATAGTAAAACTCATTTCTTTGCATATCCCAGCGGAATCTACAGTATACAGCACCACTGGAGTCTATAGGGTTAAGTGCCTAAGAAATTAGCAGTGCTATGGTTTGAACCCAGACTTCCTTCTCATTAAACCAGAACCTTAATAAAGAATACATGATAATATCTTATCTCCTTATCTCCATGTGGACATTCTATCCATATATTCAACACCTGAGCAGGTCAGAACACCCATGCACTTACTGAAAATACTCATGGACAAAGAGAATCAGCAAAAAGACCAGATTTAAGCATAAAAGAAAGCAAAGATACCCAAATAATCCAGGATAAAAGACAGCAGAGGAAACAAATGGACACAATAAAATGATTCTGTAGTTCCACAGAGGGAGAGAAAGAGCAAGAAAGAGAGACCTAATGAAGTCCCAGTGGACACTGATGCTCTTAATGCAGCATTACTTTCAGCCAAATACACACACTTTGCACAGAATAAACAGTACTTTTTTAGCTTTGCTGGGTGGAAAAAAGTCCAGTGTTGGTGATTAAAATGAGCTTCATTGTAAATTCAGGTTCTTACATAAACAACTACATTATAGAAAATAGCAACTTTGCGGCTTTCACGCAACAGCAATGGCCTCCAAGGTACAGTGTTCTCTAAATAGAAATCGTATGAATAATTAATTTACATAGAAACGTAACACAACTATGTGTGCAAGGGTATTTTATTTTTAAACTATTATTCTTCACTTCGGATCAGACTGATTCATTTTACATTTATGGCATTTTTCAGACGCTCTTATCCAGAGCGACCTATAACCGAGCAGGGTAGCCTTAAGGGCCTTGCTCAAGGGCCCAGCAGTGGCAGCTTGTTTATGGTTGGATTTGAACCTGTGACATTCCGATCGAAAGTCTAATGCCTTAACCACAGAGCCATGGAAGTGTTCCTAACGCGTTGTTGACGCAGCGTCTCGTTCCCCTTAGGGAACCAGACTTTGTAAAGACGTTGCTTAACATGGAAAAAACTACTTATTTTATCCCAAGGCCCTACCTCTGGATAGAGTTCTCTACAGTTGGAGACCACAATGTGCAGCTGAAGATTCCATGAACATACTGAGCAACTCAAGAATGGATTTGGACTCTAATTGATATAACAGTCTACTACACATTTTGCATGTAAAGTTCTGCATTTAAATACCAATCACTGAACAGTACACTGAACAAAGATGGAACTGTAATGAATTAACATTTGGTGCCAAACTGATGAGAATGGGTTCCCTTTTGGGTCTGGCTCCTCTTAAGGTTTCTTCCTCATAATGTCTCTGGGAGTTTCACCTTTCCACAGTCGCCACTGGCTCACTCATGAGGGACAAACTTGCGATTTTTGCGATTTTAAATAGTCCTCTGCGATTGTTGCTTGTCAGAATGTATGAACATGATCTGAAAAATACCTGTCTGAAGTCTTACGTCATTAATCCGTGACACGTTCAGACCCGTGTTTTCTCACTCATGGTAGCTGGCAGCGAACAAATACAATCTGTAGAGTTCATTTTGTTCATGACAGGCCATGATTATAAAAATGTCATATTAACACATGAACACAAATTTCTCTTGCTGTACCGTCCACCTGAATCGATTCGACGTCTTCCCTGAGGTGTTTGAAGTTGTTGTGTTAAGCACGTCATAAGGTTCGCCACTCCTATTCGTTCTTGGTTTGATGGTCGTTGTAATGTAGGACAAAAAAAAAATCACACTGCAGAAAAGAGTCTGAAAACTTATGACACTGCAAGATTTTCATCAGAGGAAAAAAGAAAAAAACAGCTATTAAACAGCTGTCTGTGAACACGTCAAAACAGCGATCAAAGACTACAGATTTTAGCCTAGGATTATAGGAATCTTTTAGGATTTTCTAAATTTGTCTCCGACAAACAAATTGTGGTCAAAATTGCACAGTGTGCACCTGGTTTTATAAGGAACAAACTTAAAGGCACTGAACTTGTAAATTCCAACTTTATAACCTTCTATCCTCAGTACAGCTGCTTTGGGACAAGGCAATTGTTAAAAGCACTATTTAAATAAAACTGAATTGAAATTATTTTAATTGAATTTAATTTTTAGTTGTCCTGAAGGGGAAGGGGTAAGAGTTATAGCTTCTGAACATTTACTGTTTCAAAGGGTGAAATTTCAATGTAAAATCCAAAGATAGGATCAACATTTCACACGAAAAGGAAACTATAGTGTTATGATTTTACAATGCATGTGATATCAACCATAACCTAATTTTTCATGCATTTGAGAAAAACAGATCAATTACAGCCCTGAACCTAACTTGCCCCTGTAACCTAAAGCAGAGAGACTTTAGACTGTATTTTGGCCATTCTGATCAATAGTCCCACAGATTGGTATGGTCTATGGAATAAGCAAGAGAGGTAATAAAGTTGGAATGTATACGTTTAAAAGTTTGTTCCAGAATCAACCAGACTCAAAAGGGAACCCATCCTCATCTGGGTGGCACCGAATCTCCAATCATTACAGTTCTGTCATTGTAGTACATAGTTGATATTAGTTGATACATAGAAATCCAGTCCAAATCCAATCCTCAAAGAGTTGCTCAGTAACTTGATGGATCTTCACAAAAGGCTCTGTCCTCAGCTGCACAGAGTGGTGTCCAATTTACAGTTTTTCTCAATTGCTTTGGAGCATTTCTCAGATCAGAAATGAAATTCTCAAAACTACTTTTTCAACCTCCACATCATTTAGTCAATTGTGCTCATCATAAACACATTTCTTGTTGCTTTGACCAAATTGCGAACACTTTTGTACATTCATTTAATCGATTGTGTACAAGTGTTCCTACATTATCAGTTTTTTACGTTCATGTTGATCAAAATATATTATACTGGTTTCACCTAAATAGTTTTAACCCCCAAAACATCTCAGCAACAGTTCATTGCATAAGTCATTGAATGCTTAATGGTTAAACCAGTTGTCATCATCTGTCATCTAAAATTTCTATTAAACATTTTTTTGGTAAATGTTTCTTGAATTGACGAATTGTGCAAATGAATCTTGGATGTCACTAATGAAGGAGAGTGTACAGCTTCAAAACAACCTATAATCAACTAATTCTCTTAAACAGGTCAAAGGTAAATTTGGTAAAGCTTCAGTTGGCGAGCATATACAGAGAGAGCAAAACATAGAAAAACAAATTCTGAAAATAGATGAACAACCAGGAAGCGAACGAACAATAATAATGTACAGTAAAAGTGTGAATCCTGTCTGGTCTCTTACAATCAAATATACAATCAAATAAATAAAGTTGTGCAGCTGAAATTCAGAAACTGTATATCATACAGGAGAAATTCAGCCTCGTGCATTTTTAATAATTGTAAACCAAACAGTAGTTTATATCAAGAAATACTGAAACTGTGCAGCGTCATACTGACAACATGCCTAAACATTTTGATGATTTTGTGAACAATTAAAAAAGGACTTCTTAGTCTGATGGCTGTGATGCGGAGAATGAGGCGGAAGCCGAAGTATACACACACAAAGTCTTTAATGACAAAAATAGGCAGGAGATACACACAGTGGCAGTGAAGCAGCTGAGGAGAGCGCGGCGCTGGCAGCAGCAGAGATTCGTGGTGCAGACAGCATGAAATGTGGAGAACAATAACAGACAAAGTGTGGGTGAACATGAGTGGCTTATATGTGCGTGTGGGTAATGGAAGTCAGGTGTGCCGTGTTAGTAATCAGGCGAGCTGCTCCGTGCGGGCAGGGCTTGTGCGGGTGAAGACACAGGGTGCTTCCGGACACCACCCCCTCCCCCAGGGGGGCGGCACCGGATGCCCTGACTCTGCAACGAGGCCGGCCCCTAGCCCGGGGCGGCGGGCGACGCGGGTGAGCGGCGTGGAACTCCTCCAAAAGCGCCGGGTCCAGCACGTCCTGCCTGGCCACCCAAGAACGTTCCTCCGGGCCGTATCCCTCCCAGTCCACCAAGTACTCGAGGCGACCCCCTCGCTGTCGGGAATCCACCACCTCCCGGACAGCGTAGACCCCCGGCTGATCTACGACCTGGACGGGCGCTGCGGGGCCACCTGGAGGGTGAGAGACAGACGAGACATAAGGCTTTAACAGGGACACATGAAAGGTCGGGTGTATACGATACCTCGGTGGCAAATCCAACCGGTAGGACGCACGTCGTTGATCTGCCTGGCGACCCTAAAGGGCCCGATGAACCGGGGGCTCAACTTACGGCACGGGAGTTTCAGCCGCAGGTCCCTCGTTGACAGCCAGACCCGGTCCCCGGGACGGAAATGCGGGGACTCCAACCGACGAGCATCGGCGTGTCTACGAGTGTTGGGAATTGCCGGACGTAGTTGGGTGTGAGCCGACTCCCAGACCCGGTTGCTCTCCCGGAACCAGGCGTCCACTGCGGGCACGTTGCTGGGCTCATCGGACCAGGGGAAAAAGGGCGGTTTTAAACCCAGCGTGCACTGAAAGGGGGTGAGGCCCGTGGTATCTTGACGGAGTGAGTTCTGTGCATATTCAGCCCATGGTAGGAAGCGACACCAATTCCCCTGGTCCTGGCCCTGGAACTGAGGCCCTCTGTCCGAGACAATCTCCTCTGGCAGGCCGAAGGTCCGGAAGACGTGGTGGAACAGGGCCTCGGCTGTTTCAAGGGCAGTGGGCAGACCCTTCAGGTGGATGAAGCGGCAGCCCTTGGAGAAACGATCCACCACCACTAGGATACATGTATTACCTTCTGACCGTGGCAGGTCGGTCACAAAGTCGACGCCCAAATGGGACCAGGGGCGCTGGGGACCTTGGACGTAGCACAGGTGGTACATCCCTGAACAAAGCGGGTGATGTCCTTGGTCATTCCGGGCCACCAGTATCGCGGTTGGATGAGCTGAACCGTGCGCTTCTCGCCTGGGTGGCCTGTACCCGGCCCCTCGTGGAAAAATGAGGCCACGCCGACAAGTGGTGGGGACAAACACACGTCCTTCAGGACACCCCTCAGGGGCAGGTTCCTGGAGCGAAGCCGTGCAGATCTCCTCGTCGATCTCCCATATGATGGGCCCCACGATGAGTGCGGGCGGAAGGACGGGGTCTGGATCGCAGGGTTCCTCCGGCCCAAACATGCGGGAGAGAGCGTCAGCCTTTCCATTCTGTGCCCGGCTGGGTAGGTGACATAGAACCGGAACCGGGTGAAGAA
Source organism: Silurus glanis (assembly GCA_014706435.1). Classification (NCBI taxonomy): domain Eukaryota; kingdom Metazoa; phylum Chordata; class Actinopteri; order Siluriformes; family Siluridae; genus Silurus; species Silurus glanis. The sequence continues at coordinate 776,104 of JAAIIK010000178.1, forward strand.
AAGGGCCCAACGAGCCTGCCTGGGGTTTAGTCTCCGGGCCTCCCGCAGGTATTGGAGATTTTTGTGGTTAGTAATCACAGTGAACGGGTGTTCGCCTCCCTCCAACCAGTGTCTCCATTCCTCCAGTGCGAGCTTTATCGGCAGAAGCTCCCGGTTACCGATGTCATAGTTCTGCTCGGCCGTGGAGAGCTTATGGGAGTAGAAAGCGCACGGGTGGAGCCGAGGAGGGGTACCTGACCACTGAGAGAGTGCAGCCCCTACGCCGGTTGAGGAGGCATTGACCTCGACCAGGAACGGCCTCCTGGGATCCGGGTGGCGTAGCACGGGAGCGTGGCAGAAACACCGGCGGAGCTCGTGAAAAGCCTCCTGAGCCTATCTGAGGGGAACTTAACGGTACTCACCGCGGTGCGCGCAGGGCGTGTGGGGCATCCGGTGATGGAATGACCCGGCTTCCCGCAGTACAGGCATTTACCAGCGGCCAGGCGGCTGTTCCGCTCCCTCCAAGATAGTCTTTGGGAGCCCAAATGCATCGGCTCGGTGCCGGAGGCCGCCTGCGTACCTGGTTGTGTGTGCATACCTGGCTTATATGTGCGTGTGGGTAATGGAAGTCAGGTGTGCCATGTTAGTAATCAGGCGAGCTGCTCCGTGCGGGCAGGGCTTGTGCGGGTGAAGACGCAGGGTGCTCCCTGACAATGGCAATGAGATGTTCATTGACACAAATACTTACTTTTGAGAGATTAACCAAAAATTTTAAGAAAAATACAGGCTTTTGCAAGAAATCCAATGTATTGTGCTGTTTGTACAGATTGTTTTGAGAAATGCACTTAATTTTAAGGATGAGAAAAACCATAAGAGAACATCATTGAGAGGTGGGTGTTTTGGTATACATCAGACAGATTTAAAGATAAATAAGGGATAGGAACACTAGTCGCTAGTATCTCAGGAGCATGTTTAACCTTTAAGCCTTCGCCACAGCTTTTGGGATTCACAGCTGTAAATTACCTAACTAAGTTTAAATGTTAACAGTTCCTGATAAAGATGGGCTACATACACAATTTAAATATATTTAAAAAAGAAGACACTTTGAGCTTTACTTTCCAAGTTGATATTGCTCAAAAAGATAAGTTATAGATGATTAATTACCTTAAATATATATTTCCTGCACTGAACATTTCTTTTTCTTCATATATAAATACATGAAATCAGTCCTGGAGCAATCCAGAAAAGTAAAGGGTAAAGGCCACATGTCTAAGTTAAAGTTAAAGTAAATTAGTTACAGAGAGAAAGAGAAACCCAGCCAGGGTTAGGGTTAGGGTTGCACAAGCCAGTGCACTCTTAGTGCCGGTCCCAAGCCCGGATAAATGGGGAGGGTTGCGTTAGGAAGGGCATCCAGCGTAAAACATGTGCCAAATCAAATATGCGGGTCACGATTAAGAATTTCATACCGGATCGGTCAAGGCCCAGGTTAACAACGACCGCCTCAGGTATCGTTAGCCAACAGGGTACTGGTGGAAATTGGGCTACTGTTGGCCGAAGGAGGAGAAGGAGAGGAGGAAGACGTCTACAGAGGCGACAGGGAAAGGAGAAGTGTAGGAGAGTGGAGGTTCGGGTTGGTACTTTAAATGTTGGCACTATGACTGGTAAAGGGAGAGAGGTAGCTGATATGATGGAGAGGAGAAAGGTAGATATGTTGTGTGTTCAGGAGACCAAGTGGAAAGGGAGTAAGGCCAGAAACATTGGAGGTGGGTTTAAACTGTTCTATTATGGTGTGCATGGAAAGAGAAATGGTGTAGGGGTGATTCTGAAGGAAGAGTACAGTAAGAGTGTAGTGGAGGTGAAGAGAGTTTCTGATAGGGTGTTGATCGTTAAGGTGGAAGTTGAAGGGATGATGATAAATGTCATCAGTGCCTATGCTCCACAAGTCGGCTGTGAGATGGAGGAGAAGGAAAGATTCTGGAGTGAATTAGATGAAGTGGTAGATGGTGTACCTAGAAATGAACGATTGGTGATTGGGGCAGACTTTAATGGACATGTAGGTGAGGAGAACAGAGGTGATGAGGAGGTTATGGGTAGGTATGGCCTAAAGGAGAAATGTGGAAGGGCAGATGGTGGTTGATTTGCTAAAAGGATGGAAATGGCAGTGGTGAATATGTATTTCAAGAAGAAGGAGGATCATAGGGTGACGTATAAGAGTGGAGGAAGGTGCACACAGGTGGACTATGTTCTATGTAGGAGATGCAATCTGAAGGAGATTGGAGACTGTAAGGTGTTGGCAGGGGACAGTGTAGCTAGACAGCATCGGATGGTGGTCTGTAGGATGGTTTTGGAGGCGAAGAAGAAGAGGAGGAGAGTAAGGACTGAAAGAAGAATAAGATGGTGGAAACTGAAGGAGGAAGACTGTAGTGTGAGGTTCAGGGAAGAGGTCAGACAGAGGCTCGGTGGTGGTGAAGAGGTGCTGGATGATTGGGAAACTACTGCAGGAGTGATGAGGGAGACAGCTAGAAAGGTACTTGGTGTGACATCTGGAAATAGAAAGGAAGAGAAAGAGACGTGGTGGTGGAATGAGTAAGTGCAGGAGAGCATAAGGGGAAAGAGGTTAACAAAACAGAAGTGGGATCGACAGGGTGATGAGAAAAGTAAGCAGGAGTACAAGGAGATGCGGCAGCAGGTAAAGAGGGATGTGGCAAAAGCCAAGGAAAAGGCATACGAGGAGCTGTATGAGAGGATGAACACTAAGGAAGGAGAAAAGGATTTGTACCGATTGGCCAGGCAGAGAGATCGAGCTGGGAAGGATGTGTTGCAAGTTAGAGCAATAAAGGATGGAGATGGAAATGTGTTGACTAGTGAGGAGAGTGTGTTGAGAAGATGGAGGGAGTATTTTGAGCAGCTGATGAACGAGGAAAATGAGAGAGAGAGAAGGTTGGATGATGTGGAGTTAGTAAAACAGGAAGTGGATAGGATTAGTAAGGAGGAAGTGAGAGCAGCGATTAAGAGGATGAAGAGTGGAAAGTCGGTTGGACCAGATGACATACTGGTAGAAGCATGGAGATGTTTAGGAGAGATGGCAGTGGAGTTTTTAACCAGATTGTTTAACAAGTTTCTGGAAGGTGGGAGGATGCCTGAGGAATGGAGAAGGAGTGTGCTGGTACCGATCTTTAAGCATAAGGGAGATGTGCAGACCTGCAGTAACTACAGGGGAATTAAGTTGATCAGTCACACCATGAAGTTATGGGAAAGAGTAGTGGAAGCCATTCTGAGAGAAGAGGTGACCATCTGTGAGCAACAGTATGGTTTCATGCAGAGGAAGAGCACCACAGATGCCTTATTTGCTTTAAGAATGTTGATGGAGAAGTATAGAGAAGGACAGAAGGAATTGCATTGTGTATTTGAGGATTTAGAGAAAGCGTACGACAGGGTGCCAAGAGAGGAGTTGTGGTATTGTATGAGGAAGTCAGGTGTGTCAGAGAAGTATGTGAGGGTGGTGCAGGACATGTATGAGGACAGTGTGACAGCAGTGAAGTGTGCAGTAGGAACGACAGACTGGTTCAAGGTGAAGGTTGGACTGCATCAAGGATCGGCCCTGAGCCCTTTCCTGTTTGCAGTGGTGATAGACAGGTTGACGGACGAGGTCAGACAGGAGTCTCCATGGACTATGATGTTTGCGGATGATATTGTGATTTGTGGTGAAAGTAGTGAGCAGGTTGAGAAGAGCCTGGAGAGGTGGAGGTACACGCTGGAGAGGAGGGGAATGAAAGTCAGTAGGAGTAAGACAGAGTACATGTGCGTAAATGAGAGGGAGGGCAATGGAGTGGTGCGGTTGCAGGGAGAAGAGGTGGAGAAGGTGGATGAGTTCAGGTACCTGGGGTCAACAGTGCAAAGTAATGGAGAGTGTGTTAGGGAAGTAAAGAAAAGAGTGCAGGCAGGGTGGAGTGGGTGGAGAAGAGTGACAGGAGTGATTTGTGATAGAAGAGTATTTGCAAGAATGAAAGGGAAAGTTTATAGGTCTGTGGTGAGACCTGCGATATTGTACGGTTTAGAGAAATTGGCATTGATTAAAAGACAGGAGGTGGAGCTGTAGGTAGCAAAGGTGAAGATGTTATGGTTTTTGTTGGGAGTGACGACGATGGACAAGATTAGAAATGAGTTTATTAGAGGGACAGAGCATGTTGGACGTTTTGGTGACAAGGTGAGGGAGGCGAGATTGAGATGGTTTGGACATGTGCAGAGGAGGGACATGAGTTATATTGGTAGGAGAATGCTGAGGATGGAGCCACCAGGAAGGAGGAAAAGAGGAAGACCAAGGAGGAGGTTCATGGATGTGGTGAGAGAAGACATGCAGGTAGTTGGTGTAAAAGAGGCAGATGTAGAGGACAGGGTGGTATGGAGACGGATGATCCGCTGTGGCGACCCCTAATGGGAGCAGCTGAAAGAAAAAGAAGAAGAAGTTACAGAGAGAAAGAGAGAGAGAGAAGGAGTGAAGAGGAGTGAAAGAGGGAAATAAGGATTGTGGGTCAATATGAGTCATATTTCCACCAAAGATCCTGCAATGCACTACTTTCTTCTCAGAATCCTCAGTTGTTGTAGTTCTCTGGGTTTTAATTTTTTTCCACACAAACTCCATATCGTAAAATATTTAAATAGGTGAAGGCATATAGAGCTGACAACTGGGGAAAGTTTGGTGCACTGGAACAAACACATACACTGACCTTAAGCCTTCCCTGCCCTCCATTTATTACCCTTACTTCCTCCTTTAGTTTCCCAGAGTAAATAAAAACACCCCTCTGAGGTTTACCCATTCAGCATTCACTGCATAATAAAGCATAGTTCACACAATCTATAAATCATTTGAAGGGTAAAACTATATTTTCATGATGATAATGTTGCCAAACCTTGGAAACCAACCCGGTGTCCCTGGGCTCAACTGTAATCTGACCAGGATTGAATCATGGGGAATACATTGTTTAGCAGCTTTTTTTTAATTCTGTGAATATTTAGTGTAGCATTTGTGTCTGTATTTTAATTAGCCTTAAAAAAAAAATTATATATATATATATATATTATTTTATTATTTATCTCCAAGCTGCTCATTTATTCTTGTTTAAATGCACACAGAATTGAACAATCCATAACCAACACTGCAAGAACATTTCTTTCATGGCCAATTCCTTTTGCATGGTTAATTGGCAAGACTTATTAATAAAAAAAGAAAAAAGGAAAAACAACAAGGACAAACAAACCAGCTCATTGTTGCTCATGGCTTATTATTACTCATCTCTCAGGATATGAATAGCCTCCTCTAATAAATAAAACATAACTCAGAAAACAAATGCATAATTGAATAAAAAAAATATAATAATTTCAAAACCTTGTATGTTCCCTGGACTTAAGCCACTAACCCATGTTTCCTGATCTTATTACACATGGTTTTATCCTGTCATGTATTTTCAGATAGTCTTATGTTATTTGCCTCTATGTCTATACTTGAGTTCTGTGAGACTACCGGTAGTTAATGTCAAGGTCTTGTTTCCTTTACATCTAACTGCCTTTAATTTCACATACCTTTTTGTCGTGTTACCTCCTGTCATTCTCGGTATAATAGTGATAAATAGACAGACAGACAGACAGACAGACAGACACACACATACATACATACATACATACATACATACATACATACATACATACATACTTACTTACTTACTTACTGTCAGGGAACCACCAGCCACACCTTCCCCCTGCACTCAGCACACTTGCAGTGCCTCGCCTTTATACTAATCACCTTTACCTGTCTCCAATCTACACTCTCCTTTATAAGGCCCCCGTTTTTACTCACTCACCGTCCCATCTACAGTTCATACTAGCGATCATCCCTGGACTTCCCATGTTTCGGATTATACCCGTTTTACGAGTCGTGCTTCTACCAAAGCTTCTGTCTGTGTACTAGAGCAAATAAAACGTACGGACTGTATTCTGGTCTCCGACTCTTGATCCGAGCGTGACACATAAATAAATACATGTATATATATATATATATATATATATATATATATATACGCACGCACATACATACATGCATACATACATACATAAAACTTTATTGTAATATCAATTATCACAATATATAATAAGGCAAATTCGTTTTAACAGCGCAAATTTTATTAATGCGCAAATAATGCACTTCTGTTTTACCATTTTTATTAAAAAATGTATTATATTAATATAAAAAGAGGCGAAAATTAAAAAACGAAAATTTATTTTTAATCACTAAACATTTGTTTTACTGATGCGCCTCAAATCAGCACCAAAATCCGCCATGACGCAAACAGCCGGCAATTAAAACCGTCCGTGTGACTACATAACAAAAGTTTCATTTGGTGTCCTGATGATTTATGCGATTTAAAACACCATAATTACGTTTACAATAATTTTTTGTTTTCATGCTCTATGTTGAGTTTGGTTTTAGTAATAATACACATACATTTGCATAAAGCATCCATATTTGCCCATTCTGATTAGAATATTTAAAATGTTTAAATTATTAATTTAAAGTACATTAAGAACATAAAAATGTGCAATCAAGTTGTGATTAATCGCGAGTTTACTCATGCAATTTTTTAATTGATTGACAGCTCTAATTATAACATTATGAGCGGTGAAGTGAGTAACACTGATTATCTCTTCATCATGGCACCTGTTAGTGGGTGGATATATTTATTAGGTAGCAAGTGAATATTTTGTCCTCAAAGTTGATTTCAGAAGCAGGAAAAATGGGCAAGTGTAAGAATTTGAGTGAGTTTGACAAATTATGATGTCTAGACGACTGGGTAAGAGCATCTCCAAAACTGCAGCTCTTGTGGGATGTTCCTGGTCTGCAGTGGTCAGTGTCTATCAAAAGTGCTCCAAGGAAGGAACAGTGGTAAACTGGCGACAGGGTCGTGGGCGGCCGAGGCTCATTGATGCACGTGGGGAGCGAAGGCTGGTCCGTGTGGTCCGATCCAACAGACGAACAGAAGTTCATGCTGTTAATGTTTGATAGGTCACGACTGTTTTATCAGCAAAAGGAGACCAACACGATATTAAGCAGGTGGTCATAATGTTATGTCTGATCGATTTATCTCTCCGTTTCCTGTATTCAACATGATGTAGCATTTCACTTGTGTGACATGTGTGACTTGAGCTCTACAGTATACATTTCCTAGGGCAAGGTGTAATAATCCCTAGATGGAATGCCAGTCATTTTCTAGCTGCATTACTTGCAGAGGTGAAGGGTATCAAATTACATTTACTCACATTACTGTAATTGTATACTTCTACTTTAATTGTGTACTTCTACACTATTTTGTTCTACTTTTTAAAAGTAGTTTTCAAATTTTGTAATTTTACTTTTACTTAAGTATGTTTTCTTTGATGTATTGTACTTATTACATTTGTAGATTTGTAGATCATCTACATATCCGCATACGCCAGTGATGCAGCTGGAAGCGATATGGAATCAAATCAAAAGTCGTTTATTGCGTGCGCTCACTGTCTGAATTCTCAATCTGCATTTGCGATTTTTCTCATTATCAATTAAGACTTTAATAGCGGTTCGTGAGTGGAGGGTGGAGTCGGGCGAAACGAGCGGTATGACTACATTTACATTTACATTTGCGGCATTTAGCAGACGCCCTTATCCAGAGCTACGTACAAAAGTGCTTTGAGTCTCTAGTAAAGAATAAATCTTCACTGGTACGCCAGATTACAAACTTAATATAAATATAACTCTTGAATTCTATGACTACACCTGTAGCTGATGAGACTAATCAGTACGCTTTGTTTCAGTCCGGCTCTGCCCTCCACTCGAACTGCTGCCACATTGACATTAGAACAGATTTAATTTTTTTGCTGTAAAAGTGCATAACTTATTAGATATGTGAACTCCAACAATGGACTGTATTTTATTTATTTATTTTTTTTATTCCACTTTAATTTGTAAAAATGTTTCTTCAATTAAAAATAACTATTTTGAGATTTATAGCTCCTTGTCCTTTTAAACTACACTAGAAACCCCCCTGTACATTTTACAGTAACTTGATGGAGAGATCAGTGGAACAGTGATAAAGGATGGAGAGATAAGTGGGGCAGTGGTAGAGGATGGGGGAATCAGCTACAGATGATGAAGCAATCACTTAAGCAGTGGTGGAGGATGGAGAGATCAGTAGAGCAGTGGTAGAGAATGGACAGGTCAGTGGGGCAGTGGTAGAGGATGGATGAAGGAGTCATGGATGGAGATATCAATGGAGCAGTTATAGAGAATGGAGAGATCATTGAAGCAGTGTTAGAGGATGGAGAGATCACTAGAACAGTGGTAGATGATGGATGAATGAGTGGATCAGTGGTAAAGCATGGAGGGTTCACTGGAGCAGTGGTAGAGAATAGAGAGGTCACTGGAACAGTGGTAGAGGATGGAGAAATCAGTAAAGCAGTGGTAGATGAATGGAGAGATCAGAAGAGCAGTTATAGAAGATGAAGAGATCAGTGGATAGGGGTGGAGATGGAGAGATCAGTGCAGCAGTGGTGGAAATGGAGAGCTCAGTGGAGCAGTGGTGGAGATGGAGAGCTCAGTGGAGCAGTGGTGGAGATGGAGTAATCAGAAGAGCAGTGGTGGAGATAGAGAAATCAGTAGAGCAGTGATTGAGGATGGAGAGATCAATGGAGATGGAGAGATGAGTAGAGCAGTGATAGAGGATGGTGTAAACATCAGCACACAGCTTCTTGAAGTATATAAGTGCTGTTGAGTGTTAAAGTTCGATTTTGACTTTGTAGGGGAACATCAGTGTTCTCAGTCTGGTGCAGGAGCTTCGGGAAGCCGGTGGGGAGCAGGAGTGGGTTGGTGACAGAGAACTGTATGCTGGAACAGTTGCAGAGGTTTATTTTGCACTTTTGAAAATAGTGGTATGATGTGCTGAATGTTCACCAGTCATGAGCTACTATTTGTTTGAGTAGATTTTTTAGACTGGTAACTTTATGTGTATTTAAGTAAAATGTCATTGAAGTAGCATTCCTTTTCCTTCAGTAGAAAATTTTATTACACTTTTCACCACTGATTTCTTATTCTAAAGTACTCAGCTCAATTCTGACCTTAATTTGCTGTCCCTGAGGAATCGTATATGTTCTCCCCATGCCGCTCCGGTTTTCCATTGGGTTTTGTATTTTCCTTTCACCCAAACAAAACAATGAGTAGATTGGATACATATTGAATTGGATGAGTAGATTGGATACATCAAACTGTGAATTACTCCACATTTATGCTCTAATATCAGATTTTTAACAGGATAAAGTGGTTACTGAAGACAAATGAATGAATGAATGAATGAATGAATGAACATGTTGTAAAGGTCTTTCTTTTTCTTCTGACTCTAGAAGCTAGAAAACAATGCACAACAAGCCTGAGGCCAGACTGACAAGATAGCATCAGTTAACGACACTTAGAATGTGAGACACATTGAGGGAGGAGGGAGACAACAATGGCATATTAGACACACTGATGGGAAGTGAAGGCATTCCGTGGTGCCAGTTGACAGCCAAAGGGAACTTTAATTGCAGTTGTCAAGATGCAGGAACAGAACAAAGAGGTGATTATGCTTGGTGTCTTTTTTATTCTGAAGCAATATCGCAAAATAATGGTGGATAATAGTGGGGGGCTTTAAGAGTGTCACTATTAAGAGTTTCATTTCAGGAAGAGAGACCTGATCATTGGGAAGCTTTATAATATCACTTAGCCAGGGGCTGACACCTAAAAGGAGACACAAAAATGCTGAAATTGAAGCTGAAATTTGTATCTAATGTTCTCTATGATGTTCACATGATGTTTATAATCAGTTTTATATGTACAGTGCTTGAGCAAAAGAAGCACGTCAGAAGCGGTCAATAATTTCTTGCTTTATAACAAGTGGTAGTTATAATATAACTATAATATAAATATACTATAATATTTTCAATGATTATCAGTGATATTTATATATATATATATATATATATATATATTACACCACCACCAGCAGCCTGAACTGTTGATACAAGGCAGGATGGATCCATGCTTTCATGTTGCTGACGCCAAATTCTGACCCTACCATCCAAATGTCACAGCAGAAATCGAGACTCATCAGACCAGGCAACGTTTTTCCAATCTTCTATCGTCCAATTTTGGTGAGCCTGTGCGAATTGTGGCCTCAGTTTCCTGTTCTTAGCTGTCAGGAGTGGCACCCGGTGTGGTCTTCTGCTGCTGTAGCCCATCCGCCTCAAGGTTCGACGTGTTGTGCGTTCAGAGATGCTCTTCTGCATACCTCAGTTGTAACGAGTGGTTATTTGAGTTACTGTTGCCTTTCTATCAGCTCGAACCAGTCTGGCCATTCTCCTCTGACCTCTGGCATCAACAAGGCATTTGCGCCCACAGAACTGCCGCTCACTGGATATTTTCTCTTTTTCGGACCATTCTCTGTAAACCCTAGAGATGGTTGTGCGTGGAAATCCCAGTAGATCAGCAGTTTCTGAAATACTCAGACCAGCCCGTCTGGCACCAACATCCATGCCACGTTCAAAGTCACTTAAATCACCTTTCTTCCCCATTCTGACGCTCGGTTTGAACTGCAGCAGATTGTCTTGACCTAAATGCATTGAGTTGCTGCCATGTGATTGGCTGATTAGAAATTTGAGTTAACGAGCAGTTGGACAGGTGTACCTAATAAAGTGGCCGGTGAGTGTATATATATATATATATATATATATATATATATATATATATATATATATATATATATATATATATATACTGTGCTTTTGAGCAAGGCTCTTAACCCTCGACTTCTTATATTCATATTTCCCAGCCGCATGGGGTCATGATTAGTGTATGATCTGTGATCCATGAAAGACATCAGCTGATTTATTAGTTGTACAATCTGACACCTTGGAATATAATGACACAGGCATTAAGCATCTGTGGGAAAAATGTGATTCCCTTGCAAAACTTGAGTAGAGCTTGAATATCTGAAAATATCTGATGTGGGAGGCGATTTAAAGCTACATTACGTGCTGGATATACAGTATTGAGCTTATAGTGTCAGGATCTTCCGGGTTTCGCGGCACGCACCTCCGGGTCGGCGACCATCTTGCCGTTTTTCCCGCACCTCCCGTTATTCAAGGACACCCAAGATTTCAGCTCGGGGTCAGATTATCTCACCGGCTTTCTAAAATCCCTGGGATTATTCTTGCCACCCTGCTTGCTCTGGATTCTGATTCTGTTCCTGTTCCTGTTCCTGATCCTGATCCCTGTTCTGCTCTGCCTCCCGAGTTACCCGGTTTGGACTCTGGACTATTTTTGGTTGTGTTTTTGCTCTGCCCTTTATTGCTCAGTTTTTTTTGGATTTAGATTTTTTTTTTACTTTTGTCTTTCCCTGCATTGCCCTTTTCGCCTGTTTTTTGACCCTGGACTGTTTATTGAACTTTGTTTTTGCCTGCGCCCCATTAAAGCCTGTATTTTTCCTACTCCCTGTAGCATCCTGCATTTGTGTCCTCACTCACCTAGCCCTGCACCCGTGATCCAGTCCCCTACTCACCAAGTCACCCACACACTCTGACAGAATAATCTGGCCTTGCATCGTGAATTCTGACATGTAGCTTATCTGCATTACCAAAACAAGCAGTTCCATTGCCATGACCGAGCACCTATTCATGTATCTTTCATGGATGGATTGTATTTACTTAAACTCATTCAGGTCCAGTGGTGAAGAAAGCCACAGCAGTAGATGTGTGTATGGATCTGGCACAGGCAGGCAGCAGGATGACAGTACACTTACACTTAGTCTTGAGAAAGAGAGAGTTTTCTCACATATTTGCTTGGATAGTTATCTGTAGGTTCACCAGAGAAAAATATACTCTCCAGTCCTGGTCCAGTTTTCTTTTCTAATATAGTCAGAATAATACAAAACAGATTGCTGAAAAAGGAGTTTGCATGGTGCATCGAGAGCCGAGCATACCAGATAAAACAATGGCTGGTTTTTATGGTTTCAGTGGCGCTTCAGTGTCACTCGGTTTGACCAGCAATTACTTAAACCTGCTTTTATGCCTTTCTAAAGTATTTTCCCATTTTTTTTTTCTTAATGGTAGCAGTGATACACTAGAATTATACACTGAATTATGTGATCAATTAAATTTACAATTGCTGAGACAGCTAGCCCTGGTGAAATCACTTTCCCTGCAAATATTTTCACATGGTCTAGATTGGTCTGGATTTCTATCTTTATTTATTCATTAATCTTTAAGTACTGTTCAGAATGGAAAGGTAGGTGTAGTATAAGAATGGACTACTTACCGCTTATTGGATGAAACATCTGTCATTCAAGATATCAACAGGCTGCGGCAGGAAAACGTCAGCACGCATGTGTACAAGTGTAAACATATTCAAAGTTGCACTATTGAAAACATTTTTTGGAGTAAATGCAAAAATGTACAAGAATCAAAGTTAGAAGATACGTAGTTTTCGACTTTCTGTAAATCCTAAATGACAGATATCTGGTCCAATGAGCGGTAAATATTTTGTTTCCAATCTATACTTACTGTACCTTTTCCAGATTGTCAGATTTGTCATTTTGTTTTATGATTTGTTTTTGGATTTGTTATTTTGTTTTGCATTTTTGGCCACCGTACATAACGTTGCTATTGGAACATCTGGTTACTTGAGGCGAAAACAGTTCCTGGATGGGATTTTTCTATTATATAGGGTATAATATGCACACACACACACACACACACACACACACACACACACACACACACAC
>JAAIIK010000178.1:788928-814477 GCA_014706435.1 Silurus glanis
CACACACACACACACACACACACACACACACACACACACACACACACACACTCATTTACACACTCATTCACCAGTTCATTCCTATTTGAATGTTTGGGAGTTATGTGGAAACCAGAGAACCCAGAGGAATCCCATATGGAAGTAATGGAAAAAATACTAAATTCAACACATACAGCAGCCCAGGGTTGATGACTTCATCCTAAGAAACTCGAGCAATGCGGTGGCGATAAAACCGTCCCCCAGCTAGATTGTATAACTCTGGAAATCAAAGAATACCAAATCAAAGATCTTCAAGAATCTTCTGGAATCACTGCATCTTCTGATTGGATGACCCATAACTTTCTGCTATTAAATTCTAATAAGACGGAGATTTTGCTCATCGGCCCAAAAACTAGTATACAGAAGCTCTAGCATCTCAACCTGCATTTAGACGGATGTTCTGTAACCACTAGTTCAACAGTAAAAGACCTGGGAGTTATTTTAGACAGCAACTTATCTTTTAAAAATCATATCAACCAAGTTACAAAAACAGCCTTCTTTCACCTTAGAAATATTTCTAAGCTAAGAAACATGTTGTCTATATCCGATGCAGAGAAGCTCGTCCATGCGTTCATGACCTCCAGAATAGACTACTGTAATGCATTACTAGGTGGATGTCCTGCATCATTAATAAACAAGCTTCAGTTAGTTCAGAATGCGGCAGCAAGAGTTCTTACTAGGTCAAGAAAATACGATCACATAACCCCAATCTTATCGTCCCTACATTGGCTTCCTGTTAAGTTTCGAATAGACTACAAACTACTGCTTCTCACTTATAAAGCACTAAATGGTTTGGCTCCCATGTGTCTCTCCAGTCTTTTAACACGCTACAATCCGTCACGCTCCCTGAGATCTCAAAACTCTGGGCTTCTAGTAGTTCCTAGAATAGCAAAGTCCACTAAAGGCAGTAGATCATTTTCACATTTAGCTCCTAAACTCTGGAATAGTCTTCCTGACAGTGTTTGGGGTTCAGACACACTCTCCCAGTTTAAGTGCAGATTAAAAACGTATCTTTTTAGCAAAGCCTACACATAACACGTCTCACATCATAACCTTGTGCTCCAGAACATCTGATCACATGCACATTATCAACTTGTGCTGTTAATATCATGAACAGCAACTACGCTAATTCCTCTCCACTGCTTCTCTTTCTCTCCCCATCCCGAGGCTTTCTGAGGTTTGGCCAGCTCCAGTCACGTCCCACCTCGTGAAGATTATGGACCTATGGATGATCATGGAGAAGTAGATGCCGAACTCGCAAACATCCCGAACCATCTACAGACATACGAGTGCCAATTGGATCCCGCTACATGTGTGGCATTGGACCTCCTGGAGTGTTTAAAGGCTCTGGCATGGAGAAGCTGATGCTGGATCTATGATGATCACAAATGTTGAGCTCAGTAGCTCCTACTTTTATACCAAAGACTGTAGAAAGAACATTTACTTATAATCTTTTACTCCAGTACTCATGTTAGTTCTCACTCTCCAGTGTTCTGTATTGTTGAAAGATTTATGATCAAACTCTGATGTCACCCAAATGAGGATGGGTTCCCCTTTTGAGTCTGGTTCCTCTCAAGGTTTCTTCCTCATTACATCTAAGGGAGTTTTTCCTTGCCACAGTCGCCACGGCTGCTCATCAGGGATAAATACACACCATTCACCTTGACTGTTGATTTCTGTAAAGCTGCTTTGAGACAATGTCTGTTGTGAAAAGCGCTATAAAAATAAACTTGACTTGACTTGACTTGACTTCTGCAGAACTTTTTTTTTTTGACAGCACTGCCTCCTGGGACTCCATGTGCAGCACAACTTCTATATTTAAAAGTTGTTCTGTTACCAATCAAATTATTGCTGGATTTCATATATTCGCTTTCCTTGTTTTACGGTCTTCACTTGTGATGTTGGACAGCATACCTACCTTGACCTTCATACTGTCTTATTCATGAGATTGGCTTTTCTTAATCTCTTTGTAGGTGCACATGTGTTGCAACTCTTTCTTATTTCTGAAAGCAAGCACAATTACAGCACTGATTGCTAGAACTTTCACTGCATCTGTAAGGCTTCAGTCCCTATTTAAAAAGCCAGAGGCAATGATGGTGAGGGACAAACTCCCTGAGAAGATATGTGGAAGAAACCGTGATAGGAACCAGACACAAAAAGGAATCCACTCTCCTCTGACACAGAATATTCATTTTTTACAGTTTCATCACTGTTCTAAAAACATAAAACAATAAAGACTAAATCTAACCAAAGTTAGATGTATAATTAAGATATTACACATTGGTACAATTATTTTTGCCATTATTTCTCCACATTTAACAAAACTCTAGGTTCTCAGAGACATGGCTTGACAGATTTCTCATAGTATAACATATAACATAAGTAGGAAAGTGGAGTTTAATTGTTTGCCATTACAATATACTGTATAGACAAAAGTATTGGGACTTTAATTAATTTTATTTGTAGAGCATCTTTAACACTCGCCATTTTCCCAAAACAGCTTTATAGAGAATATAAAGTTGTATAAAGAATTGATAAGTTTTATTGCCTAAACTTATCATTTGTTTCCTCCGATCATCCGTCTCCATACCCCACTGTCCTCTACATCTGCCAAAACGTCCTACATGCGCTGTCCATCTAAAAAACTCGTTTCTAATCCTGTCCATCGTCATCACTCCCAACGAAAACCTCAACATCTTCAGCTCTGCTACCTCCAGCTCCACCTCCTGTCTTTTACTCAATGCCACTGTCTCTAATCCATACAACATCTCAGGTCTCACCACAGTGCTGTAAAATCTTCACACTGCACCTTACATTATAACGTCATCATACATCATTACGTCATAAACATTGCTACTATTTTTGGTCCGTTACACCTCTATTACATGTTGTACTTTGCACTTCCTTTGCACTATTTTTTAAATACCACCTTATCATTATATAATATTTTTACTTCGTTTTTTTTCTCTTATTTTTTCAGATTTTATACTTTATGGATGTTTTACTTAATGCACAATTTCTGAGCTGCCGATCGGGTTTTCATTTCACAGCAAGTTGTATTCTGCATATAACTACGTTTGTGACAAAAATCTTGAATCTTGAAATGCAGAACTGTTCACTGCAATCCTGAGCCATTGTAGCAGACTTGATATTAATTACAGTCCAAATCCATCCTTATACAGTAGATTTTGAGTTGCTTAGTAACTTCATGGATATTTAGGCTGTTCATGCGGAACCATCCCCAGCTGCACAGAGTGATTTCCAATTGAAAAGAACTTCATCCTGAGGTAGGCATGAATCAGGCAGGTCCCAAGAGAAAAACTGGACAGAACATATGTCATTCTTCTTCAAAATGTTAACACGAAGTTGGAGGCACAATAGTAAAAGATGTCTTTTGATTTGGTATTATTAAATTTTTCCTTCACTTGAACTAGAAGACCCAAAATCTGTTCCAGCATGACAATGCACAAAGCCAGTTCCATTATGATCTGCTTTACAATGGTTGGAGTGGAAAATCCTGCTATAAGAGCTCCAACCCCATTGAACACCTTTGGGATGAATGTGAACGCTGACTGCACTCCAGGTCTCCACACCTCTCCTACATCATTACCTGACTTTACTAACACCCTTGTGGCTGAATGACTCTACACAAGCACACTCCAATATCTAGTGAAACATCTTTCCAGAAGCATGGAGGTTATATATTATAACAGCAAATGGAGACAAAATGCGGAATTAGGTGTTCAAAAAGCACTTTTTAATCTTTTTTTTCACTTTTTAAATAACCGATAATGCATTATCTTTGCAAATGTTGAGCTATTTTATGAGTTGCTCAGTAGCTCCTGGTTCCATAATCTCAAATGATTGTATAAGACTGTAGAAAGGACATTACTCATAATCACAGACTCCAGTGCTCATGTTAGTTCTCACTCTCCGGTGTTCTGTATTGTTTAAAGACTATAATCACACTCTTGATATCACCTATATGAGGATGATCACCCTTTTGAGTCTGGTTCCTCTCAAGGTTTTTCCCCTGCCACAGTCTCCATGGCTGCTTATCAGGGATAAATACACATCGTTCACCTTAACTCTTAAATTCTGTAAAGCTGCTTTGAGTCAATGTCTGTTGTGAAAAGCGCTATAGAAATAAACTTGACTTGACTTGACTTGACTTGTCCTTCAATATGTACCAAAGCAGAGCAGGGATAATCCATGAAAGTGTTTAAACGAATAACACAGCAAATATTAAAAGTGAATGAATCACTAAAATATGATTAGAAAACATACACAAATAGGAGATACTGGTAAGACTTCACTGAAAACCATATGCTTATATAAAGCTACAGTCTACTATCACTGATAATCGCAGCTTGACAATCGAACTTCAAGCAAAGACAAAAAACAAGGATGCCTCCATGTTTGTTTTTTATCAACAAGAAAGCCAGTTAACCATAATAAATATACACATGAGCAGTTGGGGGTTAAGGGCCTTGCTAATGGGCCCAGCAGTGGAAGATTGGTGATGGTGGAACATCTTAACCATTGAGCTACCACTTCCCAATTCCAGTATAATGATTTGAAGCAAATATTTGTCTATACAGCATGGTATCAAAAAGTTTTAAGGCTTTGTTTACAAGAAAGTACTTTAATTATCTAAGTTTACACACTATCGCATTCAAAACATTCTCCTTTTACAGCAATACAGCGCTTTCACCATTCCTGCCGCTTCCGAAATGTGTCCTGGAAGTCTTCTTTTCGAAGCGTGTCGAGCACCTTGCGCAATTCATGCAGAATCTTCGCCTCTTTTGTCTTCGGGAAGAGTGACATCATGGTTTGAACACATTCAGGGCTTGAGCTCGTTAAAGGCCTTCCTGATTTCTTGTCGTCTGCCAGTAAAGTTCTTCCGCTCTTGAAGCGTGCGCCACTCGAAATTCCTCAATCGACTCGTTTGCGGCATCGCCGTATATCAAACGTATGTCATGTCAAACATCTCTGTGGCAGATATGCCCAGTTTCCATTATGAAATCGCAGACATGGTAACGCACATGGTCAGAATAGCACCAGTTACATGATTAGTCTCGAAACTTGGACTTAGGATTTAAAGGTCATGAGTTTGAATCACAGCATTACCAAGCTGCCAATTCTGGGCTGCTAAGAAAAGCCCTTAAGCTCATAGCTGCTCAGTGATATGATTAAGGTAATTGACTTTAACAATCCCAAGACAATCCCAAACAGGAATAAGGGAAGTCAAGAATAGAAAGAAATAGAGCTCAGATGAGTAGGCCCTCTGCAGGCAGGGAGGAAAACTGTTTAGTTCTGCATTTGATCACGTAAATTCTGGGGAGATTCATCAACAGACTGTACAGCAGAACAAACGACAAATCTTTTCAGAAAACATTGTGTGTGCATCTGTCCAGATTAGATTCCAAGTTCCTTCCATCCAGGTTAGTGTTTTGCATCTTTTTTTACACAGATTGACATTCGAATTAGACATTGGCTTAAAGAAAATTGTGTTCCAAGGCAAAACACTGAGTTATGCTTCTCCATTCCAATTGTCAGGCATTGATGTATACATCCATCAGCATTAAGCATGCGTGCCACCTAGTGCTCAGAAAACAGCACGACACATACATCAGAGCTTGCGTTGAAACCAGGGCCGGTATCTCAATCAAACAATAAAGATGAGAGGATGTTTTACTCTAAATCTTAAAAAAAAAAAAAAAAAACACAATGGTATATTGTCAATCTTTCAGCAGTGAAAGACAGAGTATGTTTGTCATGCTGAGGCCATGTGGGCTCTCTCAGAAACTCACTCCCACTTTACTTCCAAGTCTTAGATCTGCAGAGCAGAAAATGGAGGTAGGAGGCAGGAGGTGTGACATTCAGAGAGGTTTTTTTTTTCTTTAGCAGCACACAAACGTGTGTGACTTCAATCAGAACTCCCCAGATAGCATCAGACATCAGGTTGAAAAACTCAAACTACTGCTGGATGGAGCAACAGTGGATGAATCGATAATAATAAACTGGATAACAGAGCGGGCTCAGACCACTGATGCAGAATATGTCGCAGTCCAAAATTGGGTTTATTCATTAGCACTTGTTTCCTTTTGTTAGAGAAACTCCTACATCTAAAATCAAAATGGCTAAAACAGTCAATTCTCACACAATTCCATAGTATTTTCAGTGTGAGAGGTGAGTATGTGTAATATAACCCAGCCATTAGGGTTGCACAAGCCAGTGCACTCTTAGTGCCGGTCCCAAACCCGGATAAATAAGGAGGGTTGCGTTAGGAAGGGCATCCAGCATTAAACATGTGAAAGAGTGAAAATGTATCAGAATTTAATTTAAAGAATGCTATAAATTAAGAAAATAATTTATCTTGTATTTTGACACTGAATATAATGTATTTCTGGATGCACTTCTATTTTGAAACGGGTGTTGGAAAGCATGAGAAAGGAGAGCTCGTCGGTGTCAGCGTACGTCATCAGAGACATAAACCACCTTTAATATCCATGCACAACTCTTACACTTGTGCCAAATCAAAAATGAGGATTACAAACCTGAATTTTTGGGTGATCTGATGCCGTGCACTTCATTACCTTTATTAGTGACATTCAAGATTCATCTACACAATTCATTAATTTAAATCACATTTACAAAAAAAAAAGTGTAATAGAAATTTAAACTTGACAGATTATAACAACTGGTTTCAAACATTCTCTTGACTTGACTTGACTTGACTTGACTTGACTGCAATGAACTGATGCTGAGATGTTTTGGGGGTTAAGTCTATACAGGTGAGAACCAGTATAATATATTTTGATCAACATGCAATAAACAACTGATAATGTTGGAAACAACTGACACTTGTACACAATCAATTAAATGAATGTACAAAAGCGTTCGCAATTTGTTTTTATGATGTGCACAAGTGACTACATGATGTGGAGGTTAAACAAGTACATTTCTGTAAGACTTCTGAGAATTGAGAATTGTCCAGTCCCTGTCCTGTCTTACATTCCATATTTATGGAATGTTAGACAGAGTCAGCTGGCAGACCCAGTGTGCCATACCACAACACCATGACTTGTCATTACCACAAAGTAATATATTAGTAGTATATTTCTATACTTTACATTTTTATATTTGATATCAAACGCATTTTATGCGTTTGATATAAAAAATGCATTTATACATTTATATTTCTATACTTTTATATTTATTAACTTTTTTTTAAATCCCTATATTCTATGTTTTTTTTTCATGTTTAATGTTGGACAGTCGTAAAAAGCATTTCACTGCATGTCCTACTCTGTATGAATGTTTATGTGACAAATAAAATGAAAATTTGAAAATCCTGTGTCCTAAAAATGTATAAAACCATCAGTGACATTGGAGACTCGATCCGTAACTGTTAAACATTTTATGATTTTAAATTCTATGTATTTTTATATATTTATATTCCTATGTTTGTTGTAGATGTTTATTCTGACCAATTAGAATTGTTAATAGGAGTAAAAAGGAAGGTGGTAGCTCAGTGGTTAAGGCATTGGACTCGGGTTCGGATCAAATCCCAGCACCACCAAGCTGCTATTGCTGGGCCCTTGAGCAAGGCCCCTTAATTCTCAACTGCTCAGTTGTAAGTCGATCTGGATAAGGGCGTCTGCTAAAATATTATAAATGTAAATGTAAAACATGACACAATGACAGTATTCGAATGCCAAATGTCGCCATAATCCTCATCTGAAAACAAAACCATTAACTGATATTTATTTGTATTTTAATTATACTCCTGATCTAATTTACATTTTTTCCTCAGTTTTTTTTATATTTGTTTACTTGGCTTGGATGCTTTAATCCACAGCGATTTCCAAGTACAATTTGTCTTGATTTAATCACATGCCGTGGCAAAACGTTTGGAAAGGTGATGATTGCAAAACAAAGAGATTTAAATCGTAATGATGGTGTAAAATTGCATGCGAGACGTCCCGTTGGTGCATTTCGACACGTTAAAATACACCCGTGCTGTATGGAGACACTTATCTGCTTCAACACATTTCTCAGACCGAAGCGTGTTGTTTATGTCTTCAATACAAATAGATTCTGTGCTTTAAAGAGGCCCTAGAATGCAACACTGATGAATGAACTAATGCAGTCGATTCGACTCCTGAACCACAAACAGCACCTCTGACACCAGTGCACCGTTGCAACACACACACACACACACACACACACACACAGCTCCATTTAGTAAGCGATGATGCTGCCGTTGGTCATTTTTATGCTCCTGTCATCAGTGCATCTTCCTGCGCATAACCGGCGTCTCAGCCCTCGTTAAAACACACGCCGGAGGCTAAATCAGCGCTGTTTGGACACATTAATTACGGGCTAATATTAAACCTCACCGTAGGTGCTTTCCAATATTCTACACTCAGGGTTTTTAAGAAGATTTGTCATAACCTTTTTTTTTTTTTTTTTCGTTTTAGTCGAATTTCGCAATTTATTGGTGCTGTTAAGCTAATATTGGTTTGGCTAGCGAGCGCAGATATATGAGTGAGCTCAAAGGTTAAGCTAACCGAACATTTTACAGCTTTTTCCTTTATGAAGATGAGTAGAAACTGTAGGACACGGAAAAGGGCAACAAACACCGTAGGAGGGCGTCTATTCGAATTCATTCATTAATTCATTTATACACCGAGACTAACCTTGAAATTATCTGACAAGAGCACGCATAAATATGCAAAACACTGCAGCAAGAAAGCTGACTGTGTATGTAAAAGACATCCGTATTCCTCAGCGGTAGGAACTGCACTGCCAGGTTCAGGTCTCCTTTTCAGACACCTGAATTTTTCTACTGTTTCATTACCATTTAATCAAATGTCAGCTATCAGTGAAGCGGGATAAATTAGCTGCGGTGTCTTTGACCTTGTCCCCTTTTTCTTTCAACAGCAGTAAAAGCAAAACAGCTAGAATGACTTTTCAAATGGCATCTTATAATTCACATTGGGAATTTGATATTACTTCAGTAATTGGATCATAACTCAAGCGCTAATAGGAACGAAAGTCCCGACGCCGACCTTCTACCTTATCACAATGCCGCATCGATGGGAACAGCAGCTGGGAAATGAAGTTTCTCCTCAGATTGTATCTTTTCATGTCTGTCTGCAAAAGAAATCCAAATATTTTATGTCATTCGATTGTGTTGATGGATTTACTCAAATTTGATTGACAAGCCATGGTTTTAACCGCTGACTAAAGGAAGGAAGGGGTTTATTTTCTCTTTCACTCAAATGCAATTTCTCATACCTTTTTTTTTTTTTTCCTCAACCCTGATTGTAAATATTTCTTTATGTAGAGTGCAACCTCGATACTCGCGGAGGTTAAGTTCTACGACCCCTCGCGAGTAACCAAAAATCGTGAGATTTTGACTCTCCTTTTGATGGTTCCTGTTTCAAGGGGAAATGTACATGTACTGTACTGTAAACTCAACAATTAATTGTCATACATGTTTTTATTTACTACTTTAAATGAATAACACAATAATAAACTAGTTTTTTTTAAACATTTTCATGTAATTTATTAGTACAAACTCTGTTTTGAAATGTTATTCCTGGCTTTCGAGCCACTCGCGGCTTCTCGCGAACTATCAGACTTTTCACGAGTTTCTCTTCATCTGGTTCCAAATGAAAAGTCGCGAACTTTCGAGGTCATCGAGGTTGCGAACATATATTTTCCTGGAAACTATCCAAACTTCCTTCCTTCCTGGAGGGCAAGAAAGCAATGGTTTCAACTACTGACTAAAGAAGTACAGAAAGAAGGAAGGAAGGAAGGAAGGAAGGAAGGAAGGAAGGAAGGAAGGGTTTAATTTTCTTTTTTACTCAAGTGTAATTTATTAGACCTTTTTCTACCATCCTTCTTTTTTAGAAGGTAAGGAAGCAATGGTTTCAAACACTGACTAAAGATGGATGGATAGATGCATAGGATAGATGGATGGAAGGAAGGATTCAGGGAAATGATATGTTTGTTGGTACATGAAGACATAAATAACCAGGGTATGAAAATAAAGGTCTTAAAAATATTAAATAAAAATATAACAAATATGCCTTACTCTGTACAGGAGAAAGAAAGAAAGAAAGAAAGAAAGGAAGGAAGGAAGGAAGGAAGGAAGGAAGAAAGAAAGAAAGAAAGAAAGAAAGAAAGAAAGAAAGAAAGAAAGAAAGAAAAAGAAAGTCAGTTTCCCACTGAAAGGTCTTTTTCTTTAATCTGGGTTACTGATCGGAAGATCGGGATTCAAGCCTTTGCACCACCAAGCTGCCACTTTTGGGGCTCTTCAACAAGGCCTTTAACCCTCTCTGCTTCAGGGGCATGGTATCATGACTGACCCTGCGCTCTGAACCCAGCTTCCTAACAAGCTGGTATTTGTGAAGAAAGAATTTCAGTATGCTGTAGTATATATGTGGCAAGTAAACCTATTTCTTTCAATTTTTCATTCTAATCTAAATCTACAATAATATTTTGCCTGAAAACATCAGCAAATCTCTGTAATTTGAGAAGTATTTAGCATGAGTTATAAACATCCTTTCTGCCTATTTGATCATCTTAGCTACCAAAACTGACACTAGTCTTAAAACTCTCTGCATCTACACTATTGTATTCCCAAAGGTTGCTCATCCAAACTGGAATGTCTGAAAAAGCTTACGTCCCTGCACCACGCATTAGCAGAACGTAGGATGCTTTGACCTGCAGCATTTCTGCCTGCCGGTGATTTACTTTCCGGCTCTTCAAAACGTCGCTGAATTGTTCATCATGTGACTAAAAATGTGTAACATCATTTGCTAACATTAAGGCCACGCCCACACTAATACACTGTCGTTTGAAAAGCATATTTTTCGCTCTGTTTTGCTCTGTTTTGCTTTTCAAACGAAAGCGTATTAGTGTGGGCGTGGCCTTAATGTTAGCAAATGATGTTACTTTATACATTGCTTACACTAATGCCTTTTTATAAAATGAGCAATTGCGGGTTTAGGGCTTTGCTCAGGAGCTCACTAGTCAGTGCTAGGATTTAAACTCCCGAACAAGATGCATAATCTACTAACGGCAGTCGCAATATTAAATTGCTGTTGCACCATGAAGATGGAAATAATGCCGATTCAATGTTAATGCCGTAATTACAGGGTTAATATCTGGGAACACTCATTAGCTCGCATTAAGCGCAGGACATTGTGAAAAGATTGTGGGGTTTTTTTTCTCCGTTTTTCTCTCTATCTTTATTTTTCCTTTAATATAAAGGACAGCTGAATTTCTATGACAAGAAGGTTTGCTTTTAATATCCTATTTTCTTGTGTGCTGCAGGGCGTAATTAAAGCAATTTTCCTACTTCAGAGGGTCCATTACTTTGACTATACTCAGTAAACAACACCTACAGTGAGGCAGCTCCTCAGTGGAAGAGCTTGAGATAAAGCTAATGGAAGAAAAAAAATAATTGTATTCTTTTTTAATTCTCTACACTGAAAGCATACCAAGCCCAAAAGAAATCATTATAAACAAAAAATATTACATTTATTTCTGTTTTCTGGTTAATTAATGCTTCAAGTTCTTCAGCTTCCCCCCTTATTTATTTATTTAGTTGGTTATTTATTTTTATTTTACTTCCTTTCTTTGCATTCCTAGAACAGAATTAACACTTCAAAAGTTCTTGAGCGTGAGCCGGTGTACAAACTGAAACGGTGTTAAGTGCTGCAGCTGTAGCATGCAAATAGTTCTCAAAACTTCTAATAAATAAACACAAAAACGAGAGAATAAACAAAAACAAATGAATAAACTTATAAAATAAATAAATAAATAAAATTGAATATAAAATTGAATATTAGATAGATAGACAGACAGACAGACAGACAGACAGACAGACAGACAGACAGACAGACAGATAGATAGATAGATAGATAGATAGATAGATAGATAGATAGATAGATAGATACATAGATAGATAGATAGATACATAGATAGATAGATAGATAGATAGATAGATAGATAGATAGATAGATAGATAGATAGATAGATAGATAATAACTTTATGAATGAATTACTTGACAGATGGATGGGCGGACAAATTAATGAATAAATCTATTGATCAATTAATTGAATACTTGATTAATTATTTAATCTATCAGAAAATCAAACAGCGATTGCATTGTTTTTTTAATTACATTATTTTTTTTTATATTTACACACACACACACACACCACAAAAAAGACACACGCACTCGCACACCCACCCGCATACTTTAGCACCCCCCCCCCCCCCCCCCATACACCACCAATCACATTGCCTTGCAAAATATTCCCAATATTCTTTTAGTCTCCACATTTAAACTGATTTTGAATCTCCAACTTTCCAACATCATATCAAATCCACTCGTTTTAAGGCCTTGATGAATGTACGGGTCTGTATTAATTGCATTGTGAAAGACTAGGCACCGAGCGAGGTATTTTTAGAAGCAGCACCATGCTATAAGATATACACTAACCCGAGGACAGATGAGCACAGCTTTTGAACAGATGGTGCGCTCGTTTGGAGTACTGATTGAGTTGCAGCAGTTAAAACACAGCCGCAAACCACAGCTCGTTGGGTGGAAACGCATCAAACGCTCAACTGCTTTTGTTCATCAGGTCGGCACGAGTTTTTTTGTTTTGTTACATTTTTTCACAAACAGTGAGTCGGAAATTCAATCCAAACGGATATTTGTGGGAACCTCACCATGTGCTTTTTAAACCCCCAATTCTATATTTAGTCCCCATTTAGACCCCAACTTCCACACTTCAGGGAAGATGCTCCACTAGATTTTATGGAGATGTGTATGAGATTCATTCAGCTACAAGGGTGTTAGTAAAGTCAGGTACCGATGTAGGTGATGTGTCAAGGTCCAGGGTGCAGAGTGAACACATTCATCCTAAAGATGTTTAGTAGGGTTGAGGGTCAAAGCTCTATAGCAGGAGATCTTCCACTCCATTCTATGTAAACCGTATCTTCATGGAGCTCACTTTGTGCACAGGGGGCATTGTCATGCTGGAACAGGTTTCCTAGTTCAAGTTAAGGGAATATTTCAATGCTTCCATATCCAAAGACATCATATACAATTGTGAGCCTCTAATTTTGGGGGTAACATTTTCAAAAGAGAATCCATATATGGCTGGAAAATTGAGATAGAACTTTGTTGTCATTGTAATGCAGTTTAGCATCTACCAGAAGTGCAAATAGTACCAATTTGTTGCGTATGAATGTGTGATTTGCTGCTACATTGTCATGTGAAGAGGACAGTGCAGTGTAGTTCTCTCCTCACAGACAGTCTCACTAGACAGTCTCGCGGATTTACAGGCGTTTAAACAGGCTGCATTGACTGACTCCTTCACTCTGGTGATTCATAATAAAGCAGTACAGAGGTTTATGGCTTCCTTTCGTTACAGATTTATGGGGTTTAAATCCGCTCCGCTGTGAGGTGAGATTTGTTACTGGAGTAACACCAGAGCGGTGGAATGAAGCTGTGTAGTTTGAGGACTTATGGAGCTCAGCGGAGGCGAGTTTGCCACTGATGAGGTTGGCATCTCAGCTGGCTTTCAGTTGGTGATGTTTTCGCTGAAATTTCAATGTATTGATTGCTTTCTCTGGAGCTCAAAGTTAAAACGATTGTGTTTGTTGGAAAAGCTGTTCATGTGGATCTTCAGGAGATGCTTTCATCTGGTCAGGTTGGTGATGGATCTGAAGTTTATTCTGTAAATTTTAGGGGCAAGACAGAAATACACCCTGAAGAGGGCAGCAAGACACACACGCACATACTTAAACACACACACACATGCATATGAATGAACAAACACAAACGACAAACATACAAGCACACGCACACACACACACACACACACACACACACACACACAAACACAAACAAATGAACATATAAATACACACACAAACATTGAAACAAAAATCAACAACCACCTGCATAAGAAAACATATGAAGAAACACCTATACACAAACACACACACAAAAATAAGCATACAAACAAACACACACTCACAGACAATTGCAAGCAAACATACAAGCGAAAAACATACAAACGCACACTCACAAAGATACACACAAACATACATACCAACAATAATAAACCAACATACACACAAGCAAACATGCGGACAAACACACTCAAAGAAAGTAAAACACAAACACATAGTGATGAACAAACATACAGACAAGCACAATCAAACATAAACAAACACACAAATACACACATACACATGTAAAGAACAAACAGTCCAACAAAAATACACCAAAACACACACACAAACTAATGTGAACAAACACACACAAACACACACACACACACCTACACAAACAAACATATGAACAAAAATAAATACACATGCGCACACACGAACAAATGTGAACAAACATCTGTCTCTCTCTCTCTCTCTCTCTCTCTCTCTCTCTCTCTCTCTCTCTCTCTCTCTCTATTTCTTTGTATATCTCTCTTTTTAATAACATCTGTCTGCTACCCCACTCTGTCATTCATTTTGTCTGTCAATCAGTCGTTCTTTGTCTACCTCTCCCTCTCCCTGTCTGTCTATCTCCCTCAATCTCCTCCACTCTCTCTCTTTCCCATTCTCTCCCTCTCTCTCTCTACCTTTTTGAATCAGTATCTCTTTCTCTATCTCTCTTTTTACGAATCTTTATCTCTTTTCGACTCTGACTGTCTCTCTCCTTTTGAATGAATCGCAATGAATCTCTTCAACGAATGTTTTTCCTACTCTCAGTCTGTCTCCTGCTCTCTCTACCGAACACTTTCTTTCTCTCTATGTGTTTATTTCTCTCTTAATATCTGTCCTTCACATTTTCTCTCTATGTTCGGTCTCTATTTTGTACACGGACAAAAGTTTGAACACCTGACTGTAAGATTCATTTGAGCTTTTTGAACATCCCATTCCACATTTAGTCTCCATTTTGCTGTTATAATAACCTCCAATCTTCTGGGCAGATGTTCCACTGTGTTTGTGAAGCAGTCAGCTGGCTTTGTTCACAGGGGCATTGTCATGCTGGAACAGGTTTGGGTCTCCTAGTTCAAGTGAAGTGAAAATTCAATGCTACTGCATCCGAAGACTAATACACAATTGTATAGTTCAGGAAAGATTTAAATACAGCTTGGAAAAGTTTTGTGTCCTAATATTTTTGGTAATGTAGGCATACGCTTTCTCTCTCCTTCTCTCTTTCTCATTCTTGCTCTCTTTTCGGTTTTTCCGGTGGGCATTTGTGACCTGCATAGTAACAGTGTTTTTAATCTGACATGCTCGTAGCTGCAGACAGGAATATCGACAGAAAAAGACAGAGGATTATTAATGCATGGCAGGAATATAGTAATTTTCTCTCTGTCACTCACACGGCCTGCATTTGTGTTAAACTGATACAAATGTCTTGAGCCATGGCATTTACACAAGACATGTTATATCACCTTACGCTCACAGACGCCAGATTCAAATAGATGAGTGAAAAAAAATGATTTTCAGGAATCAAGAAAATCTCAAATATCAGCCATTTCACCTTGACTGCTAAAGAATTTTCCATCTTCTTTTGAATTGTATGGTGTCTCTGGTTCTATAGATACGAACTGACTGGCCAAAAGACTGGCATTTAGTTGGTGCTAAAAATTCAAAAGCCATAGTTGATTGTTATTTGAGTTTTTATCTTATAACACTATGCAGGAAATAAAGTGCAGATTTTGATTAGACAGAACATCAGATGTCCTGCTCGTATTCCCGCTTGTAATGCAACTAAAAAGTGAACAGTGTAACCATGATGGGATTTAAATAAAAAAGTCATCACTGTGGTAAAGAAAGTCAGTCTGTCTAAACTCTGTCTGAAACCTTATTAGCTAAGTGACATGACTTGATGAAATTGTTAGAAAGCCTTACACACTCAGGACACACTAGTACACACTCAGTACACAAGAGAGCACAGAATGTTGTAGAAATGTTTAAATGATCTTAAAAAACATTATTATGAAATAGAGAATACACAGAATAACCATCGTACGTGAAGCGGAAGGCATTAAAATGGTATAATATACACCTAGCCATGAAATATCCTACAACCCCCAAGTCCAAAAAAGTTAGTACGCTCTGTAAAAGTGAAATAAAAACAGAATGCAATTATTTGCACATCTTAAACGCCAATAATCCCAAAATATATCAAGTGTTTAAACTGAGGAAATTAACCATTTAAGAGGAAAAACTATGGTAGTTTTTAGTTTGATGGCTGCAACACGTCTTAAAAAAGTTAGGACAGGAACATGTTCTCCACTGTGTTGCATCCACTTCTCTTTTAACAATCTTTATATGTCTGGGAACTGAGGAGAACCTTTGTTGAAGTTTTGTGTCTGATACAGGATTGAGTCGTGGGTCTTCTTTGTTGTGTTTTTTGTTGCATGGTGCACCAAATGTTTTCAGTTGGTGAAATATCGGGACTGCAGTCAGGCCGGTTCAGCATCCAAACACTTCTATTTTGAAGACATGCTGTAGTAATAGATGCAGTAACCAGTTTAGCATTGTCTTGTTAAAATATGCAAGGCCTTTCCTAAAAATGACCACCTGGATGGAAGAATTTGTTTCTTTGAAATCTGTATATAACATTCAGCATTGATGGTGTCTTTCCAGATGTGAAAGTAGCCCATTCAATAGGCACTAATTCACCCATATAACATTAGAGATGCAAGATTTTAAACCCCATAAAAACAATTCCCTATAAGTGTTTTGGTCTATCGTGCTCTCCGCGAAAGAACGGGAAAATCAGCCAAACTAATTAGTTATGTGGCAAATGCAATTCCGCTGTAAACCCGGGAGCGAAATTCGAACCTCGGTAAAGTGGGGAATTTCTGTATTCAAAATGTTGTAAAAACTTGCTTTACATGTATTATTTTTTTAGTTGTCAGAACACTGACTTTTTGTGGACACCTCCTGCCTGGTACCATTTCAGTTGCAGTGGCAGCAGTGACTAATTAAACCATGAGCCCGTGACTAAACTCAATAAATTCATCCGAATCAGAAATATCTTTATGGACAAGTATCATGGGTTGTATGTACAAGTATTTTGTTGTGGTGTGCAGGTGCAATAAAAATGTGAAAAACTATATATAAAAAAAAAACCCTTGTTCAATGAAATAATAAATAAATAAATTACCTATACATTAACGAAATATATTTGATATACACACACACACACACACGTATATATATATATACATACAGTGCCTTGCGAAAGTATTCGGCCCCCTTGAACTTTGCGACCTTTTGCCACATTTCAGGCTTCAAACATAAAGATATAAAACTGTAATTTTTTGTGAAGAATCAACAACAAGTGGGACACAATCATGAAGTGGAACGAAATTTATTGGATATTTCAAACTTTTTTAACAAATAAAAAACTTAAAAATTGGGCGTGCAAAATTATTCAGCCCCCTTAAGTTAATACTTTGTAGCGCCACCTTTTGCTGCGATTACAGCTGTAAGTCGCTTGGGGTATGTCTCTATCAGTTTTGCACATCGAGAGACTGAAATCTTTGCCCATTCCTCCTTGCAAAACAGCTCGAGCTCAGTGAGGTTGGATGGAGAGCATTTGTGAACAGCAGTTTTCAGTTCTTTCCACAGATTCTCGATTGGATTCAGGTCTGGACTTTGACTTGGCCATTCTAACACCTGGATATGTTTATTTGTGAACCATTCCATTGTAGATTTTGCTTTATGTTTTGGATCATTGTCTTGTTGGAAGACAAATCTCCGTCCCAGTCTCAGGTCTTTTGCAGACTCCATCAGGTTTTCTTCCAGAATGGTCCTGTATTTGGCTCCATCCATCTTCCCATCAATTTTAACCATCTTCCCTGTCCCTGCTGAAGAAAAGCAGGCCCAAACCATGATGCTGCCACCACCATGTTTGACAGTGGGGATGGTGTGTTCAGGGTGATGAGCTGTGTTGCTTTTACGCCAAACATAACGTTTTGCATTGTTGCCAAAAAGTTAGATTTTGGTTTCATCTGACCAGAGCACCTTCTTCCACATGTTTGGTGTGTCTCCCAGGTGGCTTGTGGCAAACTTTAAACGACACTTTTTATGGATATCTTTAAGTAATGGCTTTCTTCTTGCCACTCTTCCATAAAGGCCAGATTTGTACAGTATATGACTGATTGTTGTCCTATGGACAGAGTCTCCCACCTCAGCTGTAGATCTCTGCAGTTCATCCAGAGTGATCATGGGCCTCTTGGCTGCATCTCTGATCAGTCTTCTCCTTGTATGAGCTGAAAGTTTAGAGGGACGGCCAGGTCTTGGTAGATTTGCAGTGGTCTGATACTCCTTCCATTTCAATATTATCGCTTGCACAGTGCTCCTTGGGATGTTTAAAGCTTGGGAAATCTTTTTGTATCCAAATCCGGCTTTAAACTTCTCCACAACAGTATCTCGGACCTGCCTGGTGTGTTCCTTGTTCTTCATGATGCTCTCTGCACTTTAAACGGACCTCTGAGACTATCACAGTGCAGGTGCATTTATACGGAGACTTGATTACACACAGGTGGATTCTATTTATCATCATTAGTCATTTAGGTCAACATTGGATCATTCAGAGATCCTCACTGAACTTCTGGAGAGAGTTTGCTGCACTGAAAGTAAAGGGGCTGAATAATTTTGCACGCCCAATTTTTCAGTTTTTTATTTGTTAAAAAAGTTTGAGATATCCAATAAATTTCGTTCCACTTCATGATTGTGTCCCACTTGTTGTTGATTCTTCACAAAAAATTACAGTTTTATATCTTTATGTTTGAAGCCTGAAATGTGGCAAAAGGTCGCAAAGTTCAAGGGGGCCGAATACTTTCGCAAGGCACTGTATATATAATAGTCGGCTAAATATCTCCATCATGCCTGTAGAAACTTTGTGCTGCAAGCATTCCATGTTATGGCTTTGTTCTTCAGATAAACTTTTCCGCTTTACAATGAACTTAAAATGAACTCTAAAATCCGATGAATCAATGTGTGTCTGAATATGTTCATTGCTGCAGGTTTTCCAGATGGATTTCTTCCTCACAGTTACTGCCTTTCTCTCTCTTTCTCTCTCTCTCTCACACATTCCCCCCCCTTTTTGTGTCAGATGAGATGGACGTGCTTAACAGTATGGTTAACATTATGCATGTTCATGAGCTCTGCTGTGCATTAAATAGTTCCCGTTTGCTGTTAGTCTGCGGGACGCTGCATTAGCTGTAAATGGAGGTCCTCATTAACCCAGGCACTGACACTGAGCACTGTATCCTCTAATTACAGCTGATGTGGGATCCACTGGGACACTCTGGGTTATTCGAAGCTGCTGATGTTATCTTCTACCCTGCGTATGTTATTCGGAAAAAATTAGTGTCGATAATTGCATAATGTAATTCCTGTGACTCTCGGTCTAAACACGAATTGCAAAAATGCCTTTTAATAACGATTTATAGAGGAACTGGAAGAATTTCAAATTCTGGAACCAGGAAGATCATGAATAAGAACATTACTGGGGGGAGTTTAAAGAAAATGATTGGAATTAAACCTATTAAATATGTTTATATTGAAAAGAAATACTCCTTTGGTACTGCTGCTTGGTGTTGAGTGCAACCGAATCTTCTTTCACAGATTAAAATTAGGCTTGTTGAAGTTGAATAATGAAACCGGTGACTCATTTGCCTTTTAAAAAAAGTGCGAAATTGGGCCGCATGATTCATCCTGATGCATTACGACTGTAAAATGTGACTCAATTTTTTTCGCTGTGGATGTTCCCACATGGATACTGCTGAATAATTTGTGCACTTACCAGATTCAGTTTATGTCCAAGCTCAGCCTTGTATAAATGTTTAATCCAGAGTTGCCCAAATTATTTCCAATGACGGGACAAATTCACACTTTACAAAAACAATGAATTTTTACTATTATTAGTTTTACTCAGTGGTGGACGAAGTACATGAACCACGTACTTTAGTGAAAGTAAAGATCCACTCTCTAAAGTATTTCTCCGGTAATAGTGCTTCCTTTAAACTTTCACTTGAGTAAAAGTACAAAATTATTTGCCTTTAAATGACCCTAATAATCTATGATTTATTACTGCTATTATGTTCCTATTATCATTTTTGCAACAAGACTCTCTCCTTAATCAACTCAGTTTATGTGAAAAGATTCTAATATTAATTTCATCACACTTATATATTAAAGGAATGATAATTAATGAGTCAAACGCTGATTGAAATATATTAAATATATCATGAGCCCAAAACCTTCTTTTCAACTACTTCAAATGAATCATGCAAATCAGCCACGTGTGTTGTTGTGAGTTCGAGTCTGGAGTTTCTTCATCATTTATTCCTCTCTAAATGTTCTGCTTGATGTTGAACTGATGCTGAACTGTATGTTGGTGATCAGTAGATACACCAAGCGCCGATCAAAACGAGTTTAAAACAGAGCGAGCGCTCGACCCTGATTGGTGACTCAATGCGTGTTTGACCGGTTACGCTTTTATCCTCATAAATAAAAAGGAACGACTGATTTAGCAAAATGTAGTCGAGTAAAAAGTCAAATATTTGACTTTGAAATGTAGTAAAGTTACAGTAAAAGTCCTCCCAAATGCTCTTATTTTAGTAACATAATATTCAGTAATATAATTCTTCTGTATATAACTATGTTTGTGGTAAATAAATATTTTTAGAATCTAGGGTTAGCTTGTTTACTTAACAAGTGTTTGAATGGTGAATTTAACATCGTTGAAAACCCACATGGAGGCGAAGCAATAAAACGGAATGGAATGAAATGGAGGACGAACAAAAGCACAAAACATGAACCTTTGTTGATCGAACTTAAATTTGAAAATATTGAGTGCTGCAGAATTTGGTCGCATGCTGCCTATTTTGAACAAACTTTCTTTTTCTAAATAAAATAATTTATTACAATATTTGAAGACAGTTGCACAGTGGAAGGCCTTGGGAGGAATGTTTGCGATTGACCAGATGGTTGTTGTTCTATTGCTTTATTTATTTAATTATTTAATGAACTAACATTGAAGCAGTTTGTGGTTGTTTACAAAAAATAGAGGCCAGTTTTAGTGTTACCTTTTCCATGTCTCAAAAATTCTGAATATCATAAATAGATTTCGGTGGCCTTTCGGGGCATGCTGCTTAATTATACCTCACATTCCATTCAATTTTTTTATGTATTCTTTTTTTTTTTTTTACGTAAAATTACTAAAATTTCTTGAAGGCTGTTACACTTTAGAAAACCGATGTTGTTGTGGTCTAATAGTTTCTAAGGACCTGTGAAATTACAGTTGTTTCACACTTTCTTGGCAGTTGTGTACTACAAAAAAATATGCTCGTGATGTTTCCCACTTGTAGAGCAAATAGTTAAAGTAAATAAAATCAATAAAAAACGTGTTCGCCTTACGTGTTGAAAGTTTATAAATGTAACAACTTTATTAGGTAAAATGACAAATAACTGACACGTAATAGTGACAAATCTGACAAATTTTGTCAACTTTACCTGAATTTCATTTGTTCATACAACTAATGTGTTAATTGTAGAAACTTAACACAACAAATAGGTTTTTTTTCGGGGAAACTTTTAGTACAAAGAAAACATTAATAAAGGATTTTCTAAATTGGACTGCAGCTAATTTATTAACAAAGTCAGAATATTTTATAGATTCAGAGTTTTATAGTCAGGTAGTTTGTTTCTCTGTTTAGACTTGTTCAATTTTAACAGACTGGAAAGCTGCTCACAGAGAGAAAGTTTTTGCAGCTTAAAAATAAAATAAATATTTTTAATTGTTTAATTAAATTGTAAAAAGAAGGGTATCTGCAAAAGTGAAAGGAAAAGTTTATAGGACTGTGGTGAGACCTGTTATGTTGTATGGTTTAGAGACAGTGGCATAGCAGAGCTGAAAAGACGTGGTGAGGGAGGTGAGATTGAGATGGTTTGGACATGTACAGAGGAGGGACATGGGGTATATCAGTAGGAGAATGCTGAGGATGGAGCCACCAGGAAGGAGGAAAAGAGGAAGACCAAGGAGGAGGTTTATGGATGTGGTGAGGGAAGACATGCAGGTAGTTGGTTTGAAAGAGGCAGATGTAGAGGACAGGGGGGGTATGGAGACGGATGATCCACTGTTTTATATATGACATTAGTAGGCCAAATCAACAGTCACTTTGGCCAACTTTAGCTTGTGAGTCCTAAATTCTTCTATTTGATGTGTTGCAACCATTATATCAAAAATACCTTTTTTTTCCTTAAAATGGTACATTTTTAGTTTAAACATTTGATATGTTTTCTATGTTCTATTGTAAATAAAATACGGGTTTATAAGATTTGCAAATCATTGCATTTTGCTTTATTTACATTTTGCACAGTGTCCCAACTTTTTTTAATTAGGGTTGTACTTAAAACCAGCAAATTAGTCTAGACGTTGGTGCAAATGCTGGATTAAAAGTTCCAGAACCTTCAGAAACCTGCATTTATAGCAGATAATTGTGGTTGATGTGAAGATCATGGTGAAATTTGGCAGAATTAGTTTTAAAAAAATGCAAGCTTTATATCAGTAGAAGAATGCTGAGGATGGAGACACCAGGAAGGAGGAAAAGAGGAAGACCAAGGAGGAGGTTTATGGATGTGGTGAGGGAAGACATGCAGGTGGTTGGGTTGAAAGAGGCAGATGTAGAATACGTGGGGGTATGGAGACGGATGATCCGCTGTGGCGACCCCTAATGGGAGAAGCTGAAAGAGGAAGAAGAAGAAGAAGTAAAAAATGCAAGCTTATCGAGACTAAAATAGACACCACTCTCCAACATTGACACTCAGGTCAAGTAGGCTTAACTTTCCATAATAGTTTAAAAGCTCTAAAGGGATCAGAGCACTCCAGCAAAAAACAACTAGACACCTTGATCATGCAGAATTAAAATTAAACTCCTTGAGAACCATCTGCATCATTTAAAAAAATAAATAAAAAAATGCTGCTTTAAAAAAAAAAAAGCATCTGAGGGGTATAATATTTTTAAGCCCATCCATCCCCAAGATGGAAATACATTTCCAAAAATATCCATCTATGTGTGGATGGAGCCTGTGTCCCATAGTTGGGTGTGAGGTATCCCAGACAACAGTGTTTGCTTTGGGCTCGAGTAATGCGTCATATCATCATAGGCATCCACACGTCCTGATAACCCCACAGGATTTATGAACTTTGCAAGATAAGACAGAGCACACAGCTTCCAGGGGACACTGGTTTATTCAGAAAACGACCTCTGCTGCATCTGTGTGAAGATGAACATA
This sequence comes from Silurus glanis, assembly GCA_014706435.1. NCBI lineage: Eukaryota > Metazoa > Chordata > Actinopteri > Siluriformes > Siluridae > Silurus > Silurus glanis. The sequence goes on from JAAIIK010000178.1 coordinate 812,333, forward strand.
CTTAAATTAAATCCTGTGTAATCCTCTCGCAAATGTATATTGTATTTGAGAGTATAGTAAATCACTGCAGGAGAGGGTTGGAGTAACAGTATGAGTGCTCTGGAAATTAGTTGGTGCTTGTGAGGGGCTCGACAGTGGATTCATAATCACCCGAGGGAATTCGAGTGATTCACTGCATTGATCATGGTGGCACCAGCTTCCTCTAGCTTACAGTGATAAATCCAGACTATCTTACTCTCCATGCAGCCACTGAATTGAAGAGATTTACAACAGTTGCCATCTTCTCTGTTTCTATATTGATCTGCTAAATCCATGGTTGAGAAGAAGTGTTCTCTTACATACAGGAGTAGAAGGAAGCATGAGAAAAGTGAAATGCTACATCATGTTGAATACAGGAAGCGGGGAGATAAACCGATCAGTCATAATATTATGACCACCTGCCTAATATTGCGTCGGTCTCTCTTTTGCTGCCAAAACAGTTCTGAAACATTGAGCATTAAAGCATGAACTTCTTCAGCAGTTTGAGCTACAGGAGCTCGTCTGTTGGATCGGACCACACGAACCAGCCTTCGCTCCTCACGTGCATCAATGAGCCTCGGGCGCCCACGACCCTGTCGCCGGTTCACCACTGTTCCTTCCTTCGAGCACTTTTGATAGATACTGACCACTGCAGACCAGGAACATCCCACAAGATCTGCAGTTTTGGAGATTCCTGGACTCACCTTCTGAGCAATAACCAGATCCTTAATTACTAAATAAATACTGCTAAAAATAACAATCGTATAGGACGTCCTTGGATGCAGTAAAATGAAATCTTCCCTTTTCTGGAACTACAAGACCCAAACCTATTTTCGGCACCTGTGCACAAAACGGCACCTTCACAAAAATCTACTTTACATGGTTTGGAAGTATGTGGTAGATCTTGAGTGGCCTGCTACAAAGTTTTGAGCTCAGCCCTACTGCATTGAACCCTTGGGATGAATTCCTCACCTCACCTACAGCAGTTCCTGACTTTACTTACACCCTTGTGTTAGAGCCAAATCTCCCATCTTCCCAGAACATCTCAGAGGAGTAGATTTTGTTATAGAAGTAAATGGAGAATAAATGTGGATTGGGATGCTCAAAAAGCACATATCAATCTTGGTCAGGTGTCTCTGTCTATATAGTGTGAGAAGAGTGGACTGTGATTAGGGTAAATGTGAGGTACAGAAGCACTAATTCAATGCCGCAGAACCTTTATATACTGAAAATGCTCTCTTAACGTGTTTTTTCTCAACTTTTAATTCGTCCATAAAAGAAGAATCCTAAATTGCATATGTCACCGAGTGGCCTATATCTACCTGTCACTTCACTGTAGCAGTTTGCTCTAATGGCTAATTTATTTACACTTCACGTAGTCTAGGTTCCTACATTAAACACTTTCAATCAACAGAAGTAGCCAAGCGTGTCAGCAAACAAATAACACACATTAGAGCTGAAGCTCGGCTTGCGTTCTTTGTTCAGTGCACAATACAACTCAACATAATTTAAGCCATTTCTTTGTTTACGTAGATCACCATATGTATGTGTCTGAAGAAAAAGTGAAAATAAAGAGAAGCAGATGAAGATCAAGACCTGGCCCATTCATGAACCTGCAAATTTATTCAGATTTGCTATTTTGGGTTATTTACAACATATTAGAAATACTGTCCCTACAATCTATGGACCAACGTTTGTAGACACCTGACCATGAGTTTGATTTTTGAGCATCTCAATTCCACATTCAGTCTCCATTCCCTGTTATAATGACCTCCACTCCTCTGGAAAGATGTTCCACTAGATTTTCTGGACATTTGTTTTCATCAGCTACAAGGATGTTAGTAAAGACAGATACTGATGCAGGTGAGAAGGTGAGGAGGCCTGGGGTGCAGTCAGTCTTCATATTCATCCTAAAGGTGTTTAATAGGGTTGAGATCAAAGTTCTATAGCAGACCACTCAAGATCTTCCACTCCAAACAATCTAAACCGGACGGACGGACGGACGGACGGACGGACGGACGGACAGACAGACAGACAGACAGACAGATAGATAGATAGATAAATATGGATGGATGGATAAAGATAGATAGATAGATAGATAGATAGATAGATAGATAGATAGATAGA
>JAAIIK010000178.1:814487-824700 GCA_014706435.1 Silurus glanis
AGATAGATAGATAGATAGATAGATAGATAGATAGATAGATAGATAGATAGATAGATAGATAGATAGATAGATAGATAGATAGATAGATAGATAGATCCTATACAACTGTATGCCTCCAACCTTGTAGTAAAGTTTGGGAAGAAAGCACATACTTTTGTCCATATATATTAAATATATATTTTTTCATTCTTCTGACTTAATATTTCTTAATTACATTTACATAAAAAGATATTTATCTGTTTTTTTTTTTTTTACATAAAGCAGGATCTGGATTATAAACGAATACTTATATTCATATTATTGACAGATTATGATATGTTCGATGTTAAGTCTATTATGTAACTTGAAATAATGAGATAATGATAAAATTATGGTTTAAAAAAAGGAGATTATAAACTAATAATCTAATAAGTCTTAATAACTGAATAATAAATCCAAATAACTAAAAAGGAGCTTTTAATTCAAAATGACAACAAAATAAAATCAAAATTGCAAACCTGAAATAACTAGTGATTAATAACTCATCACTAAGCTAAAATAAAGAAATAGAAAGTATAAAAGTCACCAATTGTCGAATCATTTCTCTCACAATGAATGTCATCCCCCTCTGGCTTCCCCCTCATCGCCTGTCATTTATTTCCAGCTTAGGCAACAATGCAGCATGGGGTTTTTTTTTCCCCCCACTTTTAGTTTCAACTCAAAAAACTCAACAGTGTGTCTTATGTTTTTCCTGCCTTTGAGACGCTGTCCTTCTTTGAGTGTGTGAAACCTGATTATCATGAGCGAGCGCAGGTAGCACAGCACACTGTGTTCCGTTCCGCAGTGTTTCTCCCTCGAGGCCTGTGTTTTGCATTGCGTATGTGTGTGTGTGTGTGTGTGTGTGTGTGTGTGTGTGTGTGTGTGTGAGGGATTCAGAGCTCTTTGTATCTCCAGGCTTTGCTCAGCCCTGAATGATAGAAGTTACTGTAGAACACAGCTCTGTTCCTGGAGTCTCTCGGGTACACAGGACCTTGCTGTACACTATCACATCACAGCACACACACTTTCGCTTCTTTCCAACCGAGTGTCAAGCGGCTCCTTGTTTCGTGACCGAAAATGGGGGGAAAAAAGTTTTTCGTGTCTGAAAGTTTTATCACATGCACCCAGACCAGTTACAGCCAATGTTTTACTTTTTTCTTTTTTTTTTTTCGAAGTTTAAATTAAACTTGAGCCTCAATTTCCTCAAGGAGGACCGAGTGTTGATTGTTTTACTCTGAATTTCACTTACAGACACGGCTCATTATTTTCCCTGAAGCATCTACAGGGACACTCCAAAAAGTGATTATGGGTTGATATAGCTTTTACATATTGATGCAATGTCCATGTTAATGCAATACATGAAGTTTGTGAATATTTAAATTTAAAGAGTGTAACATAACGCTTCCATTATTTGCATCTGTATATTATGTTCATAGTACATACACATCTGTATATTACTGTTTATAGTAATAGCCATATATTTTGTTACAGCACATATCCCTCTGTAAATTTCAGTTTATAGTAATAGCCATCTGTATACTATGTTCATAGTACATACACATCTGTAAATGACTCCTATATTACCATTTTATTTAATTTATTTAACTCATGTAAACACTGTATATCCTGCACTTGCTGCGATTGCACTCTGGTTAGACCTAAACTGCATTTCGTTGCCTTGTACTTGTACATGTGTAATGACAATAAAGTTAAATCTAATCTAATCTAATCTAATTATTACTTTACATCGATCCCATTGCATATACTGTATACTGTAGAACTATAGCCAGATCGTCACTTTAGTTTTCTTGTCATTGTGTGTCTTTTTCAATCTACTACTGGTGTATCATTTCCTGGCTCTCACACACCACAGACGTGGGCTAGTTTCTGAAGCTCTCAATGAGCAGAAGTCTGGGGTTAACGTGGATGAGACAGAGGGAGTCGGTGATGTAAACATGCCTGATCACATGATCATCATCATCTTTTCTCTGCTTGTGTTCTATATGGTGGATGTTCAGCCTGCATGCATTCATTAGAGAACATTTTATATACATTTTGTATTAATATATTAATATGACGTGACGTCCAGTAACCAGCGTGACTCTAATACAGGTAGTGGTAATTGTTACTTTTTACTTAAGTACATGTCAGAACCCAAACTTCTTTAACTTGAGTAAAAAATTTAGTCAGTACTTCAACTCTTTTAAAACATGAGAATCTGCACTTCTACTTCAGTGAAGGATGTGTGTACTTTTGCCACCTCTGACTATAGGGTAGGTATGTGAATATTTTTTACACCACATTCCAGATTTGGTCCCCATTTAGTGTTATGAAATCCCCCACTCTTCTGGGAAGATGATCCACTAGATTTTGGAGTGTACTTGTGTAGATTTGTGCTCATTTAGCCACAAAGGTCTTAGTAAAGTCAGGAACTGATGTAGGTGAGGTGAGGAGGCCTGGGGTGCAGGCAGTATTCACATCCTAAAGGTGTTCAATAGTGTTGTGTTCTGAGCTCTATATATAGGCCACTAAAGATCTCACTCACAGAACCATGTAAATGATACCTCCATGGAGTTTGTGCACCGGGACATTGTCATGCTGGAACATGTTTGGGTCTCCTAGTATAAATGAAGGGGAAAAATGAATTCTACCAGATCTGATACAATACTTCTGTGTCTTTGTATGTATATAAAAGTTAACGATGTGATGAATTGATTTTAAAAAGTGTGCATCATATACAATTTAGCTTTTGTATAGTAATGCATCGTTTTTAACATCTGTAAAAAGAAAATTTATTTATAAATAATTGTTCAATAGATGCACTATACCTTTATTCTTTATCATAAAGCATTATATTGAATCGAATAGAATCGCACAAAATACAGTGCACACAATAAAAGAAAACCAGACAATGTTCAATAAATTAATAAGTGAGGATTTAACTATAGAAAAAATAAATTACTTTTACGTAGAAATACATAAACAAAAGACAAATGCATTTCAGATCAGACAGTTTTCAAAATGAAAAATAACAGAAAAAAAGGTCAAAATCGCTCCTTGTGAAAGCTTTTCCCAGGCTGCAACACAATCTACTTGGTGGAAATGATTTTGGTTGTGTGGGTTAAATGAGCCTTGTGTCCTGCTGTGTAAATGAGGGCTGCATGTTTTCTCAGCACTGTGCATGCATGCTGGTGTAATAGATGCAAACCATATGCAGTGTGTGTGTTCAGCGGCCGGGTTGTTTCCTAGCTCCAGAAGCACAGAGCGAGGAAAGACTTCCACACTTACACATGCAGAGAAGGTGCGACCCGGAGAGGTGCTGTAGGTGTGGGCTGATTTCCTCTGCAATATGTGCACCGTTATTAGCATTCAAGAAACTGTTCATCTCCAAACAGTCAAGTTTTCTTCTTTCTTTTTTTTTTTCACCAGAAAGTTGGCAGTGTGTGCTTCTGGTACGAGATTCCAATCAAGGCTTGACGATTAGATATTGAGTCTGACATACTGCTTAATAACCAAGGCTTATTTGGGGGAAAATATATAAACTGCATTCAGATCAGGGTGTATGAGTAACACTGATGTTCTGGCTGTTATTCTTTGTCCAGGTTTTGTGGTTTTATATGGATAGTTATTCTGTGTTACATTTTTTCGGATCTGTATTTTACACAGCAGGTTCACGGCTTTCAAATGATATATGTGGACAAGCCAATTATACGTTTTGTTCTCAGAAGCAAGAACAACATAAATAGACATGGATGTACAGGATGTGTAAAAATCTAATGTTTTCAGAAATTCAGACACCCCCCCCCCCCCCCCCCCACCCCAACAAAAATCAAACAAAAAAAAAAAAAAAAAAAAAAAAAGACATGGAAGAAGAGGAAAAAAAAAAAATTTTTTTTTAAAAAAAACCCCCCCCCCCCCCCCCCCCTACATAAATATATATAGAGTGCATCATAAAACAAAAAAGACAACAAAATACACCCAGAACTGTTAAGCAGATAGAATCCTGTATTAGACATATGAGACAACATTCCTTTCCCAAAACTTCAGCAATTGGTCTCCTCGGTTCCCACATGTAAACATGCAAATTATTGCATTCTGTCTTTATTTACATTTAACTCAGTGCCTTAACCTTTTTTTAATATATATATATATATATATATATATTGTCTTCCTTTACACTTTTGATTTCAGAGCACTAAACATGATTTTCTTTTCCTTTATTTTGAGGAAGTGGTAGCTCAGTGGTTAAGGCTCTGGATTACCAATCAGAAAGCCGGGGGTTCACGTCCTATTATCAAGAAGCTGCTGCTCTTGGGCCCTTAAAAAGGCCCTTAATCCTTCTTAGCATCATTGTGATATGCAAATCAACACTTTGCTGTGAAGTACACGTGACAAGTAAAAAAACCTTCTAAAAAAATTATGTGAGAGTTTATAACTCAGAAATATCAACCGACCAGCCTGGAAGCCCCGCCCTCTTTTCCGATAGATGCAATGGATTCCGAGTGTATTAATGTCAATTCATTAATCTATGTTCGACTTACTGACTCACCTCTATACTGTATACTGTATATTTCACATAAGCTTAGGGATTTGGTCAGTAAAATAGTTCCTCTACTTTTTTTTTCCACTTTTCCAACAGATCCCAGAGAATTCAGGACCCAGGGCACAGGATACCAAGAGTGCCAAGCGATTTCAGGGCACACAAACACACACACAAATCCAGGCAACTTGGCCACACCACTCAGTCTACAATACATGTCTTGGGAAAGGGAGAGGAAAACTAGAGTACCCAGAAGAAACCCCCAAAGCACAGGGGGAATATGCAAATTACACAGAGGCAGGATTCAAACTCCCAAAATCGGAGGTGCAAGGCAAAAGTGCTTAGAATATCAGAAAAGTGTAGTAGTCAGTGGCTTCCATTTCAACAATTGTATTGTTTTTTCATTGTTTATGTTGAATTACATTGGAGAAAGTTGAAAACTTTCAGAAAACGCATGCATGAGAAACCTTCCGTTTGTATTCTTCCCTGCATTTCATCCAGTGATCCAAACATTTGGATTGCCATCACAACACCAGTCTGCAGTTGCTTGACTTTATGAAATCTCACCAGCTAAAACCATCTGTCTCTTTCAGATTAGATCCAGAATCCAACAGGATGAATTTGGGCCAGAATGCAGAATTTGATCTGCCTGAATTGTTCAACTATCTCAATCTTCCCTCCTACTCTCCCTCTCTGATTCACTCTATTTTGTTATGTCTTGATCCTTGAAATACTCTATTTAAAAAAATAACACATTTCCCTTTTCACTTCATCAGTATTTAGCTCCTGGAATCAAAGCTGATCTGTGGATTCGAGTCTCGCCGAGAAAAGATTGATGGACCTGGTGCCGTGGAAGTGCTTATCGATTGACCGTGCAACAGTCGGATATGAATTCAGCCCCGGCTTTCATCAGCTTTAAGTGCAGCCGTGAGTGACCCTGAGAGACGCAGGTCCTGTTCGTGTGAAAGAATTCACCAGGCTACACAAATCAACGTGTTACATAACCTACAGTGCAATATTTCGTTCGGTTTCCGCAATGACGAATAGCTTCAGCATTCTCGAAATGGCACGTCGAGAATTCGCTGCGATCCGTCACAGGACAGCGGTCGCTCCAATTCAGGAACGCAGGGTTAAATGCCATTCATCTCGGCTGTAAATGAATCAATCTAGCGTGTTGATTTCGCACGCCCGGTTCGGGTGCGATAAGGAGGGTTGGCATGTCGAGCTAAGTCTCTGGGCTTTACATATTTTTACGTTACAGCAGCAGCTTACAGATTCGCAGCACAGCTCAGGGGAAACTGAATTACATGAGACACTGGCAGCCGAACGATGACACTGATGAGAAACAGCAGGCATGAAGGAGCCCTGATTCTGTCAGAGTCAGTTTTTGAGGCTTGCGTATGCCTGCTGCAACGTTGTGCATCTTATCGAGTTCATCGATTCGCTAATAACGTCCTACAGCATACAACTAATTAGGCAACCACTCCAAAACACACACATACTGGTAATTGGTATATTTCATTGGTATATTCAATTCAACAAAAATACATGATTGTGGTTCTAGGTCCCCTAGTGGTCTAGTGCTTAGGATGCGGCGCTCTCACCGCTGCGGCCCGGGTTCGATCCCCGGTCAGGGAACCAACCCCAGCCACTCTTAGTGCCGGTCCCAAGCCCGGATAAATGGGGAGGGTTGCGTTAGGAAGGGCATCCAGCGTAAAAACGTGTCAAATCAAACATGCGGAGGATCCTCTGTGGCGACCCCTAACGGAAGAAGCCGAAAGAAAGTTACATGATTGTGGTTCTGCAGTTTAACAAGCACTAAGGAAGAAATAGAGTTTTTTCTTTAACTTGGATTGTAGAATTGTTGGATTATTACCACTGAAATATAAAATTGCTGCATCGATTGATTAATGAAATGGCTTCCACTCTCAGGAAATTATCAATTTGATCCACACTTTTTTTCCTTGCATTTAGAAATTTTTGCATTGTTCTACAATTATTCAATTGACTGAAAAACTTTATAAAGCCAATAGGGATATTAAACTGACTTAAGCAACCCATAATGTGTACATAGAATATATGTGTATTTATTGCAAGGTCAGTGTTTTATTTAAAATGAATAAATACATTGAATTACTCAATAATTAATTAAATAATATAACAATGCAAGAAATCTATATTAAAATGCAAGAAAAATCAAGTGCAGGACCAAATTTGATATTTTATAATTTCCTGATAGTGGAAGCTATATTGTTGATCAATATTTGCATTAATGACATATAGCATTGGTATGACAGTGTGTCGTAGACACTACAACGTATGCACATCACCAGAATGAAATTTGTGCTAATGAACACAAATATTTAAAGGGGGCAGAAGACACACAGTTTCAGCCAATCTCATGTTAATCTTGAGTACCTCTAGAGTAGTGTTGCGTCCTTAATATCTCCGAAGAGTCTTTAGTTTAATCATATTTATATAAAAATACAGATTTACTAATTTTTCCAAAAACAGATGAGCTCCTGGAGGCATGCCGTGGGCGGAGCTAAAGAGTCACGAGCACCCGCTGCTTTTGCGTAGTCATCGTCTGCAAGCTGTGACATCGCTGTAAATAAAACAGGAACAAAAAAATTGTATGCACTACAGCTGACAATCAGATACAGTAATACTTATTCGCTTCAGAATCAGAGTCCGAAACTGAACATCAAGAACAACAGCAGCAACAACAACGACTCCAACAGGACGTGTCTACACCGATCAGGCATAACTTTATGACCACCTGCCTAATATTGTGTTGGTCCCCTTTTGCTACCAAAACAGTCGTGACCCATCAAGAATTAAAGTGTTAACTTCTTCAGCAGTTTGAGCTACAGGAGCTCGTCTGTTGGATCGGACCACACGGACCAGCCTTCGCTCCACACGTGCATCAATGAGCCTCGGCCGCCCACGACCCTGTCGCCGGTTCCCCACTGTTCCTTCCTTGGAAAATCCCACAAGAGCTGCAGTTTTGAGACGCTCTGATCCAGTCGTCTAGACGTCACGATTTGTCAAACTCGTTCAAATCCTTACGCTCGCCCATTTTTCCTGCTCCTAACATCAACTTTGAGGATAAAATGTTACTTGCTGCCTAATAAATAAATCCACCCACTAACAGGTGCCACGATGAAGAGATCATCAGTGTTTTTCACTTCACCACTCATAATGTTATAATGTCATAATGATATGCCTGGTGGGTGTATAAAGTAAACACTGAACAAGTTTCCCCTTCCCTCACATCCAAAAACACACATCTTTGGAGACCTTCTTCTCACACGAGACCTGTGCAGTGCTGCTGACGCGTCCAGAATGAAGCACAGCTCTCACTCTCGCTCTGGTTACTGTGTGCAAGCGAATGAAATGCTTATACAAGGAATTCCACCCTTCATAATGTGGGCCATGCTCGAAAAAACTAAAACTTAGACGAACCCAAAAGGAGTGTATTTGCCACAGAAATACTCCACAGTACGTCCAAATAGTTTTTTTGTACTTTTCTTTGCATAAAAATCTAACTCTTTAACAGTGTAAATAACTCTGAATGCATGAAATAGAATTAGACGATATGATATGATAAGATGATATTATTAATTCATTAAGTAATTATTTTGATCATATTTCTGTCTTTTATCATTTGCCTTAAATTTTACAATAAATGTTCATACTGAACTTAAATATCAGTTAAAATGTCAGATAAAATGACATCAGATGTCACATTGTTTTATCCATTCAAATCGATAAAAGCTCTGCTTTACTCAAACTCTCACATAACATCTGATTCGATTAAGCCCATAGTTCCGAACCCTGAAAACACTTGTAACATACAGTATGTGTAAAAATAACTACAAACATTTAACCAGGCATTAAAAACAAATCTGGTGTTTATTTGAAGAATAGAGGCATTCCAGTTTCCTAGCAACATCACACACTGCATCTTTGTCTTATTACAATATACGAACAAAAGTCTGTGGACATCTGATCACAAGATTGGTACATCCCATTCCACATTTAGTCAACATTTACTGTTCTAATAACCTCCACTCTTCTGGGAAGATGTTTCACTAGATTCTGTAGAGAAGGGTGTTAGTGAAGTCAGGCAGTGTGCAATCAGCATTTACCTTCATCCCAAAGGTGTTCAGTAGGGTTGTGGTTTAGAGATTTACAGCAGGCCACTCAAGATCTTCCACTCCAAACCATATTAAGAATAGCTTCATGGAGCTGTCATTATGCACAGGGGCATTGTCAGGATCGAACAGGTTTGAGTCTCTTAGTTCAAATGAATGGAAAATTTCTTGTTACCATATACAAAGACATTCTATACAATTGTGTGCCTCCAACTTTGTGGTAACAGTTTGAAAAAGAACCACATCTGGATGGGAAAGTCAGATGCCATAATACTTTTGTCCATATTACTGTTCCATGATAGGAAATTTACAGCATTTTATTTACAACTTACAAATATTCACCAAACTGAGCAGTTGAGAGTTAAGGACCTTGCTGCAGTGGCAGGTAAGTGGTGGTCTTCCTCCGCCCCTACTTACATTAAATGTAATTAGATTTTAATCATAGCTAAAAAGAAATTGTTAATAAATCAATCAATCAATCTGAATATTGGCAAATTGCAGTAGTATTTGAGGAACAGGATGCTTTAGGATGTTTTGTTCTAGAAAAATGATCAAACTCTGCTCCATTGCATTGCATCGTGAATTGTTTTTGGCCCCACAAGTCAGTATTTATTGATATTTACCTAGAAAAGTGTACTTTCTTGTTTTTTCTATCTGAAAATCATTACATATGAACAAAGAGATAGATAAACACTCAGTCACAAAAAGTTGTTCAGATGAAATTGGGGTTGTTTTATGACTGGCACAGCATCATAAATGTCCAATAACTGATGAGTCCTGAGTCGAAACTTTTCTCAGTGAGATGTGTATAAGCACATTAATGTGCTCCTGACTTTTTGTTGAAATTAGTAAGCGTTATTTACACACATGCCGTCCCGCATTCTCCCTCTTGCTACTGTGGAGGGTGTGTACGGTGAAGCTCAAAGCCTTCGACACACTACAGAGCTGCCTGGTGTCACTGCAAGGGGCTGGTGTCACAGAAGCACTGTTTCTGCTCATCGTTTAACATGCAGTCTAGTAATTAAAGCGACGGAATGGGATTGTAAAACGTAGGAAACGTCGCCGTTTGCTTGTGGGGGGATCCTAATTTAGTAAAATTACTCTTCGAACAAGAACGATCTTGCGGCTCTGGATGTTTGCAAATGACTGCATAGAAAAGTAGATGGTGGGGTCTTTTTTACAATCTTCCAGTCACTATCACACAATATTACTGCAGAAATACTGTACAACTGCTTATAGGTGACATAAGTGATTTTTTTGGCAGCAATTTGCCAACAATTACAATGTTCTTAAATTAAAGAATGACACGATTCTTTTTATTGGATTATATTTACAAGTCAATAAGCTTTTATTGTCATTTTAACCATATATATCTGATGCAGTACACTGTGAAATGTTCCCCCAGAAGCCTGGTCCTACATAAAACAAAATAGAGCTCCATCAAACAACACAGAGCTACATAACAGACCACAGAGCTACATAACAGAACACAGATCTA
>JAAIIK010000178.1:833346-843878 GCA_014706435.1 Silurus glanis
GTCGCAAAGTTCAAGGGGGCCGAATACTTTCGCAAGGCACTGTATCTACCATTCTCCTCTCCATCATATCAGCTAACTCTCTCCCTTTACCAGTCATAGTACCAACATTCAAAGTGCCCACCCAAACCTCCACTCTCCTACACTTCTCATTTTCCTGCTGTCTCTGCAGACGTCTTTCTCCTCTCCTTCTCCTCCTTCGGCCAACAGTAGCCCAACTTCCACCAGTACCCTGTTGGCTAACAATACCTGTGGTGGTCGTTGGTAACCCGGGCCTCGACCGATCCGGTATAAAATTCCGGTTTGTGATCAGAATATTTAATTTGGCACATGTTTTACACTGGATGCCCTTCCTAACACAACCCTCCCCATTTATCCGGGCTTGGGACCGGCACTAAGAGTGCACAGGTTTGTGCAAGACTAATGGCTGAGTTGAGCCTGTTAGATAAAACAATGAGAGAATGGGACAGTTGATTGTCCATGGTTTCCCAAGGTTGCGTGCACTGGATGAGGGTGAGAGTTGTTGTGCAGCAAGAATGAATGCCATAACTAAAGCAACAAACCAAATTAATACAATTCAGCAAGTTTCCTTTCACTGTAGCCACAACAGCACCGCTCGCATACATCATCTCTAGCAGAAACATCAATAACTCCAAGTTTTTTGCTTTTTAAAATTTTATTTAAAATTTTTTAATGCAAATTCTATTAGAAATATATATATATATGAATGGACAACAAAATATTGTGGACACCTGACCACAAATTTTGTACAAATCTCAAATGTCGCATCCCTATTTACAGCTTTAATCTTCTGAAGAGATGTTCTACTGAATTTTGTGCTCATTCAGCTACAAAGGCAAAAGTCAGGTACTAATGCAGGGTCAAGGGATGTTTTTCATCTACAAATGTTCTATCTCCATTTTCTCCACCTCCTTCCAAGCAGTCAGCTGCATGCCAGTAGTATTTAATTGCTTAAATATGCTGGTAGGTATTGCTGATTTTACAGCTGTCAGAACATGTTTCATTTGCCAAATCTCCAATTTCACACCCTCTCTTCCACTAAGTGTTAAATTACACAGGGGTCATGGGGTTAACTAGATTGGCTGTGGTCTTCCAGGAATGGTGCAATAAAGGATCCTTTTACAGGACGATATCGTCTTTATGGATGAGAGCTGCCTCTGTCTTGGAGGTATTATTCTATCGTTTGTCTTGTTTCGCCGTGATTGCACATAATACGAAAGAACATGCACATGCTGCCGTAGAGACAGGAAAGAACCCCATTCTTACATGGTTTTTCCTACACAATTTCACAAGGTGTACACACCATAACCTCCGTGACACACAACTGTTTATAGTGTACTGATTTACTGCATGTGTCTGGATCAACAAGGAGGTCACGTTTGATCAGGAAGAGATATACCTGTATGCGGCTGGACTTGTTTCTAATTGCTAGAAAATTTACAAATACTGACTTTAATCTCCAGATTTGTAAAAACCTTTGAATGAACATTAATCATTAGGCATAAAGGTATAATTTTAAAAAATCCAGAAATTGCTGTCATATTTTATTCAACACTTGTTATTTCATTCTTCGAAAATGTGCCGTGTGTTTACATTTGAAATGTACACCTTTTGACATTATGGCTGATATTTAAATGTCCCCATTTGCTGTTATATTGTAATAACTTCCACTCTTCTGGGAAGAACTTCTACTAAATTTTGGATTGTGCTTGTGGAGATTTTCTGTGAGATTCACAAGGGTGTTAGTAAAGTCAGATACTGACGTAGGTGAGGTGAAGAGACCTGGGGTGCAGTCAGCGTTCACATTCATCATATTTAATAGGGTTGAAGTCAGAGGTCTGTCGTAGGCCACTCAAGATCTTTCAATCCAACCCATGTAAAGCAAATCTTCATGGAAATGGCTTTGTGGACTTCTAGGTGAAGTGAAGATTCAAAGATTTTGGTTTTAATCGTCTTTGAGTTTGTGGTAACAGTTTCGGGAAAGAACCACAGATGATTGGAAAAGTCAAGTGTCCAAATACTTTTGTCCATATAATGTATATTTCACACAATTTTTACATCATCCTAAAAATGATTAGTACATTATCCCATTAATGCACTGATTCATTAATTTCTAACCATGTATTCCTCATATCTACACATTAATATACTTTTCTATGTTGTTTTCTTTTTGTATATTTTGTTCTCTGAGAAATTCATTTGTATTACTTTGAGAATTCAATGAAATGAAAATCTATATAATTAATTTAACATATGAAATGAGTAAAAGTGTCTTAAACCAGGAAGATTCATATTCTATTTCATTTGTGATCATCTAATAATCGAAATATTAGATAGATTTACACAAGATATTCAAAATCATTTGATTTGCTTTCATTCTTTGTAATGTGATCGTTCATATGTTCAGTTTTTCACAAAGAGGCTTTCTGTGGGTTTTTTTCAGTTTCCTACAGCCTCCTGAAAAAACAAGGCAGTAAGCGAATTTGCAAATCTAAGATGCCATTAGTGTGAATGTGTAAGTGTGTGTGTGTGTGTGTGTGTGTGTGTGTGTGTGTGTGTGTTTTGCAATGTACTAGCGTCTTGTCTTGTACTTCTGTCTTATGAACAGAACAGGTTCTTGGTCTTTACATTACAAATATAAAGACAGCATTATTGCACTGCTTAGCATAAAATACCATAAAGTCAAAGAGGAGTAACATGCATTGAGAGTGTGATGGTGTCTGGAAGGAAAGGATATAAAAGCAAAAGTAATAGATAGTAGTAGAATTTTTTTTTCTTTTTTTACTTTTCCCTGAAGTAGTTGCTTTCAAGAATCGTAAAAAAGAAAAAAGTATATACAATTATACAACACAATTACACACAATTACAATTACATTACAAGCAAGTGAACATTTTGTCCTTCAAAATGATGTGTTAGAAGCAAAAATAATGGGCAAGCGTAGGAAAAGTGAGTTTGACAAGGGCCAAATTGTGACGTCTAGACGACTGGGTCGGAGCGTCTCTAAAACTGCAGCTCTTGTGGGATGTTCCTGGTTTGCAGTGGTCAGTGTCTATCAAAAGTGCTCTAAGGAAGGAACAGTGGTGAACCGGCGACAGGGTCGTGGCCGGCTGAGGCTCATTGATGCAGGTGAGGAGCGAAGGCTGGTTTGTGTGGTCCGAACCAACAGACAGGCTCCTGTAGCTCAAACTGCTGAAGAAGTTCATGCTGTTGATGCTTGATGAGTCAGGACTGTTTTGTCAGCAAAAGGGGGAACAACACAATATCAAGCAGGTGGTCATAATGTTATGCCTGGTCAGTGTATGACCCCTTTCTGCTCCTGTGATGACACTTTTATGCTTGAAGCCCCGTCATCAGCATCTTTGATTTAGATAACAGTTGCTAGGGTTAAAGCTATTGAGTACAAAAAACCTAATGTTACCAAGCTAACTAGCTAATCTAGTCTCGAGCGTAAATTTGTAAATAATTAACAGAAATTCGGTTTAACTTGTTAGATTAACGTTAGGCTGCATCACCGGATGAAAAAATGAAGCAATACTTCAGTAATGAAGCTACATTTTTTTCCTCATTGATAGCAACTAGGCATGTTTAGTAGGACGGGCAGGATTCGGACAATGATCCTCTCTCTGGATCTGATTATGTGTGGCCTTGAGCGAAATGCTTAGGAAGGAGGTGTGATGAGGTCCTGATGGGCTGATAGTCCGAAAAACAGACCCACAGAGACGTGAGAGTGACAAGGTGTTTTCACACACCATACACACACACACACAGACACACACACACACAGAGCACCTCTGCCTCTTGGCTAAAAACCTGAGATGAAACAGTGGTTGGGGTGTTTGGGGTATTCAGGACAGCAAGCAAACCAAGGCGTCTTCTTAGTTGGCAGTCACCTTTACACCTTAGAAAAAAAAAACACTCAAGAGGGATTTACAAACAACAAGCTGAGAGGAGCAAAGTGAGTAAAGAGAGAAGGGAAAGTGGGGCTGAGAATTGCAGGGATATGGTTGATGAGATCCAGGTGAAGTGATTATGACAGAAGGGAAGGTAAGGGAATATCGCCTTGAGAAGAAGAGAAGATGAAAGAAGGTTGAGGAGCAAAAGGACCTTGTCAGTTGGAGGAAGCAATGGGCTGTGGGGAATAACAAAATGCAAGCGAGAGAGAGAGAGAGAGAGAGAGAGAGAGAGAGAGAGGGAAAGAGAGAAGGAAGGAAGGAAAAAGTAAAGCAGGGTCTCTTAGCAGGAGGAACTCCACCTGGCTGGACCCCGATGAACATGGCCTCAGGGAAAATCTGCACTCTGCCAGAGATAACGAGCTCAACATCTGCACTTGGGCTGTCTTCACTCAGAGTGTATGTGTGTCTGTATGTGTGTGTGTGTAGCACCCAGTAAACAAATCCGCTTCTTTCACTAGTCTTGAAATTTCATACTGTAGATCCGCCTGGAGTCTGCCTCATGCTTCAGGATCCTTTCCAGCACGTTTGTACCTCAGGAAGATCATTAACATGAAAGGAACAGATGGAACTTGCTTGTGCACTGTGATATTTTTATCAAATTTTAGTCATAACTCATACTCACTTATTCTTCTCCTTGTCCTGACCCCAGTGTTTTAGCAGCTAGAAATCGGAAAGTCATGTCCGACTGAAGTCTTGCACATTATCTGTCATTAGAAGGTCAAATTCATGGAGAAAAAAGAAGTAGGTCGCAGATATGGAAAAATAGGTTCACTGCTTTATTACTTCCTTGATACTGTAATGTTAAAGTCAAAGACAGGCTACTTATTTCACACCAAGGCCTTAAGTGATGTCCTACAAGAACCAGTCCACCTCTTAATACCACCATTATGATGCCACGTATATAAAAAAACGTAAATATTATTTAGAAGCGCAGTAGTACAGAGCGCTGCATCACAGGTATCTCTGTCAGGAATCTCATACAGTCAGAATGAATGTCATTACTAAAGCAAGAAACACAATGAACACAATTCAACAAGTCTCCTTTCACTGGAGCCACAACTGCACCGCCCGCATACATCATCTCTAGCAGAAGCATCGATATTCACCTCATAAAATGACCCCAATTTTCCCTGCATTTCTTGAAAAGTCCATCTTGTAAATGTCCTTGTAAGTGCATTTCCTCCTGTCAGCAACCGTGAAATGGAAAAAACTATTAAATCCACATGAATATATTTCAGCTTCTGCAGTTAGTTTCGGATGTGGTAACTAGTGTGCTCTCTGACCATCAGAATCAAAAGACATGAAAATGCTGATGTTATCGTATGCCTGCTCCATGCCCCCGGTGTCACCAGCTCTCAATCTGATTGGTTACAGCAACAGCTTCAAGCAACACGTACTCTACGCTGCAAGTGCTCGCAGTACTGAGTCTGAAGGCTCAATTCAGATTCCTTTGAAGCTGACAAACCTGATTTGACGGCTGAAACTCCCATGTAAACAGACACTACTTGAAGCAGCGCTGTGAAATGAAGATAATAGACTACAAATATATATAAAACGTTAGTCAGTGATTCTGAATTTAGGCCAGCAGAGATGACCTTGCTGACTCATGAAAGCCCACCACTGGTTAACCTGTTAGCATGTGCCCCCGTTTTTGAGACTCACAGCTGAAAATGACCTACCTAATTTTAAAGGTTAACAGTTCCTGACTAAAGTGTGCTACATACATAATTTAGGTATCTTTGGAAAGAAGACACTTTGGGCTTTACTATCCATCATCCAGAGTTAATATTGCTCAAAAAGATAAGACACTGAAGCGCCTTGAACTTTAGTACATTTCCTGCATTGAAATCTTTTTTATTTCATATATAACATATACAGTCTTGGAGAAAAAATTCAGAAAAGTACTGGGTTGAAAGTCAATCAGTTATATTGGAACGTCTTCTCCAAAATACAGAAGTTCATTTTCAGACAGAACTTTCTTCAAACATAGTAGTATATCGACTAGCTAACATGGCCCAGAACAAGTTCTTTTCCTTTTATCCTGGATGCCTCATTTTTATCATGTTCTTCTCCTCTCTTTTTCCAGAAATAATCCCCCGGCGTTTTTATAACTTGTTGTTCATTCTTTACCTCAATTTGTTTGACACATTTCATCATTTCTACTGTATGAATGCGTCAAAGAAAAGTCCCTCAATGACAGCTTCTCTTTTCAATTCTATTGACAAGACTTTTCCACAGCAACAAAAAAACTAAATGGCTGCATCCATCCATATGGCAGGTCGCTGCTCTTCTATTCTATTTTGAAATGTGATGAAAAGGATCTTATTTTGAACATTGATTATTTGATCGCTTCATCGCAGACCTCATCCTCAAACCTGATCTGCTTCTTCAATCCGCATTTTCTATCCCACGTTTTTCTGGCAACTTTGAAGGGATGAACCACATGCAAATAATTGTAATAATTCATATGTCAAATAATGAATTAATAAGCAGTGTACCTGACCTCTGCATAGACTTAAATTTCTCTCAACTACTGAGAAAATTTTAAATATAACTCTTTAGAAACTTAAAATACAATACAATAACTGTAGTGATTCAGGAAACAACAAGGAAAAAAAAAATCGCAGCAGTATTCAAAATTTTGCCTCCTTCCCTACTGAAAAAAAAACAAAACTGTATTTTAATGACAGCAATTAAAACAGCAATATGACTACCAATGTGTTTCCCAGAGACTGCTGTCTGTTCGAGGAGCACAATCTCGAAAACTCAAACAAATATAACACTGCATATATAATGAAATGGCAACAGATGGCTATGCTTATACAGGGATTTAGCTAGTAAAGCAAGATGAATGTAACAAACTGCGACGCGATTCAGAGGTAGCCTGAAAAGAAAGCAAACACTGATGTATGAGCCGAAGCCATCTGCTGCTGTTTCATTACGTATGCGGGCTAACGTTCGCGGCTGGTGGTTCTTCGCTGAGAAATGAGTCTGTCGAGGGTCATCATGCTGTACACAAAACAGAGAATGAAATCTTTAGTGGAAGAGAGAGGGAGGTATAAAAAAAGGGGATAGAGAAACATAAATAAATATAGGAGTGTATGTGATGCGTGGGTTTTCGTATCGTAGCACCTAGAGTCTCGGACGTATGAAACCAGGGACAACTTGGAGTGTGAGAATGTAAAAAACGATAGCATGCATGCCTGGGGCAAAGTGAAGCACAATCATTCATGCCTGGAGAACCGTAATCAAGCTTATCGTTAGGAGCCGGTGCCTTGTCAGGACGGAAACAAGAAGAAGGGTGGAAAAAAAATGACAACGCTATGCTAATGAGCTAGAACACAGCGTCTATCCTTCAGACAGGTCTGGAAGACACTGCCAGCCCTCTAGCATTAAGCAGAGCACTTCCCACAGGTCTGCTCACACACAAACGCAAATACAAACAATCCCTCCAGGGCTAAATTATAACTTTGTCTCGAGTGCATGTCTTCACGCTAGGTGACCGTGTCAAACGTATTATAGCAACAGACTGCAGGAAAGCGAGCGCATGCACTAGCGGCAGATCACAGCCGGAGCGAGCCTTAATTACGGTTGTCAAGAAGCAGGAAAAGATGTGATTATCCCGCGACATCTCATATTCCAGGGTAATATCACACACACACACACACACACACACACACACACACACACACGGATAACACTAAACCGAGAGAGGTTACAGAAGCTCTTACAAGTGAAAATCCAGCTTCAAGACAGTGATTACGGGAATTTAACTTGCAAAAACACAGCATTGAACTGTAAATCTCACGAATAGAAATCTGGCAGCCATCTTTTTTTTTTTTTTTTTTTTTGCATACTGTTTTCTTGAACTGATCCCAAAAAAACATTGCTAGTAGAAGTTTTTTTTTACATCATAACATCCCTTTGGCCCACACATTCTAATTATCATTGGGTGAAGGGTAATGACTTCAAATTAAATTTGATCTTGTGAGGGTTTTTTTAGCTAGCTAATTTGCTAATTTCATTTGGAACACAGTCTGAGATCATACCCCATGCAATGGTAAAAGAACTGATCTTGAGATAATTTAATAGTGTGGTAAGGACAAAAAAAAACTATGCGGCAATGTCACGTTCCACTTCACAAGAAGCAGGGCATCCGAGTGTCAGTTTAGGTTGGAGTTTCTATCCGATCCGATTTTAGCCATCACATGGTGTGTTGCCAGGGTCAAAGGTATCTGATGTAAGGCTTTCACAGTCAGCACCTGCAGTTTTTTAGCATCAACTTTTTTTTGCTCACACTTTTTGCTTTAACCAATGAGATTTTGACTTGCTAACTCCGAGGACCCCGCAGGAAGGCTTCCAATCACGTTAGGATGTTTTATGTAATTGAACTGGATGGTCAGAGTGCACACTCTTCAGAGCTCGCAAACCGCATGTGTAGCAAACTGAACAAGCTAAATATGTTCATGTGGATTTAATAGCTGCTTTTTTTATTCCACAATGACTAACAGAGGAAAAGAAAGTGATTTAGATGCAGAATCTGCACAAAAACACACAATTTGCCTTTCTTTTAAATCCCCAGGAAAACGTGGGATTATTTGATGAGGTTCACATCAATGCTTCTGCTAGAGATGATGTATGCAGGAGGTGCAGTTGTGGCTACAGTGAAAGGAGACGTGTTGAATTGTGTTTATTGTGTTTCCTGCTTTAGTAATGACATTCATTCACACAGTGTGAGATTTCTGTCTGTGATGCAGCGTTCTGTTCTACTGCGCTTCTCTATAATATTGATGGTTTCTAAAGCCGTGGTGTCTTAATGATGGTATTAAGAGGTGGACAGACACTTAGAACTTCAAAATGAAATTCACGGGCTGCCACTGATACACATGGAGGTTAACTGTAGGTTAAATTGTAAAAGGAATACTGAACCACATGGCTACTATTCCATATTAAACACAATGCAATTACGCCTAAACTGCAGCTCATTGTGTCCGACTTTGCCATACAACAATACGATGAGCTAAAGCGTACTGTATGTCCAAGCTCTGTAAGCGCTATTTAGAGAGCAGTCGTCTGGACTGATATCTATCATAGAATGACCTGCCCAGTCAACGCACCTAAATCCTATTGAACTGCTCTAGGATGAGCTGGATTTCAAGAAAGAAATCTCCAACTATGAAGAACATCTTTGGCAAGTTTTACAAGAGTCATGAAGTGATGATTCAATGATTCAATGAAAAATAATGCGTTACTGAGTTTGTTGCATATAAACAAAAGGAACATGCATGTGTCTCCCAAAAGACCAAGTGTTTCTAAACCTTTGAAAGTCATTGTACATTTTATATATGGCATCCAGAGCAACCTACAATTATCTTATTTAGACAAATTGAGCCCTTAGAGGGCTAAGGGCCTTGCTCAAGGGCCCAGAAGTATCAGTATGATGATGCTGGAATTTTCACCTCACAAGCATTCGATCAAAAGTCCAATGTCTTAAGCACTGTGGGATGAGTTCCCTTACATTCATACTTTATTACTTTTCTTTTATATTACTGTTTGTATATAAAAATCTGAAGCTAAAAAACAGGTTTTGGCCAGTTTTCATTTAATGCCTTTGTTTAATTTATTTGTTCGTTTTATTTGTTTGCTTGTTTGTTTGTTTGTGTCTCCAATATTCCTTGGTGCAAAGAGTTATTTTAATAAAACACGATAGTAAAAACAGGCAGTCTTTCTAAAGATTGATAGCTAAGTGTAACATCTATACACACTGCATACCACACTTTGATCAAATAGTTGAAGGGTTCCGTACTGTAGCAAAACTGACATCAATTTATTCAACTATAAAATAGAAGCTGTCATGTCTATAATGCTCCTGCTGCACATTCATAAAGGTTTCTTACAGTCGCCTGTTTAACATTTGGGGTATCCAGAGAGTGAAATGCTAAACAATTAAAAAGGGAACATAAAGTATTTCAGTTCAGGATTTTCTGCTATGCTTGTGTCTTTTGATAAATATTCCAACCATAGCAACACAATTAGGCTGTTCAGAAACATGAGTAAAAGTATAACTTTGATTCAAACCAAATTGTCTCCTTTCTCTCATAGAAGTGCGGTGGCCAAAATGGTTGGTCATTACAGCATAGCAAGCTGGAGGTGGCGTTCAGTGTACTGGAACACATAAAACAGATAAATGATATCAACAGTTATATGCATTTACTCTGTGTATATGAAGCATCTGTTGGACAAT
Source organism: Silurus glanis (assembly GCA_014706435.1). NCBI lineage: Eukaryota > Metazoa > Chordata > Actinopteri > Siluriformes > Siluridae > Silurus > Silurus glanis. The sequence goes on from JAAIIK010000178.1 coordinate 843,563, forward strand.
CAGATCTTCATGCTGTGGTTCTGGAAAATTATACCATCTGACCAATCAGATCAACATTGTCTGAACCATCAAAATTCAACACCCTCTGACCAATCAGAGCAACACAATCTGACCAATCAGATCAACAACCTCTGATCAATCAGATCAACATGCTTCCACCAATCAGATTAACACCCTCAAACTAATCAGATTGACACTATCTGGCTAATCAGATCAACACATTCTAACCAATCAGATTAACACTGGCTAATCAGATCAACATGCTCTGACCAATCAGATCAACACCCTCTAACCAATCAGATCAACACCCTTTGAC
>JAAIIK010000178.1:852619-863642 GCA_014706435.1 Silurus glanis
TGTTGTGTGGTGTGATGTAGCTCTATGTTGTGTGGTGTGATGTAGCTTTATGTTGTGTGGTGTGATGTAGCTTTATGTTGTGTGATTTAGCACCAGGTTTCTGGAGAAACACCCCACAGTGTACTGCGTCAGCTTTTTTACTGTATGCTTGAAATGACAATAAAAGCTTCTCGACATGAATTTTGGAATATCAAAAGATCATTTGAAAGATGCATTTCATTCTTTTAATCTTTATTACCAAAACACATTTTGAATTCAAATCTGTTACATTCTTGTTTATTATTTATATCTGTTAATAAAGTGATTATAATTTAGGTTTATTAGAGAATAGTGTAGTATTCGTATGGTATATACAGTAGTATTCTAGAATTTGTCATTTAGTAGAATTAAGAAATATAAAAATTCTTACTTAAACAAAATACATAATTAATTGTCCATTTTCAAATAATTAAAAATGGAATGCGAATGACCAACATTCAAAAAAATGGACTAATTCTAAAGACTTAAATGAATTAGCATGGAACTTTTGTCGACTATGACCATACACATGATCATAAGATTTCTGTGCTTTTTTGAACAGCCAATTTCACGTTTAGTCCCCATTTTCATGCTATAATAAAATTAATTCTTCTGGGAAGATGTTCCACTAGATATTGAAGTGTGCTTGTGGAGATTTGAGCAGGTGAGGAGGCAGTGTTCCAATTCATCCCAAAGGTGTTCAACATGGTTTAATGGGAAATCTTCCACTCCACATAAATCATATCCACATGTAAATGCAAATGACCAACATTCAAAAGGTCGACTGATGCAGCAAAATGAGTTAGCACAAAATTATTATCTGTATTGTTGTCTATGGGCAAAAGCCTGCATGAGCTCCTGATGCTTGGTTTATAGGGTACACTGTGCATATTGTATAGCTTTTATTGATATACTTCTTGCTTTCGTAATGCTTTCATATACAGTGTATTGCAATAAAGATTTTTTTTTCAATTTGGTTCTCTGGGAAACCAATAAATGTTGAATCCTAAGTGCTTGCTATCAGAAAATGTTCAGAGTATAGCACTGAAAGAATCCCCAAATTGACCATTGTGCTTTCTTCTTTCCATTCTATTGAATACGTTTCTAAAACCAGCAGCTGTATAGAATGCTGTACCGAATCCCATTTCTGGGTGCATAGTGTGGACTGTAAAGAAATCATCTCTGCCCGCTGAGTAATCCATTGTGTTCGGGATAATTGTTTCAGGGGAGTCTTTTAAAGCACCACAGTGTATCGGGATCTATACAACTGAATGCAACGTATGGAATGATATTAAATTGCATCCATAAATATCTAGATAGATCTAGACAGCTGGTTTTAAACTCCACGAGTTAAAACTCCACACACTAAGCTAATGATTTTGTCACTGGTGATATTGTCAAGCAACGCCCGCCTTCCATTAATTGATTCTTTATTCTAACAAGAAAGAAGGAGTTCTAAAAGGTAGCTAAAAATAAGCCTTCTGTTTATTTAGAAAGATGGAAAGGCTTCTACATAGGTTAAGAAATATAGCATTATTACCTGAAGCAGAAAAAATGTCCATGCTTTTTTTCTTTTCTTTTACAGAACTATTGTCTATTAACTACCTGTATTTTGTCTTTAATAGAAACAGGAATTTTGATCATATCACCTCTATTTTATCCACAATACATTGGTTTATATTGCAATGAATGTCTCAGCCCACAGCACCTAAAAGAACATGTATATTGATCTGCCATACCTGCATCTATTATAAAGTGCAGGCTCTTTATTAGTACCTAGAATTATGTTAACGACAACATAGAAAGACTCCCTCCCCCAGCCATAGAGCAATCTACTGTACCTAATTGTCTACTGTACCTCCACATTCATACATGTTAACTTAGGTTTGTTATAGGAGTTCTGTGGAGCTTTTGGGTTTAGGTTGTCCTTGCTGCAACAGAAATACCATCTGCCTGCACTCTGAGTATGAGGTACACCACTATAGGATACCAAATAAGTCGTCCTTTTTTCACTGTATTGCATTCTCTCCTCAGCTGTCCTTATTCTGTCCTCTACTGCCTGATCCCGATACACATTTTCCTCTTAGTCTCTGGACCTGCCTGATTGATCACAATGGTCTAATTTTCAAGCTTCCACACTTGTGACTCATCTTTTGCTACTGCTCACTCCTACATGGATACTATGGGACATTATCGCATCCCGAAATTCACCCTCGTTTTAGTAGATAATCTCACCTGGATGCTGTAGGCATTAAGATTATAATAATCATTGCTGTATTGTAAAGTACAAGTGCTGTAAATATTATTCAAGGTTAAAAAGTACAAAAATTATATGTGGAAACTTCCTTTAGACTCAATACAAGTCACTTGACTCAGGACTACTTTTCGCTTCTGATCATCATCACTGCACCCAGCAACATCGTATATCTGCTATAAATGGACATTCGGTGCAACCCAGATGAGGATGGGTTCCTCTTGAGTCTGGTTCCTCTCAAGGTTTCTTCCTTATGCCATCTCGGGGAGTTTTTCCTTGCCACGGCTCGCTCATCAGGGACAAACTTACACTTATAAAGAACATATTCACTTTTAATCACCACTTTATCTGTGTAAAGCTGCTTTGAGACAATGTTCATTGCTAAAAGTGCAATAGAAATAAAATTGAATTGAATTGAATTGAACTTGTGTATTGTTCATAAGGTTGGCAGATTTCTGTTAGGCAGAGGTGTCCGAAACTGGGATTTACAATATAGTTTAGACCATTGTGTTCAAACACAAGCACTTGCACATTTTTTATTATTATATATATATTATGACTGTCCAACATGTAAATAGTATATAAAAAATATTAATATAAAAGTAAAAAAATAAAATAAAATAAAAGTGTAAAATATGTATAAAGAATACCATACTATAAAAATATAGATACAAAACTAAGACAGAAAAGGGTGGGTATGGATATGATGAGATATTGACAGTAGTCTAGATTAAAGTGTCACAGTGTCATTGTCACTTAAGTGTTCATGTTCATGTGCTGTATTAAATATGAATGTACATTTTAGTGACGTACATTAATGCCTGTAAGTTTATCACTAATCGGCGAGCCACTGAAAAGAGTGGCAAGGAAACGGTTCTCCCACACCACCTCACTGCTACGCTCCCTCCACTGGCTTCATGTAGCTGCCCACATCAGATTTAAAACACTCATGCTTGCCTACAAAGCCAAAAATGGACCAGCATCTCCCTACCTCTCAGCACTTATCTCACCCCGCATTGCACCACGCTCCCTCTGATCCTCAACCACTGCCTGACTGGTCCCACATGCTTCCTGTTCTGGCACTGAGGTGGTGGAAAAAAATCTATTTTATATCCGAACAGCTGAGTCACTAGCAGCATTTAAACCATATCCAAAGACCTACGTTTTCAAAAGGTTCTTAAATTGGTACAAATTAAAAAAAATGTGCTTTCAACAGGGATCGATTTTGATCTTAGTCTGTATATCAAATTATTAGTGGTGGATGAAGTACACAAACCATGTACTGTACTTGAGTTAAAGACGAGATCCACTCAGTAAAATGACTCCAATAAAAGTAAAAGTGTCCCTTAAACTTTCACTTGAGTAAAATTGCACAATTATTTGCCTTCAAATGTACTTAAGTATCCAAAATACTATGATTAAATTACTGCTATAATTTTCCTGTTATCATTTTTGTCACAAGACTTAATCAACTCAATTTACGTGAAAAGACTCTAATTTTAATCTAAACACTACAATTAATAGAATGATATTAATGAGTCAAACACTGATTGATGTCTATTCAAATTATCATGAGCCCAAAAACTACTTCATAAAAATGGCGGCCACAGGTGTTGTGGCGAGTTCGAATCAGGAGTTTATTCCTCTCTAAATGTTCTGCTTGATGTTGAACTGACGCTGAACTGTTTGTTGGTGAACAGTAGATACACCAAGCGCCAATCAAAACAAATTTAAAACAAAGCATGCGCTCGACCCTGATTGGTGGCTTGCCGGTTAAGTTTTTATTCACTATAAATAAAAACAACTGATTTTGCAAAATGTAGTTAAGTAAAAAGTAAAATATTTGACTTTCAAGTTAAAGTAAAAGTCTCCCTAATTGGAAATACTTCAGTAAAGTACAGATACGTGAAAACGCTACTTAAGTACAGTAACCAATTACATTTACTTAATTACTGTCCAACACTCCTAATTATTAGAATGTATTAATTAATGGAGACTTCAGAGCACTTTCTAAGTTCTAATTTCCATAAATGTAAATGTAAATATAAGGAAAAAAATTCCTTTAATGCTATTAGGAAGAAACCAAACTTCCTGTCCATTCATTATAATTCCATCAATGGCACTTGAAGGCAAAACGGAATACCATGTTGATATCATGTTTTGAATACATTCGTAAACTCAAGGTATGCACAAGGCACTAAATACAGTGGGGGAAATAATTATTTGATCCCCTGCTGATTTAGAAAATGTACCCCCTTACAAAGAAATGAACAGTCTAGACTTTTTATGGTGGATTTTTTTGAACAGAAAGAGAAAGTTTAAAATTTAAATAAATATCAGATATAAATTAATTTGTATTTGATCGAGTGAAATAAGTATTTGTTCCCGTACCAACCAGCAAGAAATCTGACTCCCACACACCCAAAGTAGTCGTGTTCCTTCAAGAAAGTGCTCCTAATAACAACTCATTATGTGTATAAAAGACACCCGTCACTGAATCAACCTCTTCCATTCAAACCTCTCCACCCCCATTAGAAAGATCAAAGAGCTGTCAAAGGACAAAGGCTGGAATGGGCAGAGGTTCAAATCAGCAGGGGTTCAAATAATTATTTCCCCCATTGTAGATGATTGTATTTCACCTTACACTTGCTTACGCGTGTGTATTTTACACCATTGTATTACATTACATTGTATTAAACTACACCATAGTACGCCGTATTGCCAAAAGTTTGCGGACACGTAGTCATAAGTTTGGCATGAGCTTTTTGAGCATCCACATTTAGTCCCAATTTCCAATCTACTGGAAAGATGTTCCACAAGCTCATTCAGACAAAAGAGTAAGGAGGCCTGGTGAGTTCCAGCTCAATTCAAGTGTTCAATAGGGTTGAGGTCAGAGCTCTAAACTGTAGCAGGAGATCTTCCACTCCAACCCATATAAAGCATACTTTCATGGAGCTGGCTTTCAGGTGCATTGTCATGCTGGAACAGGTTTGGGTCTCCTAGTTTAAGTAAAAGAAGAATGTCATGCCACTGCATCCAAAGGCATTGTATGCAATTGTGTGCCTTCAGTTTTGCAATTACAGTTTGGGAAAGAACCACAGATGGCTGGGAATGTCAGGTATCCCAATGCTTTTGTCCATATAGTGTATATTGGGTTTTATGACGGTCGGTGTACTGTTAAATGGTTTGCTTGTGAAGTTACACATTGTCTCACCTTCAATAGAAGGCAATTGCTTTGCTTTATGCCTTTTTCTCAATAAGTCATAAATATGACATGAGGTCTAGCTAACATAAAAAAACAAAAAAGTCAGTACACACAGAGGACCAGACTGACCTTGTGTCGAACCGAAATAGCCTTGGCTCAAAAAAAAAAAAAAAATTATAGTGAGAGATGTATTTCTTTTGATTAAGTGCCACTAAAATAGTGTTCACATGGCTCTCTTCATATGGCTCTCAGCGGTTCCTGTGTTTGATAGCTAATAGGTTCAAAGTCATGCCACTGAAATTTGCTTTCACAGCTCTTGACTGCTAAGGTCACCCAATTCTCCGCATTGAACCTTCGCCTTGTGCTCGAGGTCTTTCATAGATGAAAGAAAGAAATCTATCCTTTGCCCAGCTTTAGCCGAATCAGGCAATTTATTTTGCGTCATTTTCTCCTTTCAGACTCCAGAACCTTTAACCGTGCCCTCTATACGCTGTGCTGCTGAATACAGTGTACCAGCACGTAATTAATCCATATTGATCTCATTGTTGGCCAAATTTCGGCGAGATAACGACGGGAATCAGGTGATTTCACACACAAGTTTAATTCTGTTCATCAGAATGAAGCATTGAGAGTTCATTTGCTAAAATAGGCCTTTTGAATTATGAAGGAACGAATGTATAGTTCCTCTTAGATTTCATAATTCATTGTCATGCTGAGGTAAAATCTTGCAGTTTCGAAGTATTGAGCCGCTCCGCCGTGCAAAACTCAGTCAGGAGACGTGCTTGTGAACAGTTTGTGACCTGTGCGTTCTTCTCCAGGAGCTCCACAGTACGAAACACTGTCTCTGTTTCACGGCACATGTAGGAGGCTCGGCAGCGTCGATGGCAACAGCAGATGGAGAGTTTATCTTCAGATTTCATTTCTACGAGTCCATCTGTGCACAAATGCATTGGAATTGTTACAGTTTTGCAAGTCGTCTCTTTCCAGCAGTGCAGAATTTCTCAGCACTAACAGCTGGGATTACACACATGTTTATTTCCATTTGGAACTAGTTGAACATGATTGTTTTAATGCAGATATCCGTCCATGTTCTGACAGTGAATACAAGACCGTTACTGTAATTGAGTTGTTTTTCTCAGGAATTGCACTTGAACACGGTACTTTTATTTTTAGTGCTGTATTGGGATTTTACTGCGCTACTTTCTCTCAACCTGCCGTCCTGCAACTTTAAATGTTTTTTGTGTTTTTTTGTCAAACGTGATGGCTGTGGAGAACGATCAGTCCTATGATTCCCATCCAATCAAATCACACAAAGAAAACTTTGCTTTAGGCAAACTTAAAGACACTGGGCACCAATTTAGTTTAAAATTGGAGGAGGAGGAGGAGGGAGGAAGTGTGGTAGATGCTTCAACATGCGACAGCTCAAATACAGCACTTTGGCATCTTTGGCTACACTTGGCTTCCACACTCCCATTTTCAATCGTTTCAATCCCAAAAGTCGCTTCGACCTGCGTTATTTACGTCACACATTTGTGTCACTTCAATAACTAAAAATGCGGCATCGTTTTCAAAAAGCCTCCGTTTCACAGTTGGCGAAAATGGCTTTTTCAAATGTATCCCCTTTGGATAGCGTTTTTTTTTTTTAAATCTTCCAAAATGCAGTCTCATTGCAGATAGAATGTGCGTTTTTCAAGTGAACATGGCCAAATGTGTTTTTGTTAGGGTTGTAAACTTCCCGGAATATTCAAGACTGGAAACTTTCCATTGAAATGAACAGGAATTAACGGAAATAAACTGGGAATTTCAAAATTGCAGATTAGCCTATCAAATGGAAGTTAAATGTAGTTGGAAAAAAAAGGTCTTGCAGGATCATTTTGTTTATTTTATTTCAGTGTAATTTCTACCTGCTCGTCAATCACATGCACACAGCACATTAACTGCAGGGTTAATGAGGCCACGCCCCCTACATGCACTGTACATTCACCCATAACACACATCATCTATTGAATCCTGCACACAAAATAAAAAAAATAAAAAAATCCATCATGAGTATTTACATAAATTACATTAATTTATGTTGAAAACTTCCTTGTGATGTGTGTAAACTGTTGTGCAGGCATTTGATAAATGAATAAACACAATATTTATATTAATGTTTGTATATGATACAGTTTATGTACATTTACCCAAATTTCTAACGAATTAGCAGTAATTCCAATATATTCCTCTAAATCCCCAATAAAGTTTCCAACTTGGAATATTTCCCAAATTCCCCAGATGAAGTTCCTATGGAAATTTTCCAGACATTTACTGACAATTTTCCGTCCCTTCCAACTTTTGTTAATGGACTTTAGTTCTGCTTTGTAGTTTTGTAGTTTGTAGTTATAAATGATTAACACTGCACTGTTTTAGAATCACAGTTTTATTCAAATGCTGTGCATTGAAGATGATTTGGTTTTGGTATTAATTTGTATGAACTACAGTAGCTACAACCTTCCATCAATTATTTGGTAATATTCAATTTAATTCATTTTTATTGGTATAGCGCTTTTAACAATGAACATTGTCTCAAAGCAGCTTTACACAGATAATGTGGTGATAAAAATAAATATGTTCGTTATAAGTGTAAGTTTGTCCCTGATGAGCGAGCCGGTGGCGACTGTGGTGAAGGAAAAACTCCCTGAGATGCATAAGGAAGAAACCTTGAGAGGAACCAGACTCAAGAGGAAACCCATCCTCATCTGGGTTGCACCGAATGTCCATTTATTACATATAAACGATCTTGAGGTGCAGTGATGGTGATCAAATACAACCTGTAGTCCTGAGTCAATGTATCAGACATTAACTACAGTCCAATCCATCCTCAAAGCTCCCGTTTTTACTTCGGAAGTTTATGGATCCCCAAGGCGTTTATGAGAAACCGTCCCCAGTTGCACGGAGTGGCCTCCAATTTAAGTAAACACTATCCAGAGGCAGGCCTGGACTAAGTGGGAAGATCCGAGGAGGGAAAGTGTAATATAACAGCATACATCAGAAAATTCTGACTAACATACATCAGAGAATTTTAACGTAACGGATGTTGGAATTAAAAATCATTATTTCAGATATTAAATATGGTCTTATTAATTTTTTTGAGAAGTCTGCATATTTGAGTCTGGAAAAGTCTGGAATTTTGAAATGAAAAATGTGTAGAGACTATGTTACCGAACATTGACTTTTTGATGATGCGATCAAATAGCAACCAGCTTCAGTGAGAGGCACGGGCACATATAAACGCAGAAAAACATGACTGTAGTGTGGAAGTGCTAAAAGGTTCAGAAAAGACACAAATCATCACAAGCAACGACTAAGAGACTGTTTAGACGGCACGTCATTAATGAGAAGGGGTGAATTTTTTGCTAATGACATACGAATTGCATGCACATCTTCTGCTAGCGCTGCATGAGTTTGTGATGCTAACTGTTGGACGCCCTTAGCTTGATAGCCAGGGTTTAAAGTGCATTAACATTCACAGCATAATACTCACTACTCGTGAGTTCTTCTCAAAGGGCTACTTTTTACTCATACTTTGAATAGTATTCAGGACAGGTACTTTACTCACACTACATTTATGTTTGGTTGAGAATGAATTCTCAGTATTCTTTCCACCACTGATTCCAGGTGGTTTAAAATGATCCTAGTTGGAGACTCTAGAGCTGCTATTGTTATGCTGAATTTATTTCCTAGTATCAATTTTAACGTAATAGCTGTAAATATCCCAACCCCACACACACAAGTCTACCAACAAGAAAGATCCCTGCACTTTAGAAGCCTTATTAACGCCGACTTTCTTGTGAAAGGCTGATGAATTGCTTGTGCCCCTGGTAATGAGGCTAAAGCATAAACAATAAATGCCTCAAAGGGCACAGAGCCCTGAAGTAAACAAGCCGAGCAACCCGTATAATTCCAGCCAGATATGCATGGAAGAACATCACAATGCTGTGGATAATATCACACAAACCATGCACAAAAAAAATACTTGAGCTTTGCTGGCGGTAGCAGCAGTGGAGTGTGTAAAGCCTGACATCTTTGGTGTGGTCCTTCATCATGCAATTTGAGTTGTGCGTTTAGTAGCATGGCAGGGAATAGAGAAGCCTGGTTAACAAGTGTAGAGTCGATTGTGCTTCATTAAGACTGAGATTAAGTGATCAAGCCACAAACAAACAAAACATACTGCTGAGAATTTTAGCGTTATTTTGAGTATGAATGCTATTAGTCTCTTAGTAGCATCGTCTTACAACGTAAAAAAAAAAAAAAACACTGGGTTATTTTTTCAGCCACTCGGCTCCTGGCTTTAGTTTGTTGGTGCAGGTAGCTGGGTCAGTGTGACTCAAATTGGGTTGATAATGGACAATCCAGCATGAGGGGACCTGAAAAAGAACAGGCACAATTAGTTTTCTGCAATTTCCCACCGCGCCTGTCGAGACAACGAGAGAAACGAGAGAAAAAAGTCTGAAATAAGGCAAAGTGGACACACTTTTTGGTCCCCACCGCCAGATTTTCTCCCCAAATTGATCTCGCCAGTTGTCACCCAGCCAGTCAGCTCTCCACTATCACACTACCGTAAAAGACGGGGAGAAGGTGAACACCTGCTGACATGCCCGTCATCCGAGACACATGAAAAGAGCCAAAGACTTCGCTTCAAAATACTGATCCTGCTGCACCATGATGCAGTGTAACATCAAAACAATGCGCTATCGACCCTCTTCTGCATCCGCGAGCGAGTGTCCTTGTGATAGACAGGACAGAAAGACGATCTCATTCCTATCCATACAGAGAACATGGCTCAAACTGGTTTCTTGCAATAAATGAACAAATAAATGAATCACTGATTGACTGTCCATGATTTCAGATTGTTCAAGTTAAAAGCGTTGACATTTCTGTATCTGCTTAATTTATCATTTTAGAATCAAAGCTTATCTTTATATATCTGCAAACATCTATATTTGCACTGTATAGCACACAATATGGACTAAAGTATTGGGACACCTGACATTTCCACCCATATGTGATTCTTCCCCAAACTCAGCACCAAGCTGGAGGCACACAATTGTATATGATGTCTTTGGATGCAGTAGCATTAAATTGCTCTTCACTTGAACTAGGAGACCCAAACCTGTTCCAGCATGACAATGCCCCTGTGCACAAAGCCAGCTCCATGAAGATATGTTTTACATGGGTTGGAGTGGAAGATCTCCTGCTATAAAGCTCTGACCTGAACTCTACTGAACACCTTTGGGATGAATTTGAATGCTGACTGCACCCCAGGCCTCCTCACCTCACCTTCATCTGTACCTGACTTTACAAACGCCCTTGTGGCTGAATGAGCACAAATGTCCACAAGCACACTATCAAATGGGGACTTGAATGTTCAAAAGGCTCATATGAACCTATCGTGCCTATACATATATGGCATTTGGCAGTTCTATCTATCTATCTATCTATCTATCTATCTATCTATCTGTCTGTCTGTCTGTCTGTCTGTCTGTCTGTCTGTCTGTCTGTCT
>JAAIIK010000178.1:868562-947594 GCA_014706435.1 Silurus glanis
ATATTATATTATATTATATTATATTATATTATATTATATTATATTATTGTCACGACCCTCCGGTTTTGCGGTGTGCTAAGTTTCCGGGTTGGCGGCATTCTTGCTGTTTTTCCTGCGCTACCTATTATTTTAGGACACTTAGTACATTTACTTGGGGCCTGATTATTTTACTGGCTTTTCATGTCCCTGGGATTATTCTTGCCACCTTGCCAGCTCTGGTTCATGTTCCTATTTCTGTTCCTGATCTCTGTCCCTGATCCCTGTCCCTGTCTCTGATCCCTGTCCTGCCCTGTTACTGGTTTGGACTTGTTTTTGGTTTGTACTTTTGCTCTGCATTTATTGTTTTGTAAACTGTGCCTGATTTTTGGATTGTTTTGGTTTCTGACTTCGGTTCTTCCTGCGTTGGTCTGTCTGCTGGCTCTCGGATTTTGGACTGGTTATCGGACTGTGTTTTTGCTTTTTCCCCATTGCTTTGTCGGCCGGCTCAGAACCCAGAACTGTTTTCTCTGTTTGCTACATTTTATTAAAGCCTGTTAAATTCGACAGTCTGCATCCTGTATTTGGGTCCTCCATTATATTATATTATATTATATTATATTATATTATATTATATTATATTATATTATATTAATTATATTATATTATATTATATTATATACACTATATGGGCAAAAGTATTAGGACACCTGACTTTTAAGCCATATGTTGTTCTTTTCCAAACTGTAAGCATGAAATTTTCCCTTCACTTAACCAGGAGATCCAAACCTGTTCCAGCATGACAATGCACCTGTGCCCAATGTAATCTCCACAAAGATATGCTTTACATGGGTTGGCATGGAAGTTTTCCTGCTATAAAGCTCTTACCTGAATACTATTTGAACACCTTTGGGATGAATGTGAACACTGACTACACCCCAGGCCTTCTCACCTCACCTACATCAGTGCCTCACTTTTTTAACACCTTTGTGTCTGAATGAGCACAAATCTCTATAAGCACACTCCAAAATCTGGTGAAACATCTTTCCAGAAGAGTGGAGGGAATTATAAGAGCAAATTTGAAATGTGGAATGCAATGCTCAAAAATCACATACCATACTTAAGACCACATTATATTGCATGTATATTTATAAGTAGGCTTATAAAGGTTATGTTGTATTAAAAATCAGAAAATTGTAAGTTGTTCTGGATAAGGACCTCTGCCATATACTGTAGAAGAAGCTGCTATAACATAAGAATTGACTTGATTGACTTTTGGACATTTTATAACAAATAAATGTAACAAAAAATCATGTAAAAGAATGATGTACAGTTAAAATTTAACTTGTTGAAATAACTATTTGTGGTGTAAAAGAAATAAAAAACTTGTTGACATGCTGTTATATGAAAATACTCAACGTTACCATGGTATATAAGATAAATCTTGTATATATACTCCAGCACCAGATTTCAAGACTCCAGCACCAGATTCTAACTTAGAGGGAAGTGTAAGATGATAAAAATGACTCACTAAAAGACCATAAGTTAAAATCTCAGCAGTACATAGCTACTGCTTCTGGGCCCTTTAGCAAGGCTCTTAATAAATTTAATAATTAGGATAATAAATTTTAATATCTAATTAATAATTAATTTATATAATTAATAAATGAGATAATTGTCCTTAAAAAGTCCTTTTGGATAAGCCCGTCTGCTAAATGCTGTAAATGTAGAAGTGACAAAAAAGTTATTAAATTATCTTTACATTTGGAAAAAAAGTGAAAAACTTTTTTTTTGTCTTATAACCTCAATTTTTTTATATATATATCCCACTGTTTTTCTTGGAGAGAATATGATGAAAGATTTGGAAAGCTATGGTGCTGTCCATGGTGCTGACACATATAGTTTTTCTCTCTCTCTCTCTCTCTCTCTCTCTCTCTCTCTCTCTCTCTCTCTCTCTCTCACACACACACACACACACACACACACACACACACACACACACACACACACACACTCACACACAAACACATACACACACTGGGTTCTATCCTGTCAAGTAAGGCAGTGTACATTTTTAAACTACATGGCATCTCAGCATGTCTTAATTTACCCAGAATCCCCCTCGTGTTCTGCTTTAAAGCACTTGCTCTGAGGTCTCATGGGCTGGTTTATCTAAAGAAAGAGAGCACATGTAAGTAGAGTAAGAATAAGAGTATTAACAAAAAAAATTCAAGGTACATTCTCATGATCACAGAAATCCGACTGCTCAGATATTCCACATATAGAATAAAGCATATGAGAGGTGTGCTGTTATAAGGAAATAATTCATACCATTCTGGTATTGTCTTTCTAACAGCAAGTCACCTAAGGCTTTATTCTACTTACACTATAATTCTTTTAAGCAGGTTCATTTTTTTATACTGTTGCACCTGATTCCAGCTTAAAAGTGTATTATTCAAATTGTAAACGTTTATAGAAACCTGAATGGTTTTATAACATCCATGACACACACCCAGCATACAAATCTACTCAAACCTGAAAACTTTTCTGAGGTAGAAAACGTTCTACACATTTTTTTATTACAATTCATTATGCCAATAATATGATCTATTCATAGAGCTGTAGTAAAGAATATTCACAGCATTTTCTATACACGTATACACATTCACTATATGCACAAAAGTCTATGGACAACTGAGCATGAGATTCATATTTACAGTAGTTTATCTCATTCCACATTTAGTCCCCATTTTCTCTTAGAATAACTGGGAAGATGCTCAAGATCGTAAAGTGTGATTGTGGAGATGTGAGATTTATTCCACCACAAGGGTGTAAATAAAGTCAGGTACTGATGTAGGTGAGGTGAGGAGGTCTGGGGTGCAGTCAGCATGAAAAATTCATCTCAAATGCGTTCAATAATGTTTAAGGTCTATAGCAGGAGATCTTCCAGGCCAACCCATGTAAAACATATCTTCATGGAGCTTGCTTTGTGCACAGGAGCATTGTCATGCTGGAGCAGGTTTGGTTCTCCTCGTTGAAGTGAAGGGAAACTTTTATGCTACAACATCCATGGACATCCGATACAATTGTGTGCCTCCAAAACCACAAAACTAAAAAACATATATGGCTGGAAAAGTCAGGTGTCCAATGATCTTTGTCTTGATACTTTTGTCTATTTGACATCACATCTGCATTACTAATGGTTTTGGTTTAATGCTGGTCCTGACTCACATGTATTACTTTATCAATCATAATCACATTTGTTTATTTTCATCCCAAAGGTGTTTAAAAGGGTTGATGTCGGAACTCCATAGCAGTTCAAGTTCAAGCTTAGTTCAAGGCATCCAAAGACATTCTATACAATTGAGCCCCTCCAGCTTTGTGGGATCAGTTTGGCAAAAAAAAAAAAAAAAAAAACCTGGAAAAGTCAGGTGTCCTAATACTTTTGTTCATATAGTGTGTAATAAGAATCCCAGAAGACTAATTAATGAGTGTTATTTATTTAATTTTTTTTTTTTTTTTCATTTGGACATTTTTGCTCATTGGGAGGGATCACTGCCCCCTCTATTGGTGGTCACGGAAAATCTATGGAAATGATCGAGGTATTCTTGAGGTGTTTTGCCTTAAAAAAAAAAAAAAAAAGATGACCATTTAGCTAAAAAAAAAAAATAAATTAAATAAAAAAAAAGCGTTGCATGTTTTGCAAAAAAGCGAATCATGTAATCATATTATGTGCATAAGAAAGCATAAGGAAGTGATGCGCCTGAAATGTGAACTCGATCCCATAAAAGTGAAAGAAGAACGTATGTTTGAGAGATGTTTGCGTGGTTCCCCCCCACGCGCGCGCTCCGGACTCGGCTCGTTCCACACTCCGCACTTCTTCAAAGCGTGACCAGTACTTATATATATATATATAAAGACAAAAACGAAAAAGACAAATAATAAGCAAAGGAGCGTGTGATCATATGCGCCCTCGAGAGCGCTGCGTCCTTCCCCAAACACGCACGCGCAAAACGCGCACACACGCACACGCATAAACCACAACCTGCACGCACTCCATAGAAGAGGAGGAAAAGAGGAGAGGAAAAATCGTCCGCGTGGTGGGGAGCGTGTTTTCATACGCATGCACGTGGTGGTGGTGAATAAACGGGATTTACCAAAAGGGAGCTCGAGCGAAAAGAAAGGGGAGAAAGGCGGAGAGAAAAAGGGGAGAGAAGAGTTTTAAAAAATGATCATTGAAAAAAGAATAAAAGACCTGCAAAGAAATACGCACGCACACGCAAAACCCTTTAATACGGGAGCGTGAGGATTTTTTTTCCCCAATTTTTTTTCTGTGCGCGAGCGCGTCGCAGCCGGTTCAAGACGCTCGGGAATTCAAGACCTGGACGGAAACAGACCTGGAGACTGAGAGGGGGGTCCTGTTTTCTTTCTTCATCTTAGATTTATTTTTTATTATTGTTTAATTTTTAGTGCGGCGACTATAAACACAGGAAAGGACTCCGGAAAAACCTTGGCTTGTGTGTGTGTGTGTGTGTGTGTGCGTGTGTGTGTCATCATGAAAACACGTTTCTACAGTAAGTCCTTATTTAATTCTCTTCATATTAGAGGTTATTTTATTTATAGCTTTGCCTTTTTTTTCTCTTGCAAATGTTAATCTTAAATAATATTAATAATAATAATAATAATAATAATAATAATACATAAAAAACCTAAGTATCCAGTTTGCACACTAAGGTGTGTAAGTGTGTGAAGTGGCATAAAATGTGTAACATCCAATAATGTTTTTTATTGTATACCTGAGAGTACATTGTGTGTGTAAATGTTTCTTTGTGTCTGTTTTGTAAACATAACGTTCATTATATTGAGAGTTTTTATAATGCTTGTTTGTGTGGTTAACTTGTACACAGCCAGGCTTTGTGTGTGTGTGTGTGTGTGTGTGTGTGTGTGTGTGTATATCAGGGGAAAGTTTTCCGTCACCTGCCGACCGAGTCTCCTGCTCTGGTGACTCCTCGGATCGTATCTGAACTGCTTTGACTCCTGGGGAGCTGAAGTGTGAGGATGAAGAGGAGGCAGAAGCGCGTGTTGCAGATGGTGTTTGTAGGCACGCTGGCTCTCATTTTCCTGCCCAACGTGGGCCTGTGGTCGCTGTACAGGGAGAAACACCTGATAAAAGCTCACGACGCGGACGAGCAGGTAAATCACTGGATTATATGACTTCCGTCGGACGGGAAATGTGGCCGTAAAGCAAACAGAGACTCATTGATCAACCTGGAGTCTGGATCACTTCGTTCGAACCGCTTCTGATGCCACACTCCGACACACACTCCAACCTGAACCTCAGGGGCAAGTTTCTGTTGGCGTTAGAAATTGCGAAATGACGTCTTTTCTCGCACACTTCAAAATCTATTAGTGTATAAATATAGATATATAATCTGGCTAATATGCTGAGTTACGCCAGGGACCCGGATATTTAGGGAAGTATGAAGAATACTGTGTGAAGCTTCGGATGCTGATATGTTCCATCAGAGTAGATGCATTTGTTTCTCAACGGTACGTTCGAGCACAGGCACATTTTCTTCCCAGCATATTAGGAAGCTGTGGTCAGAGCATAGGTTCAGCCAACATACAGTGCCCCTGGAGGGTTTTGCTCAAGGGCCCAACAGTTTATCAATGCTGGGGCTTGAACCTACGACCTTCCGATCAGAGCCTTATTTGTTAAACCACCTCAAAAGGTGAAACAGCTGGAAAGGAAACTAAAGTTTTTTAGCTTGAGGTTTTAACGTTGTAGTTGGAAATGTAGGACGACTCAAAATATCACTACGGAGTAATATCTTGGGCGCTTTTGAAGAGCAGATGTTAATTAGAAGGATATATATATAGAGAGAGAGGTTTCTTGTCCTCTGAAATGTTGGTTGAGGTCAGGGTTAATATTGGTGCCTCATCTTGCAATGCTATTCATTGAACATCTACCTACCGATTCATCTCACTAGTATCGTTAGCAGTTTTTTGTAAATAGATATTTGTCATTGCCATTAGTTTCTAGAGAAGATGTACATTTTTTTTATTGCGTTCTTGCTGAGTTGGCACCTTTTTTTTAATTTATTTATTAATTTTTTCTTTAGATGTGACACACAGCCTAATAGAGAGCATGAGAACTTTTTGTCATGAGAGCAATTTCTTGGAAATTGAGGTTTGGTAGCAACACATCATTCGCTTCCTCCAGGACACATAAAGCCGGTGGATCTGCTGCTCGTAGGGCATTGGAACACACTGAGGAAAGCTCTATCTACCCTTTTTCTGCATACATGTGCTCATAGATGCCAACGATACGACGGCTAGTTTTACTGTGATTGATGGGAGACCAAGTAAATCCCTCCCACTCTAAACACGGATGGCTATGTCTAATCCATGTCTAGGGTTTGAAATGCTGGCTTCGGATGCCTCCAGGAACCCAGTGTGTGCCTATTTATTACAAATGATACCGACTGACCTTTATAAAATGAATGTGTGTATATTCAGGTAGTATTTCATATGCAAATGAGGACCTGCGATTTACTAATTTGACTGCATTACAGTAACCAAAGTCTTATTTGTGCACTTTTCCTTGCTCTTTGGTTGCTCCCAAACTGTAGATGATGTCATTTTTTGGATGTGTGTGACTCGTGATCTTGACGAAATATCGCAGAATAATTATACACACGCTCTGTGATTCTTTCATGAACCATTTTACGCAGTAAATTATTGTTCAAATAGTGGTGATTATGGACTTGTAGTTTAAAGTTTTCTTTGGATTTTGCAGCTACAATGCGAAAGCTTGTGGGACAAACACGGAGTATGTTGAGTGCGCCGAAAGCAGATTTTTTCCTTCATTTTGCTTTCGTGTGTGTTTTCGGGCTCGGTCTTGACCAGGGTGCAAAAGTCTGGGAATTTTCAAGACTGGAAACTTTCCAAAGAGAATCGACAGGAATATATGGAAATAAACTGGGTTCCCTGGTGGTCTAGTGGTTAGGATGCGGCGCTCTCACCGCTGCGGCCCGGTCAGGGAACCAACCCCAGCCATTAGGGTTGCACAAGCCAGTGCACTCTTAGTGCCGGTCCCAAGCGGATAAATGGGGAGGGTTGCGTTAGGAAGAGCATCCAGCTTAAAAACATGTGCCAAATCAAACATGCGGATCATGAATACGGATGATCCGCTGTGGCGACCCCTAATGGTAGAAGCCGAAAGAAAGTTTATATGGAAATAAACTGGAAATGTACAAAATTGCAGGTAAGCCTATAACAGAAGAGTTGAATGTAATACATAGTTGATAATGATAGTTGGGGGAAAAAAACAGATTTAATGCAATTTCAGTTAAATTTCGACCCTGCACATTCATCACTCATGTGCACTGTGCATTCCTCCATAGCATAAAAGATCATTTATTAAATCCAGCCCACAAAATAATGTAAAAAAAAAAAAATGTCTATCTTGGTGAATATTTGCATAAATTACATAAACATTACATACGTTTAAGTTTAAAACTGTGTTGTGTGCAAACTATTGTGCAACAAAACAACACTACAATTAAATCAAAGTCAAAAATGGCATTTAAAAAAAAATCTGTATTAGCTGTATTAGCATGCATATCATAACCCAACAAAATGTTAACGGATCTTCGTTAATAGAGACTAAAAGCACTTTTGTACTGGATGTTTATATTTATGTTTATATATGATACAGTTGATATAAATTTCCACAAATTTCGAACTGATTCCCATAAATTCATGGTAAGTTTCCAACTTTGGAATATTTACCGAAATTCCCCAGATGAAGTTCCTATAGAAAGTTCCCAGAATTCAGCTGAAATTTTCCGCCCCGCTGCGACCCTACATCTGCCGCTGGCCACGCTGGCCAAGTCCCTTCAATCCACCCGATTGAGCTTGCAGAAGCTTGATGATGACAGGGACAGAAATATCAGAGGTTCTTGTACAAGAATTTGTCTTTTCCGCCTTTGCCCGTGTTCTGCACCTTTCCGAAGACGAATCCGACGGATCCGACACGCTCGCCTGCACAGAAATCTAATGCAATTAGAGGCAGTTTGACAGCTCGGCCTTTCTGCTATTAGCCCTGTACCCTGCTTTTTATTTTTCTGGCTGGAACATTCGAAAAAGGGGCTTCACAGTTCAGCTTTTAGACGTTTCACATTCAGGGACCACGATTAATGAAGTCAGGAAGCGCTTCAACAGTTTTTAATTCATATTTTGTATATAAAAGGAGATTGGGGGGGGGACCCTGGACGTCTGAGATCCCTCATGTATTAAAGCTTTCCTGCCTCGACAAGTCTTTGTAACCGGTAAGAAAAAAAATCCCAGTCCTTTTATTGTGCGTCTGTAAAGAAAATTGACAGCTTAGCAATCACTTCGATTCCGATAAGCCCCGGAGAACACCGGTGACTGACTCCTTGTGTGTTTACCCTCCTTTGTTGGTCAGGAGCAATTACTTGTGATTGGATCAGTAGAGTCCACTTTAATTGATACTGGGTGCAAGCAGTCCTGAGGAAATGCCAGATGATGAGAGATTCAAACTCTTCCATTCGCTCCTGTTCTATAAGGATTGTACGCTGGTTTCCTCCATTGCATCGCCCGTGACGGTTCATTCCTGTGTCATTCGACGCTAAACGTGTGTGTGTGTATATGTGTGTGTGTGGGGGGTTTCACACAATACCTCTGCGAGGAGATGGACAGTGCTGATAACCGCACGCCGACACCGCTAACCTTTTCTCTGTGTTTTAACGAGGAACAAAATCAGCGGGAGGAAGGACGATGGAGTTTTACACTGAGCTGGACTACACACTCATCCCACATGAGTGAGTCAACAGCCAGGCGTGCCCTTTACTGCCAGATAGCGTGATGATAACGAGAGTGTAACATGAAGGAGAGAGGGGGATGTGGTGGAGGAGGAGGAGGAGGAGGAGTATCAGAAACAGCGCTGCACAGACTCATGCATTTTCAGCTGGCTCTCCTCAGATCCCTGTGCTAATCCACCCGCGGTTACGTCAGGCCAGATAAACGAGGAACGCTTTTGTCACTTTCCATTTGCATGCGCAGTGACAAGAGGAATAGAGATGGAGTAATTGCAATTCCCCTCGGTGTCAAAGCAGAGAGACGCGATATGGTAATGGACAAGTCGAACCGACACTGGGGGTGATTTCAGAATGATTTGAATAGAACACACACAACACACACACACACACACACACACACACACGCACTTATATACAAAGAATCCACCGAATCCACATCGAGGCTGAGTAATGTATCGTGTAGCACGAGTTTTGATGAAATTACAGAGTGGAAAAAAGTCCTGTCTCCTCTGTCACAAGAAATTCACGTTTCCCCTCCACGAGTTTCAGCTCGACGTGACACCGCGGTAGACGTCAGTAATGGACTGCTGGCTATGAACATTTTAACTGCAACCGTATTCTCCACCAGAAGACTGAGTTCACGCGCAGTTTTCATTTTTTCGCCTTGATACGCGTTCGCCGGCGCAGATCACACTTACGGTTCACATTCTACTGAAGTATTGTGTTTATTAGCGTGAGGTAAAATCAAAGATGTGTAGAAATGAGCACGGGGTTCGCCGCCCCTGTGGTACCTTAGTGAATTCATCTACACATTATGTCCCTTTATAAACGTAATAGTGTACAGTATTTAAACTAAACTATGAACTAAACTATGTATAACAAATACATACCGTAATTGCCGGACTATTAAGCGCACCCAAATATAATGAATTTGACAAAGATTTTTATTTTGAACATAAATAAGCCGCACCTGTCTATAAGCCGCAGGTGTCTACATTGAAACTAATGAACTTTACACAGGCTTTATTGAAAGACAGTGTCTGTTACACGGCTTGTATCTAAACAGTAGCCTACCAAGAAAGTCATTGTTCACTGTCTTCCTCCTTCCTTTCACAACAATTTCTCTCGGGAGTTTTATCTTTTGGCATCGTCGTGCGTTTAAAAATCACCATCGGTGAAGCTTTTCTCCCGATGCCGTGCAGCTCAGAACACAGGTGAAGTGCGTTTTTTCATGCCGTTGTTTTCAGCGTGACGAATGATTTGCATTTCCTGTAGACAGTCCGAGTGAGCGGCAGGTCAAAGGTCAGAGGAACATCATCCATATTTATGATGTGGTGCGGCCCGATTCAGTGGGAGCACATCTGATTTAGTATAAAGAGTTTCATTGGTTCACCTGAACCCGTTCAGCAATTTCATTGGTCTAATGTTACGTGGCTCAGTTTTTTGGCTTGAAGTTTGTGAAACCGGGAAAAACCCAGGAAAAATCCATAAATTAGCCGCTTCGTTGTTTAAGCCGCGAGGTTCAAAGCGTGGGAAAAAAGTAGCGGCTTATAGGCCGGAAAATACGGTAGTTTATTCTTAACGTTCCTGAACGTTCGGTCCCGCCACGGATTCCCGCGAATTTTAAGATAATCCGCAACTTGCTGTTAGTTAGGTTCCAAATGAGAACCCGCAAATTTTCCGAGTTGCGAGTTTTAAACCGCAAATTATCAGTACTGGGGTTGACTGTATTGTAATGTGATTTGTTGGTGATCAGTAATTATACTGTAGTATACTGTCATTTGTTAATAATTACACAAATAGCAGTATATAATTAAGCAAAATGGCGCAATTTACAGTCCCGTAATGTATAAACAATCGTTGTCATCATAAGGAAATTGTTAATCTCTTTCACACAGGTGCATCAAAGGGAATTTGTAATTCAGCATACAAAGACATACTTCATAAAGTAGACATGTAGATATTCCCAATCTGACCAAACGTATACCTGACCATCATACATGTGTTTTTTGAACAGTTATCAAACAATTGTATAGAAGCCTTTTTTTTTTTATTACAATTTCCCTTTTTTTTTGGAAAATGTGTCACAAACCTCACATCTCAATTCACCCATGTAAAAAAGCAAGCTCCATAAATTCATTGTTAAAATACAGTGTCCTAGACAGAGCCTGAATTGTACCGAACACCTTTGGGATGAACTGCACCCCAGATCTCCTCACACAACATCAGTGCCTGATCTCACGATCGCCTTTGCAGCTTAATGAACAAAAATTCCTCGCTGGCACGATCCAATATCTAATAGAAAGCCTTTCCAGAACTATTTCTGCTATCAAAGCCACACTAGACTTTCAATATGCCAAATCTTTCGGATCTACGATGTGAAAACAGACGGCAAACAGATATGACGATGTTAAAATATTTACCCCGAGACCCCACAAACAGGGCAGTTTTTTCACTTGTTGATTTTCAATTCAATTCATGTTTATTTGTATTGCGCTTTTAACAATGAACATTATCTCAAAGCAGCTTTACACAGATAATGTGGTAATTAAAAGTGAATATGTTCTTTATGAGTAAGTTTGTCCCTGATGAGTGAGCCGGTGGTGACTGTGGCAAGGAAAAACTCCCCGAGATGGCATAAGGAAGAAACCTTGAGAGGAACCAGACTCAAGAGGGAACCCATCCTCATCTGGGTTGCACCGAATGTCCATTTGTAGCAGATATACAATGTTGCGGGGTACAGTGATGATGATCAGAAGCGAACTATATTCCTTCAGTCAGTGTAGCAGACTGTTGACATTAACTACAGTCCAATCCATCCTCAAAGCGCCCGTTCTTACTCCGGAATTTCATTGAACCACCCAAGGCGTTGATGAGAAACCGTCCCAAGCTGCACAGAGTGGCCTCCAGTCGAAGAGAACACTATCCAGAGGCAGGCCTGGACGAAGTGGGGAGATCCACGGAGGGGAGAGGGGCAGGAACAGTGGTCACTGGAGCCCCAGGAGCAAGTTTAACTCGACCGAGCGAGAGAGAGAGAGAGAGAGAGAGAGAGAGAAAGAGAGAGAGAGAGAGAAGAGGGTGACAGGAAGAGAAGGATATGGATTATTAAGTGTCCTTATTGTTGTATGAAAGTTAATGTCACGGGGACATGTGAGGGGACGACAGCATACAAATATCCCAGTTCACCAAACACTCTATATCCATGTTCCCTCCAGAGCTGAGCCTTTACCTAAGAATAAATCTACTGATCAAAGGCTTGACTGAATAAATAGGTTTTCAACCTCGACTTGAACACTGAGACTGTGTCTGAGTCCCGAACACTGATTGGAAGGCTGTTCCATAGCTGTGGGGCTTTATAAGAGAAAGATCTGCCCCCTGCTGTAGTCTTCATTATTTGAGGAACCAACAGATAGCCAGCACCTTTTGATCTAAGTAGGCGTGGAGGATCATACTGGTACAGAAGTTCACTCAGATACTGCGGTGCGAGACCGTTAAGTGCTTTATACGTCAGTAGTAGTATTTTATAATCAATGCGAGATTTGATTGGGAGCAGTGTAGACTGATTAAAACAGGGGTGATGTGGTCATATTTTCTAGATCTAGTGAGGACTCTTGCTGCTGCATTCTGAACTAACTGAAGCTTATTTATGCACTTATTTGCACACCCAGACAGTAAAGCATTACAGTAGTCTAATCTAGAAGTAACAAAAGCATGAACTAGTTTTTCTGCATCCTGTAACGACATCATATTTCTAATTTTAGCAATATTTTTAAGGTGAAAGAAGGCGATCCTGGTGATATTATTCACGTGAGCCTCAAAGGAAAGACTCGGGTCAATAATAACACCAAGGTCTTTGACAGTCGTACACGCTGAAACAGAAACACCATCCAGAGATGCTACGTAATCTGAAAGTTTGCTTCTAGCTGCATGTGGTCCTAGTAAAAGTACTTCCGTCTTATCTGAGTTGAGCAGAAGAAAGTTATCAAGCATCCACTGTCTAATGTCCTTTACACACTCCTCAACATTGTTAAGCTGATCTCTCTCATCTGGCTTTGCTGAAATATACAGCTGTGTATCATCAGCATAGCAATGGAAGCGAATATCATGTTTATGAATAATTTCACCAAGAGGCAGCAGATATAAAGAGAAAAGCAGAGGGCCTAAGACAGATCCTTGAGGAACACCAAACTTTACCTCAGAGAGTGTGGAGAACTCACCATTTACATCAACAAACTGATAGCGATCAGTTAAATAAGACCTGAGCCAAGAGAGAGCTTTTCCCTTTATTCCAACAACGTTCTTAAGTCTAGCAAGTAGTATAGTGTGATCAATGGTGTCAAAAGCTGCACTAAGGTCGAGCAAAACAAGTAAAGAGACAAAACCCTGATCAGAGGCCAATAACAGGTCATTTACCACCTTAACTAGCGCCGTCTCTGTGCTATGATGAGGCCGAAATCCTGACTGATACATTTTAAAAATGTTATTCATAAGTAGGTGTGAGCAGAACTGCTGTGCTACAACCTTTTTTAAAATGTTGGATATAAAGGGGATATTTGATATTGGTCTGTAGTTGGACAGCTGACATGGGTCACGGTCAGGTTTCTTAATTAGGGGGTGGATAACTGCCAGTTTGAAGGATTTTGGTACAAAACCAGTGCTAATGGAAGAGTTTATTATTTTTAAAACAGGTTCAATTACCTCTGGAGTTATCTGTTTAAAGAAACTTGTAGGCAAGGGATCGAGAATGCAGGTTGATGATTTTGATGAGGAAATTAATGAAATTAAGTCATTCTCATGAATAAGAGTAAAACTTTGTAATTGATTGTCTGCTATAATTACACTGCTGTCTACAGGGTTACTTGTAAAATAATTTGGATTTATATTAACCGTCTGGATTTCTTGCCTGATGTTTTCAACTTTATTATTAAAAAAGTTCATGAAATCATTACTACCTAATGATGGTGTGCATGTGAGTGCAGTGCTTTTATTTCCTGTTAATTTTGCTACCGTGCTGAATAAAAATCTAGGATTATGCTTGTTATTTTTTATGAGGGTGGAGCAGTATGCTGATCAGCAGCACTAAGAGATTTTCTATAATTTAGGAGGCTCTCCTTCCATGCTATTTGAAATACTGTTAAATTTGTTTGACGCCATTTCCGTTCTAATTTTCGAGTGGTCTGTTTTAAGGTGCGTGTATGATCATTATACCACTGTGCTAATTCTCCCTGATCATTTTGGTCTTAAGGGGAGCTACATCATCTAGAGTATAACGTAACGTTGATTCTAGGTATTCAGTGGCCCAGTCGAGCTCTGCGGGTTCAGACGGAGATCTATCTAATATCGTAATTTCTGGAAGATTATTGATAAAAGGCAGATTTTAAAAGAGATGAGATAATGGTCTGAAATAGCTTCAGACTGTGGAATTATGACTGTTTTTTATTTTTAATCCAAATGTTAACAACAAATCAAGAGTGTGTCCACCACTATGAGTGGGTCCCATAACATTCTGATTAATTCCAACTGAATCTAGAATAGACACAACTGCTGCTCTTAAGGAGTCTTCCTGATTATCAGAATGAATATTAAAGTCACCAATAATTAATGCTTTGTCTAAAGAAGTAGCTACATTTGTGATGAAATCTGCAAATTCTATGAGAAAATTAGAGTAGGGCCCCTGGGGGTCTATAAATAATAATTAGTGGAATTGACTGACTGGACCTGCTTTTGGACACTGAATATTTTATGCTGGTGTAAAGAACTTTTGTGTTTAGTCTTTTGTGTGATGTTTAGATTATTATTATAAATAGCTGCGACTCCACCTCCTCTGCCATTTAGACGGGGTTGGTGTATGTAACTATACCCAGGACGACTTGCTTCATTTAATGCTAAATATTAATTCGGTTTAATCCACGTTTTTGTCGAACACATTATTTTAAACTCCTGGTCGGTAATAATTTCGTTTATAGTAAGCGCTTTTGACGTGAGAGATCTAATATTCAGCAATCCTATCTTTAGATCAGAGGTGCTGGCTGTGCGTTCAGTCCTATTTAATTTAATGTTAATCAGGTTACTAAAACAGACTTTCTGAGAATTCCTATATTTTGGTTTCGCTCGGGGGACAGACACAGTCTCTATTTGGTGGATCCTGAGTGATGACTCTGTGCAGCTAGCAGACGGTCGGTTTAGCCTGTCTGTCTGCTCCCTGGCCTTGGCTCTAGACAGTCACTTGTTAACTAGTGCTGTTCTGAGACTATGACCTATACTACAAGAAATGAGAGCAGCACCTTCCCGAGTGGGACGGATACCGTCCCGCCCTAACAGGCCGGCCTTGCCCTCAAAAATGCTCCAATTATTAATGAAGCCCACATTGTTTTTGGAGCACCACTCGGACATCCAGCAGTTCAGCGACCATAACCTGCTGTAGGCTACATCGCCACGTCGCATTGGGATGGGGCCAGAGCATGTTACTGCATCTGACATTGCCTTCGCTAATTTACACACCTCTTTAATATTACTCTTGGTAACCTCTGACTGTCGAAGGCGTATATCATTAGCTCCTGTGTGAAAAACTATCTTAGAGAACCTGTTCTTTCCTAAGAACCTAAGCTGACCTGCTATGTCCGGCGCCCTGGCTCCACATAACACATAACCTGTGCTGCTGGTGCCCCTAAAGGTCTAGCTAATTTCACCTAAAACTCCTAAAACCTAGTCTCCTAGTCTCACCTAGTCTCCTAAAACCAGAGCTCTTTCAGGTTTCTCAGCGGGTGCTTCACTGAGGAGAGCAAACCTGTTGGACACGTGAAGTGGAGAGGAATGGTGCTCCCGTGGGCGAGCCTTAGCGTTAGCTTTGGCTTTGCGAGTATGCCGCCGAGTCGTCACCCATTCGCCCCGCTGCGAGGGCTCTAATGCCGGAGTCGGGGGAATATTAACTTCACCTAGGGCATCCAGACTTTCCCCTGCAGAACCTGGACTGCTCTCGCACTCACTACTTCTCTCTAGACTCTGGATGCGCTCCTCTAATGTTAAGATCTTCTCCGTCAAAGAGCAAACTAGCTTACACTTCTCACAGATAAAATTATCGCTAACAACGGAGAAAGACCGACTAAACATGTCACACTTCACACACTGAATGAACTGGATGTTCGCCATAGCAGAGAAATTACGTACCTTAATGTGATTACTGTAGTGTGTGTTCGTAGTTCTGGTGGGAATGTCCTCCGCTCACTGCTTTCAAACCCTCAAACAGGGAAAAAACGCTCTCCCGAAAGCAAAAATAGACGAGACGGAGCCAACGGAAAGTAAAAGATGCAGGAAATCAAAACGATATTTTATTTCATATTATTTAAAGCATTTCACACATTTTTCGAACCTCCACATGGTGGGATGGTTTACAAATTCTGTATATTTTTGATTTGAAGGAATCTTCCGCTAAGATACAGTATGTTTAAACATAATTAGCAAGGAACGAGAAAATCTATCTCGCAATAAATACGTCCAAATATTTCTGCCATGCTTTAGAGGTAATTATGTATTTTATGTCATAAACCCAGGTGCGTTGTTACCGAGCGCCGAACCGGCCGAGAGTCTTCTACAGATCTCACTTCCCCTGCTTGACTTTACACCTTTAAACCATGTGATTTTGATCAGATTCAGACAAAATTGCTAAAGAATCTTTTATTTTCCAGCTTTCCCTCGTCGTTGGCTTTTACTGTGCGATACACTGTTGCTCAGGCAAATGAAGAGGCCACATGGAGTTACTGAACTGAATATCTAATTGAGCTGTACGGGGATGGAATCACATGCTGGAACCTAATGGAGCAGATTCATTTTTCCATCTGTTCCCCTCATTCGTCACCATGAGGCTGTTTTGCAGTAATTGTGCTTTTTTTTTTTTTTTTTTATAAATAGTGCTTAAAAAAAATTCTATTTCCTTTATTGTGAACGACCACCTGTTTTGTTTTTTTTTTCCCCACTTTTTTCACGTTGTTTTATTTTACATACAGCCGTGTGTTTTGGGTTCATCCATTTGCACGGCGTCGACAGTACAATGCGCCTGACTCGACCGCAGTAACAGTAACGGCAGCAGCAGCCCGAGTGTCTCCAGAGAGCAACTGTTTAAGCGTAATTACTCTGATGCGCCTCATGAGGTGATAAGAAACACCATCTCCCAGATTAAACGCATTACACACGGGGCGTGTGTTCGCCAGCAGGGTGAGGTGATATAAAAGCACTTCATCTCCACCTCATGAAACAATGCGAGATGGACCTATTGAGGCTTGCGAGCTCCATTAAGCTAATAACTGTACTGGAGAAGATGGAAACCCTCGTAAGCACCCTTATGGTTCGATCCCTCCTGCATTTGAACAAGGACGTCTGACCCCGAGCGTCACGAGCGATGCGTGTCGGTGATTGAGAACGCCGTCGGTTTTCGATCGCACGAGGAAAAAAGCTCCGTGTGGTTCCTGTCCGATCCTCGGCGTTTAATCCCGAACCATGCAGAGGAACGCTGGAGTAAATTTATTACAGCTTTGACCGACTCCTCCACTCAGGTG
Organism: Silurus glanis; assembly: GCA_014706435.1. Taxonomy (NCBI): domain Eukaryota; kingdom Metazoa; phylum Chordata; class Actinopteri; order Siluriformes; family Siluridae; genus Silurus; species Silurus glanis. Next base: position 885,934 of record JAAIIK010000178.1, read on the forward strand.
ATTGTTATTCAAGGAGAGCGAACCCTCTTTAGTTTTATGGCTCCTCTTCTCATCGAAGGTGATATTTGTCATCCGCGTAACATAACAGCAGTAAAATGAGACAGTGGGTTTAAACGCCGACCGAGAATTCCAGCTTAACGCCCGTAGGATTGGGAGGCATGAATTATCGCCGCCGTTTTGTGCGTAACAATCAATCACAATGATTTGAAGACTGTTTGTTTGTTGGTAATGGCGCAGGAGTGTATTTATGATCTTTGCATTGACTCATTAATAAGAAGAATTTTTGCTTTGAATCGCAGGGCTGGATAGCAGGCGAGGGGAATACACTAGGGATGTGCATACCTATAAGTGAGGGCTGAGTCAAATCGCATTTCAATGCATAGCCAGTTATATTACAGATACATATAAAGTATATAGTGTGATCCGATTTCGATTTGACACAATGCGATTCAATGCAATACGATGCTACGGAAAAAATTGATGCTCTTGCAATTCCACATGGTACAGAGTTCGCTTTTATTACTCTGGTTCAGATAGACATCATACATTTACTTAAGTGCCTTCTGAATCTAACGCATGGCCCTTTCACAAACACGCCTCTATATAGCAACAAGATCAAAACAGAACCGATGTTCTTTTCCTGTTCTGTGTGCAGGAAGTTACAGCTCTACCTCTGCCATGTTAATCTGTATTCTATGTGACTCTCAGGACACGCCTCGCTCTCCGTAGTGTTGTGATACGTCATATTCACGTAGCAGCGGCGGTGCTAAGAGAACGTATCGCATCTCTAACTTTTATGTGGATGCACCGATACGAATCTCTGAATCTTACCGTCCCAAGAAAATCCATTTGATAGAAGAGATTATACAGAACTCTGTGGTTTGGTTTGATAATATGCAGTTTGATAATATCAAATACTGAATTAGTTCTTAGAGCAAGAACCATTAGCTATATACAGATAGGTGCCCAAAGGGGATCTATCGGAAATTAGATGAACACCTATTAACTAACCTTCTGGTCTTGGTTACTCCTCCGCTCTTCATTCCCCAGACTGTGTCCCTATTAACTACACAGCAGGAAACACCTTTCCACACCCTTTAGCCTTTCTACGACGTAACGGTTCACCAGCAAGCTCGTCCCTCAGCATTCGATCGATTGCCGTGGCCTGTTTGGTTTTCTTTCTCCGAAGTAATCACATCACCCTTTGTTTATCCTCCACCTCATAACTGAATCGATATCGATCGAGAGCAAGTCTCATACTGTCCCAGTCGTAACCCTTTCGACTATGAATGAAACATGAAGGAAGAGGCCGGGTTGACTTTAATTGGAATTGCAGATGATGTACTTTGAAAGTCCTCATGCTAAATGCTTCTTTATCTCTTTTTTTTTTTTCTCTTCCGAATTGAAAAATGTCAGTCTGAAAGCTCAGTTACAGCAGCAATCTCTAAAATGTTCTCGAGCGTAATTAGGACGCGCTTTATAATCGTCACCCCTCCTGTCTTTTTTTTTTTTTACCTTAAAACCGAGACCTGTTTGCAGACGAAGGCGTGAAATTCGCTTTGAACCTAATGTAGAGTATTAGCTCTAGTATTATGATCTGTGAAAGCTGAGCTCTCGGTGCCATTTCCAGCGAAGTATACAGTATTTCCACCGTCCTGTTTGACTTGTGTTCATTCATTTTCCCATAATATATTCATTTATTCTCATTTCTTTTAAACACACTCTGATTTTCTGTTCATTTCCAGGCCTTCATATGGGTCAATGAGGAAAGCAGAAGCGAAATTCAGTGCATCACGCACATTAAAAGTCCCTAATGTTATTAGCATTTTTGCGTGTCCTTTTAAAACGTGCGATTTGGTTTAATTAAATCCCAGCTGAACACATCTGCACAAAAAATGGTTTTATTTATTTTTTTTTTTTTTGCAGTGCTCAGTTTCTGTTATGTGGTGTGAACTGTAAAAAGAGGTAGATTAAACATTTATGAGAGAACTCACGAGGCATCGTGAGACCGATCAGCCGACTGACCTGGGAACGGTGAAAAAGCAACGTTCCCCGCCGCACACGCGTTATTCCCTTAAGTCAAAATAATAAAAAAATTCACCTGAGCTGCGTGTTTGCGTGCCGGCAGGTATAGATCGAGGAGGTGTGAAGAAACGTGTAACGGCGGCAAAAAAAAAGGTTCGAGCTGCTAAAAGTGCACTCAGTAGATAGATTAGAGTGTGAGTGTGAGTGTGTGTGTGTGTTTGTGTGCTTGTGTGTGGGGTTGTGTGTGTGTGAGCGCCTTCTTATCTCTGATAGTCCGTGTCTCAGTCTCAGTATGAGTTGCTGCTTGGCCGCTTGCCTCCTCTCATTCCTAACAGCTTTGGCCCGAGGACTGCACTCTGTCACACTTCATGCACTTTGCCTATTTGATGTTCGCCATCAGACACACTCTGCTTCTGAGAGCCCCGGACCGATCAGCTCATCTTACACGACCTGCATCGATCCCTTAAAGAACACAAAAAAGCCTTATTTTATTACAGTTTTTATGATTATGATTGAGTACGACTATGCTATGTTATTTGCTCATTTTGATCTGGCTGAACTCTTCTGCACATGCAAAGATATAATAATAAAATAAAAAAAAAAAAAACGTGTACAGGTTGGCATTTGTATCGCATTTTGTAAAATTTTTGCATCTGTAAAAATGTATTTATTGTTTATATGTATTTATTTATGTCTAAATAGCAGTAGATGCGCTTAAATTTGATTATTTAGGAAATGATCGATAAATGTACAGTGACCAATATTTGATATGTAGATCAATTTCTCGTCGCTGAACCGTTTCTCGAGCGCGTTCTCTCAGCACCGCCGCTGCTACGTGAATATGACGTGTCGCAACACTACGGAGACCGAGGCGTGTCCTGAGAGTCACATAGAATACAGATTAACATGGCAGAGGTAGAGCTGTAACTTCCTGCACACAGAACATCTGATTTAATTTCATTTATTTATTTATTTTTGCCCTACAAAGGCGTGTGTGTGAAAGAGCGTTAAAATGTGTAATATGTGTTAAAAGAAGGCACATAAGTAAATTGATGATTTGCTGTCTGTCTGAAACCGAAGAACTAAAAGTGAAATATTTGTACCGTGTTGAATTGCAGAGCACCAGATTTATTTTTTTCATTGCATCAAATTTCATTGAATCGCATTGTTTTCGAATCGGATCGCTCTGAATCGTAATCGCGGTAGCTGATTCATATGTATCTTTAACGTATCGTATTGTTGGCTATGCTTCGAGATGCACATCCCCTGTACACACAGGGTTATAGCATTAGCATATAGATTTATATGCAATTCTGGCACAGCAGACGCTCTTTCTTTTTTATTGATGGTTGTTAGAAGACTCCAGAAGACCAGACCTTTTTTCCCTCTCACTCTTATACATTCCGGTTATTTATGGCAAGTTGGCCACTCATGCAGCTGATACTAATTACACATGACTGTAAAGATTAATAGAGGACCTCAGCCTGACGCATCTGCCAAGTTTACCTTTATTTGACCTGACAGACGCATGGGAAGCCGCTTCAAACCATTTTTTAACGAGTCGGCAGATCTCTGCGGTCAGTGAAGATAAAATCTGATTAGCCATTTAGCTTCAGCTGAGCCGCATATTGACGATCCAGAACGCATAGCTGTACGCTGCTGAAAATCCCGCTTCGTAGAGTTCATTCAAGGCTTGAATTTCTCCATGGATTTATTAAATATTCTTTTTTTTTGACGTCGATCAATGACCATTTGATCCAGTTCATCTTTGTATTTGGAAATGAATTTATCCCTTGCTCATGACTAATGTCTTTTTATTTTACCTTTGAGAGCGATTTGACTCGCCTTGACCCCGAAGTCCTCTAAAGAGACTCGTTAAAGTGTACACCGGTGAAAAACGCTCGACTCGAGGCTGTGAAAGAGTGCCATATTTCAGCCTTATTAACACCCTTTGCATGCTAATTGTCAAATCCGGTGGTAATGAAAATTGTTTAAATGTCGTCCTGAGGTACCGTCTCCTCTCTCCCACACTTTCAGGGAGTTTGCGATAGAGTTTTAATTGCCGCATTAAGAGTTAGATTGGATTTGAATCCTGTTTGTTAACAGACGTGTGACAAATACCTACAGCTACATCTGTCTGGATTCTCTAGCAGAATCATCCATATTGACCTCATAAATTGACCCCTGGGTTTTTGTGCATTTATTTTGTGCATTACAGTTCTCTTGGGGATTTGAAATGAAAGCAAAATGTGTGTTTTTTGTGCAAATTCTGCAGAAATGCAAAAGTATAAACGGTTCACGAAAAAGCTAAACAACTGTTGTGAATCGTTTTGCCCGACCTTTCGTCACGACGTCCAGCTTTTCTTGGAAAATCTGTCCTGTAAATGTCCTTGTAAGTCCCTCTGCAACCAAATCCATTTCTTCTCCTCTGTCAGTTATTGTGAAAAAAAAAAAGAAAAAAAACAGCTATTAAATCCACATGAACAGATTTGAGCTCGTGCAGTTTGCTGCAGATGCTGGTTGCGAGCTCTGACTAGTGCGTTCTCAGACCATCTGATCAAAGGATGTGAAAATACAGACGTGTTTGGACGCCCGGATGGCCTCGGAGTGACCAGATCGTAACTTTAAGCAACATGGATTTTAATCTAACAAAAGCCCACATCTTATTTTTTTCTGCTGTAATCTATTTGGATAGAAACTTGAAAAAAAATTACACTTGGCGATGCAGCAGCAGCACCCGTAAGGAAATTCTATGAAATATAGAGAATTGATTAATTTAATGCATGTTCATGTACAAAAATGCGTTAAAGCGTAAGTCATTTTGGCCCTTATGGCTCTCCACTGGATGAATATTATTTTGTGGCTGCTGTTCACGTCATTGTTTAGCCAGATTAAGTACATAATCTAAAAACCTGCTGCTTGTTTTGATCCTTGCAGCTTTACAACTCATGCTGTAGTTCTGGTGAAGATCGTCCATGGATTTAGTTCATTAACAAGTTTCTGCAGAAGGCTGAAGTGCATTATGATTTCATATTATGGCACAACATGCTATGTTTAATTTACTAATGAACACCGAAATGAGACGCTTTATAACTAGATTTAATGTTGTGGAACAGCTGAGAGACAAGTTAGATCCTGCTTTCACTTTTATGTTTATAGCTATGATAAGCAGGCACTACCTCACCAGACACCCCCTCCCTCTGTCTGTCTTTCTGTCAAACTATTAAAAAAAGGTTTATTGATATTACGTACAGCGTACGAGTCCCTGTGTACAAGCTATACAAACAACTACAACAAGTGCATTAACAAAAACACCATCTGGCATCTATGGGGTTAAGGGCCTTGCTCAGGGGCCCAGGAGTGACCGCTTGGTGTGGCTGGGATTTGAACTCACAACCTTCAGAACCCAAGTCTTATGACTTAACCACTAAACTACCACCTGCCATTGTTTATGTTCCAGCTGGAACTACTTTCCTATCCGTGCCCATAGACGTGTCCTCCAGTCAGAGGACCAGTCAAATTGTAGCATTCCACCGTGCTAACGTAATACAATAAAGTAACACCAAACATATGATAATGCAGACATGAACGAGGTGACTGCTTGCAGTAAGCAGAGGAGATTTGAGGAGATTTGAGCTTCATGCTGGACTTTATTTTGCTCAGTGTTTCAGCAAACCTGCGAGTTTCTGATTCCGAAAAAAGGTCTTATGTCGTCTGTGTTAATTAGTAAAAAGGGATGTAGAAATAGTGTTCAAAACCTTTATTTAACCCTAGAAGACCTCTTTGAGATTTAAAAAGAGGGTACTGGCAAAGAAGGAGAAATATAAAAGAAATTAAATACATGAAACAAAATGAAAAGAAATCAAATATCACAGACGCTGTTAGAAATTTGTGTAGGAGTGTAACAGGTACAGACAAACAAAAATAGACCCATCATTAATAGTGAACTGCAGAACGTAAAAATACTGCTTGATTACAAACACCAAAGAAGAATAGAAACATATTTAAAATAATAATTATTATTGTGGTCATAAAAGAATAAGAATTTAAACGAGTAACAATTAATATAATATAATATATAATATAATATAAAATAATTTGTCATTTGTAGTATGGAAAACGTATTTTTGTCTGTTTTATGGTTTAAATTATATTATTTTATAAATAAAAGTGCTATTTTTAAATATAACACATAATAAATATTTGTAGACTGTAAAATGTATTTAATTTGCCTTGTTTTTAGTTTAAATAATAATTTTAATAAATACACATGCTATTTTTTATAATTTATTTGAAAAATAAAAGTATTTTTGTCTTGTTTCAGTTTTTTTTTAATATAACAAAAATTCATATTTGTAAAATATAACAGTTTTGTTGAAATTATTTTTATAAATAAAAGTGCTGTTTTTTTATATATTTATATAAATATATTTATATGTAAAACAAATGTAAAATGTATTTTTTGTCTTGTTTTTAATTTATATTCTATAAATAAAAATGCTATTTTTAAAAAATATAGCATAAAAAATATTTGTAGAATGTAAAACATTGTTTTTTTTTTAGTTTATTTTTTATTTGTATAAAAATGCTTTTTTTTAATATAACTATTCATATTTGTAAAGAGTAATATTACAATACTCTGAATTACGATTATAAATGCTTTTAAGAACGATGATAATCTTGTCATATTGAACAAAACTAACAGATGGCAGTTTATTTATTTTTTCTTTCTGGCTGGTGAATGAGGGGGTTTGATTGTTAGAATATTGAGTCTATTCATCTACCACAACTATGAGTAAAAAAAAAAATCAGCACCCTATAATTAAAGCACTCAATTAAATAAGGAACTAAGTATCTTTAAATGGTTTTGGAGACCAGAATCAATTTTCTTTATCCAAACAGCTTTAGTAGAGATGACGGAACCATGAGAGGAGCTTCTCTTTGGCGTTGTGAGATTGCTTTGACATCAGGGTCTGGAGGTGTGAATTGCCCAGAATCCACAGGGGTAAACTTGTGAGAAAGTTGGTGATGGTTGTTGTTGCTGCAAAAATCCTGCTTTGTTTTCAAGATGGTTGATCCTGTTTGACTTTTTGATCAGACTGCTATGTCTTCTTATAACGGAGTACCTCTTAGGTAGATAGACGAGTGAGGATTTTGTCCTCCTGTGATCGGAAATGGACTAATAAAGCCACTGCATGTCGCAATCTCATTCATTGATACATTCATCACTAGGTCATCTACCAGGTTCTCATGAATATATGAATTAATTATACAATCGTCCCCCGTCTGTGGCGGTAGTTACGCGCCAAAACCGACAGCGATAAATGGACGCCACCCCAAAAATGCTTTTTTTTTTTTTTCTTTTTTTTTGTTTAGGCCATAAATCATCTTCCCACATTCTTTAAACACATACAGAAATCATTTGCAAGAATATAGCGAGATGAATTTTGTGTAAATTTGTAGAAATATTACATTTATACGGAGTACTGTACAGTACAGCACTGTAGCGTAGCGTAGTGTGTAGTTTCTCTGCTTGTTTACTGGTTAAAGTGTCTTATGGCTTAAAAATGAAAGGGGGCGGAGTTAAAGATTCAAGTCACCGCATTTTTTTTTCTCATTGGCTAAATCTGGTGAGGTCTTCAACTCTACGCTTTTTTTTTGGACTCATTCACAAAACAAAATGTGCCGAATTGAAAAACGGGAAAAAGTGAGACCGCGAGATTCGAACCGCAATAATTCGAGGGACGACTGTATTTCCAGAAGTAACCATTAGGCGCCATCATGCCTGTGGAGTTTCTCATTTCAGGTTTATTCTGTTTTCTGTTATATGTAAGAAGCGCTACGGTTGTATTCAGGGTTGTGAGGATTGGTGATTGTTTGGGTACATAACTGAATTCATGCATTAATGTAGTCTGTGGAGGTCTATTTGGTGTTCCTCAGAAGTTCGTTGAGGTTGAGGACATCAAGGTTTTGTGCAGGACGTTCAGAAGTTTTTTCACTCCAACCTCAACACACCACATCATTGTCTTGCTGGAACAGGTTTGAGTCTCTTAAACCAGGGATTTTGGCCACGATTTGGTCGTTTGAGACGAATAAAAAAAAAAAATAATAATAATTCCTAAAAGATTCTTATAATCCTTTGCGCAACAATTTCTAACCACCTCAGGGAAAACGTCTGAGCGAATCAGTACATCAAGAAGAGAAACTTATTGAGGGATGCATGGAAAAGAAGTGTTTGTGACGTTTTTATTATCAAGGCACGTCAAGAACAAAATGAACCAACTACCAGAGACTACTACTATCAGAGTCTGATCTAGGGTCCGACATTATGACATCTGAGATCCCACAGTGTGACATGGGGATCGTGTTCGTACAGATCAATCGCACAGTGTGCACGCCAAAAGCTGCAATCCAGCATGCACACTCTGTACAAAGGCATTCTTTACAATTGTCTGCTTTGAACGTTGGGTGATGTGGGTGTCCACATACTTATGGTAACGGGGTGTGTGTGTATACTATTTGTAAGTTCTGCACTATTCTGCGTAATTGCTGTTCCAACTTACAATTAAACATGAACAAGATTGAGAGTCTCGATTGGATTTAGCTGGTGGGCCTGTCTGTGCGCTTGTACCCTTGTACCATCTGCCGCTTGGGCGTCTTGTAAGTCACTGAGAACGCCTGCTAAGTGAATACTTGTAAAACTAAAACCCAGCAGAACAGAACAGTATATTGGCAATAAGAACACGTACACGTTTCTATTTCTTTCTTTCTTTCTTTCTTTTGGAAGAATAGCTTCATTTTGCAGCTCTTTTCGCCGACGTCGAGATTTCAATCGTTGACATTCAGAGCAGAGGCTGCTACAGCTGGCACTGTGCAGTGACACGACCCCCTGTGTGTTGGCTATGTGATTGACAGTTCTCTCTCTCTCTCTCTCTCTCTCTCTCTCTCTATCTTTCCCTCTATTTGCTCTGACTCTTCATCTGGTGCCTAATGAGAATTATCCAGCTGACGAAAAAACCCCTCACATTTTCACTCTCATCGTATGGAGAGCTCGAATTAGAGGAGCAGAAAGTGAAAGCTTCGATCCATGTGCTTCACATGTGCCTCAGAGGCTTCAGGAACTTGGAGCCGGGTTTAGTTTTGCCGCATCACGTCTGAATTATTAAACTGAGACGAGCCTCCACCAGTTTCCCCCCTCAGATCCACATAAGCGTGCGTCTTTTCATCAGCGTTTATTTACACGCCGTTTACAGGCCACGTCTGTATTTATCGCAAAATGCACAAACGCAAGGTTGCGTATTGAGATTCTTTATTGAGGTTGTGTTATCGAAGATGTTTACTGAGGTTGTGTATTAAAATTGGTTATTGAGGTATTGAGGTTGCTTTATTGGGGTGGTTTTATGGAAGTTGCCTGTAGACGTTATGTATTGAGATTGTTTTATGACGGTTGTATATTGAGGATGTGTAATGAGGTTGTATATTGCAATTGTCTTTTGAGGGTGTTTTTTTATTGAAGTTGTGTATTGAGGTTGTGTATTGTTTCACGTTTCAGGTTTTATTTGTCATATGTACAGATGTCTGACGGTTTGTACATTTGAAATTCTTAAGTGAGGCTACAGGCAAACTACAGCAAATATTCAACATTAAACAATAAAAAAACGGAAAGAAATGAGAAAGTAGTAATGAGGCATAAGAAAGTTTTTATTTACAAGCATGTGCAGGATAAATGTATTCATTTAATATATATATATTTACATATAATGACATTAGCATGAGGTATTTTTATTAAAAAAAATATGGAAGACGCAGGATCACAAGAAGAATGTACATATTCCAGTAGGTGTTCAAAAATACGCAAGATGTGTAGTGTGCACACGTCAAGGTTGCAAAGTACTGAGTGAAATGGTAGTAAGAGTTTTGAAACTTTTTGAGTCTGTGCACACAGTAGAGTCGCTGACAAGACGATTTAACAACTGATGTGGTGTGCAGGGACCAGGGCAAGTCGTCAGAGAGGTGAACAACAAGAAACCTGATGTTCTTGGTTGTATATCAAGATTGTCTAATGTGATTGTTTTATTGGGATAAGCTATTGAGGATCTAGCTTGCAGTTGTGTATTAACGTTGGATATTGATGCTGTTTAATTAATAATATATATTGAGGTTGGATATCAAAGTCATTTAATTGAGGTTGTATATTGATGCTATTTAATTTAGGTTGGATATTGAGGTTGTATATCGATGTATTACAATTAAGGTTAAATATTGAGGTTGGATATTCTTCTTCTTCTTTCAGGTTCTCCCATTAGGGGTCGCCACAGCAGATCATCCGTCTCCATACCCCCCTGTCCTCTACATCTGCCTCTTTCACACCAACTACCTGCATGTCTTCCCTCACCACATCCATAAACCTCCTCCTTGGTCTTCCTCTTTTCCTCCTTCCTGGTGGCTCCATCCTCAGCATGTCCAAACCATCTCAATCTCACCTCCCTCACCTTGTCTCCAAAACGTCCCTCTAATAAACTAATTTCTAATCCTGTCCATCTTCATCACTCCCAATGAAAACCTCAACATCTTCAGCTCTGCTACCTCCAGCTCCACCTCCTGTCTTTTACTCAATGTCACTGTCTCTAATCCATACAACATCTCAGGTCTCACCACAGTCCTATAAACTTTCCCTTTCACTCTCACAGATACTCTTCTATCACAAATCACTCCTGCTATCACTCTTCTCCACCCAAACCACCCTGCCTGCACTCTTTTCTTCACTTCTCAAACACACTCTCCATTACTTTGCACTGGTTGTATATTAATGCTGTTTAATTGAGGCTGTATATTAACCCAGCCATTATGGATGCACAAGCCAGTGCACTCTTAGTGCCGGTCCCAAGCCCGGGTAAATGGGGAGGGTTGCGTTAGGAAGGGCATCCAGCGTAAAATGTGCCAAATCAAATATGCGGATCACAAATGAGAATTTCATACCGGATCGGTCGAGGCCCGGGTTAACAACGACCGCCACAGGTATCGTTAGCCGACAGGGTACCGGTGGAAATTGGGCTACTGTTGGCCGAAGGAGGAGAAGGAGAGGAGGAAGACGTCTACAGAGACGGCAGGGAAAGGAGCAGTGTAGGAGAGTGGAGGTTCGGGTTGGTACTTTAAATGTTGGTACTATGACGGGTAAAGGGAGAGAGATAGCTGATATGATGGAGAGGAGAAAAGTAGATATGCTGTGTGTTCAGGAGACCAAGTGGAAAGGGAGTAAGGCCAGGAACATTGGAGGTGGGTTTAAACTGTTCTATCATGGTGTGGATGGAAAGAGAAATGGTGTAGGGGTGATTCTGAAGGAAGAGTACAGTAAGAGTGTAGTGGAGGTGAAGAGAGTTTCTGATAGGGTGATGATCGTGAAGGTGGAAGTTGAAGGGATGATGATAAATGTCATCAGTGCCTATGCTCCACAAGTTGGCTGTGAGATGGAGGAGAAGGAAAGATTCTGGAGTGAATTAGATGAAGTGGTAGATGGTGTACCTAGGAAAGAACGATTGGTGATTGGGGCAGACTTTAATGGGCATGTAGGTGAAGGGAACAGAGGTGATGAGGAGGTGATGGGTAGGTATGGTTTTAAGGAGAGGAATGTGGAAGGGCAGATGGTGGTGGATTTTGCTAAAAGGATGGAAATGGCAGTGGTGAACACTTATTTTAAGAAGAAGGAGGATCATAGGGTGACCTATAAGAGTGGAGGAAGGTGCACACAGGTAGACTATGTTCTATACAGGAGATGCAACCTGAAGGAGATTGGAGACTGTAAGGTGTTGGCAGGGGACAGTGTAGCTAGACAGCATCGGATGGTGGTCTGTAGGATGGTTTTGGAGGCGAAGAAGAAGAGGAGGAGAGGGAGGACTGAAAGAAGAATAAGATGGTGGAAACTGAAGGAGGAAGAGTGTAGTGTGAGGTTCAGGGAAGAGGTCAGACAGAGGCTCAGTGGTGTTAAGGAGGTGTTGGATGATTGGGCAACTACTGCAGGAGTGATGAGGGAGGCAGCTAGAAAAGTACTTGGTGTAACATCTGGAAATAGAAAGCAAGACAAGGAGACGTGGTGGTGGAATGAGGAAGTGCAGGAGAGCATAAGGAGAAAGAGGTTGGCAAAACAGAAGTGGGATCGACAGGGTGATGAGAAAAGTAGGCAGGAGTACAAGGAGATGCGGCAGCAGGTTAAGAGGGATGTGGCGAAAGCCAAGGAAAAGGCATATGAGGAGCTGTATGAGAGGTTGGACACTAAGGAAGGAGAAAAGGATTTGTACCGATTGGCCAGGCAGAGGGACCGAGCTGGGAAGGATGTACTGCAAGTTAGAGCAGTAAAGGATGGAGAGGGAAATGTGTTGACTAGTGAGGAGAGTGTGTTGAGAAGGTGGAGGGAGTATTTTGAGCAGCTGATGAATGAGGAAAATCAGAGAGAGAGAAGGTTGGATGATGTGGAGTTGGTGAAGCAGGAAGTGGATAGGATTAGTAAGGAGGAAGTGAGAGCAGCGATTAAAAGGATGAAGAGTGGAAAGTCGGTTGGACCAGATGACATACCGGTAGAAGCGTGGAGATGTTTAGGAGAGATGGCAGTGGAGTTTTTGACCAGATTGTTTAACAGGATTTTGGAAGGTGAGAAGATGCCTGAGGAATGGAGAAGAAGTGTGCTGGTACCGATCTTTAAGCTTAAAGGAGATGTGCAGTCTTGCAGTAACTACAGGGGAATTAAGTTGATCAGTCACACCATGAAGTTATGGGAAAGAGTAGTGGAAGCCAGGCTGAGAGAAGAGGTGACCATCTGTGAGCAACAGTATGGTTTCATGCCGAGGAAGAGCACCACAGATGCCTTATTTGCTTTAAGAATGTTGATGGAGAAGTATAGAGAAGGACAGAAGGAATTGCATTGTGTATTTGTGGATTTAGAGAAGGCGTACGACAGGGTGCCAAGAGAGGAGTTGTGGTATTGTATGAGGAAGTCAGGTGTGTCAGAGAAGTATGTGAGGGTGGTGCAGGACATGTATGAGGACAGTGTGACGGCAGTGAAGTGTGCAGTAGGAACGACAGACTGGTTCAGGGTGAAGGTTGGACTGCATCAAGGATCGGCCCTGAGCCCTTTCCTGTTTGCAGTGGTGATGGACAGGCTGACGGACGAGGTCAGACAGGAGTCTCCCTGGACTATGATGTTTGCGGATGATATTGTGATTTGTTGTGAGAGTAGGGAGCAGGTTGAGAAGAGCCTGGAGAGGTGGAGATATGCGCTGGAGAGAAGGGGAATGAAACTCAGTAGGAGTAAGACAGAGTACATGTGTGTGAATGAGAGGGAGGGCAGTGGAGTTGTGCGGTTGCAGGGAGAAGAGCTGGAGAAGGTGGAGGAATTCAGGTACCTGGGGTCAACAGTGCAAAGTAATGGAGAGTGTGTTAGAGAAGTGAAGAAAAGAGTGCAGGCAGAGTGGAGTGGGTGGAGAAGAGTGACAGGAGTGATTTGTGATAGTAGGGTATCTGCAAAAATGAAAGGGAAAGTTTATAGGTCTGTGGTGAGACCTGCGATGTTGTATGGATTAGAGACAGTGGCATTGAGTAAAAGACAGGAGGTGGAGCTGGAGGTAGCAGAGCTGAAGATGTTGAGGTTTTCGTTGGGAGTGACGAGGATGGATAAGATTAGAAATGAGTTTATTAGAGGGACAGCGCATGTAGGATGTTTTGGTGACAAGGTGAGGGAGGCGAGATTGAGATGGTTTGGACATGTGCAGAGGAGGGACATGAATTATATTGGTAGAAGAATGCTGAGGATGGAGCCACCAGGAAGGAGGAAAAGAGGACGGCCAAGGATGAGGTTTATGGATGTGGTGAGGGAAGACATGCAGGTAGTTGGTGTAAAAGAGGCAGATGTAGTGGACAGGGTGGTATGGAGACAGATGATCCGCTGTGGCGACCCCTAATGGGAGCAGCCGAAAGAAGAAGAAGAAGAATTGAGGCTGTATATTGGGGATGTATATTAAGGGAGGGTATTAATGCTTTTAAATTGAGATTGTTACTTCCCTGATGGTTGTTTTATGGAGGTTGTATATTGAGATTGTTATATTGAGGTTGTGTTTTGAGGTTGTTGGGAGCAAACAGACGATCAGGGTTAAGGCTGGCAGGTAAGGTGGAAGTTATTTTGACTTGCTTTAAAAAAAATGTTCAAATAACTAATAAAACCAATTTGTAATGATTATAAGTGAGCGCTAAATCTTCAACCAGTGAGGCATTTGCTGCCCTGCGCAGACAAACCGGCCTCAGTTAATGCGGCACCATTTCTACAGCCATGGTTGAATTATTTTATGTGACGTTATTTACGGGTTCATCCTGGCTCGCTTACTTTACTGGTTCTGAATAGAACACTTGCTCCTTGACCCTGCAAACTAGCGTGAGAATGCACTTTTTTTTTTTTTTAGGGTTTTTTCCTATGGAGACTTTTATAATTTGCGCTAATGCATGCACTGATCATATGCAAGCTTTCACACGCAGTCAGGACCATGTGTCAGATTCAAAGGTTTGATCCGAATCTTTGTAGAATGACACATTTCTTGTGTAAACACTAAACTTAGGAACGAATCCGTTTACATCCAGGTTGATAAATCAGCTATTTCTGTGTGACTATTTGACAATACAATGAGCAAGCAAAATTCACAAGGATTTAAACCTCCTATTTATGATTATCTGCAGGGACTGTGAGTGTGATTATGCAGCTTACTGTGTCACTTCCTGTTTTAGTTTTAGACCCCAGTTTATGGTGATCCTTTTTGTTTAGTATGGTCTTTTCTGGTTTGGTCTTAGATCCAGTTCTACCTGTCTGATGCTGATCCTTACATCCTGCTTTTTTATATTACATGTAAAGCAAGAAGAGTTGGAAAAAGCGTCGGAAAATGGCAAAGCCGATAGCAAAGCGGACCACGTGGACCGGCTAATAGCTTGATCATATCGTTGTAAAACCTTTAGAAAAAAAAAATACTTGCTGTTTCTACCCTTTGAGTACAAACCCAAAGGACACACTTTCATTCATGGACACTTGAGGCACTAGGCTGAATTCAAGGTTTAGCCAAGCTGTTCATACATCCTAGCATTCGAGTTGTAACTGACATTATTGTGTCTAAATCCGCTGGATGATCTACTGTTGTCTGTGCTACAGTGCACAGAGTATCACATGGAATCTGGTTACTGTTACGTGGAGAAAGTTTTTTTTATTGGTTTTGTTGTCATGACCCGGTGCTGTGGCTCTGAAATTAGATAAAACAGACGTCTGACTAGAAGGTAAAAAATAGACAGAGGTCAGAAATACCTAAGAGATGAAGAACTGCTGAGATCCGACATGACATTTGTTATGTAATCAGTAAAATTCATATATATATATAGCCACAAACTGACGTCATTACAGGGGTGTATGATCCCAGAACTTTACTGATTACTTTTCTGAGGATGACAGTACAGAGCTAGACGGCTAAAATCCAGAGTTAAGAGCAAAACTATGACATCTGGACACTTCTTTCTCCAGTCAATCAAATAAAGCAAGTGATCAAATGTCTGTAGAAAAAAACACTCACAGAAGGAATAAGGTGTCTCAAATATATTTCAGTGTTGATCTACTTGAGTTTGCCGTACAAATATGCAAATAAATGCAAGTCTTAAATCTGGTTTAATGAGTCCTCTATCTAAACAACTTCCAGGGGTCTTACACATTTTGGAAAAGTATAACAAACTATGGGATTGGATTTGAGTCATTTCCTGGTCCGGATTAGTATCGGGGGTGAAACAAGAACACTGAGCATTGAGAAATATTTGTGTTTCCATGCTATTGCACTGTTTTTTTTATTTTTTTCTGAAATATAAAATTATGAATTTGTCAAAATATTTGTAAAAAAACAAAGGCTACGCCTCCACTAATCCAGATACATTTAAAAACACTGTTTCCATCTAAAAACACTCTGCGTTCACTCTTTCCTGTTTAGTTGTTTCCCAAAAGTTGCTCATCCACAATGAAACGTCTAAAAACGCTCACGTTGCTGTACTGCGCATGAGCAAAACGTAAAACGCTCCGACCCGCACCCTTTTCGCCTGCCGTTCATTGAGTTTCTGACTCTTTGACACTTCGCAACAAAAAAATGGAGAGCATTTTCAAAAAGCTACGTTTCCGGTGACTAGAAAATGGTGTCGCAGTGTGGACGGAAGTTCAAAACAGAGAGAAAAATATGCATTTTCACACGAAAACGTGTCAGTGTGGACATGGCCAAGAGGTGTTTTTGTTTACATTTGCGGCATTTAGCAGACGCCCTTGTCCAGAGCGACGTACAAAAGTGCTTTGAGTGTCTAGCAATGAATAAATCTACACTGGTATGCTAGATTACAAACTTAATATAAATATAACTCTTAAATTCTACAAACTTGGAAAGTGCTAATTTAAGTATTTCAGGAAGAGGTAGGTCTTCAGTCGTCGCTTGAAGATAGTCAGGGACTCCGCTGTACGGACATCTAGGGGAAGTTCATTCCACCACCTCGGTGCCAGAACAGAGAAGAGCCTTGAAGTATACTTACCTCTCATTCTGAGAGAAGGTGGTACCAGTCGAGCAGTGCTGGAGGATCTCAGACAGCGTGGTGCAGTGCGAGATGTGATGAGGTCACTGAGGTAAGATGGCGCTGGTCCATTTTTGGCTTTGTAGGCAAGCATCTGTGTTTTGAATCTGATACGTGCAGCTACTGGAAGCCAGTGAAGGCTGTTAATGGTCTTTAGTTCTTAGTGTAGTTTCTTGGTGAATTGCACATGAACAGTCCTTCTGTTGCTGTAGGATTGAAGGTTTGCAGTTTGAAAATTACATTCATAAATAACACTGCACTGTTTTGGAAACTACAGTAGCTACAACCTGCCAGCAATTATTTGGTAAAATAACAGCAAACATCAGAGATTCTGACTCTGACAAACATTAGAGATTGTAACATAGCACATTTTTAAATTTAAAACCATAATTTCAGATGGTCTTAAAAATCTTTAGGGAAGTCTGCATATTTTAGTCTGGATTTTTAAAATGAAAAATGTGTAAGAAACTTGAACTACACACATGGGAAAGTGTACACGTTTAATTCCAAAGTGAGGATAAATCGTACGCACGGTGGCGGGATTACTAGCGCACCCAAGCGTTATTCACTTAAAGAAATACATGCCTGTTGATCAAGATCATGATTAAAACGCATGGCACCAGAGTCCTTTCTACGCTTGTTATTCTACATTATTGGGTTCCTTCATTTTCTCACAACTGTGTTTGTTACAAAAATATGTTAAAACCAAAGTTAGTGATTCTGAAAGAGTTTAGGCCAGAAGAAAAGGCCCTGCTGGCCTCAATCTCCTGCCACGGGATTTTAGTATCCATCCCTTTTCACTTTCATTCTCATATTCATCCTGTATGTAATTATCTATTTTAGTCAGGCTTAATAGTAGGGCAGTGTTCTATACTTTTATCTTTTTTTAATGTAACTAGAAACCGTGTTGGAGGATGACTCGCAGCCAAAGAAAACCCACTCGGATTATAGAGGATCGTTTTTCCCTCTAAGTGAACATTTATGGGAGGTGGGAGGAAACCGGAGAACCTGGATGAAACCCTCAGAGACGTAGATTTACGCGGTAGTTCATTTGGGAAGATCCCAAATTGCAAAATTGATAATTTTTCCCAAAGACTTTTTTAGATATTGCAAATTCATTTACATTCATAGCATTGAGATCTGATTGTCTCATTTATAGAAATGAGCAGCTATAGGATTAAGGGCCTTGCTCAGGGGCCCAGGTGTGGTAGCTTGGTGTGGCTGGTATTTAAACTCATGACCTATGTCCAATGCTTTAATCACTAAGCTCCCGCCTCCCTGAATTCATGTAATCAAGTCCATTTCTGACAGTGAACTACAATATATTGCAATGCCTGATGTTTTTTCAAAAGACAAGTTGCGGATTTTTCCGTAATCCGAGTAAGAAGTTTAGAAATGAAGCACCCACGTAGCTTTAATGTATCATTCAGACTTCGGTGGCTGATTGACGTCGCAGTGTGAATCGAAGAAACTTGTAACGAACGCCCTGCGTCGTCTCTGCTGAACACTGTTCCTGAAAGTGTGTGACCCAGATTCATCTTCCTCATTTCCATTCCGCCGATATTTTTCTCTCCTTTCGTACGGTAGCTTTTCTGCTCAGTGGTGTGGAGCCAGTTGTTATTTCTAATGTTTGGATTCAGCGAGAAGGTCTCCTGAGCCCGGAGTCATTTACTTTAAAAATGCTTCCACTAAACAGAGGAGCTCAAAGGCGTGGGTAATAAATCCAGTGTGTCTCGCTCGCCTCGTGCTAATACTTAATCAGCTATCAACGGGGCTGCTGAGTGCTCTCCACTCCAGCAAGTGCCCTCGGAAATGAATTTGTTTCTTAAATTGGACGAGTTTGTATCTGCGCTTTGACATCATATCTAATTGGCCTTAGCGTGCCGTAGCTCTTCACCAACTTAAAAAAGATGCCTGAATTAAAAAGAACTCATATCTTGTCACCACAGCGATATTGTGATGCACGGCACGTACAGCTCGACGTGGGCTACGAGTATGGGTAGAGCGTTCACGTATTAGCTCCTGTTTATTTCACAGCGCATTCCATACTACTATTAAGTTAACATCGTTTTCGACATATTAGCATTGTTAAAAACCTATTTATTTACATATAATTATTTGTAGATGGGCTTTACTTTTATTATTTAGAAAGTGACAATTATTTGTGACCAATATTTGATATGTAGATCGATTTCTCCGCACCGCTGCTGCCACGTGAATACGACGCATCACAACGCTACGGAGGGCGAGGCGTATCCTGAGAGTCACATAGAATACGGATTAACATGGCAGAGGTAGAGCTGCATCTTCCTGCACACAGAATAGGAAAAGAACTTGGTTTTATTTCTTTTTTTTTGTGGAAGGGCCATGTGTTAGAAGTCAGAATGCACTTAAGTAAATGAAGGCTTTATCTGAACCATATTAAATTGCAGAGCATCATATTTTTTCCATTGCATCATCTTGCACTGAATCGCATTGTGTTGAACGGAATCGTAATCGGATCGCACTGCGTCGTAGTCGCTGTGAAATGCATCAGTAGCTTCTTTAATGTATCGTATCTTTAGCTATGCATCGACATGCGAATAGATTCAGTGTCCGTTTTCTTCACTCAGTCAGCTCTCTTGGTTTCAAATTCAAAGATCAAGACACAGCAAAAAGGAGTGTCAGTGTTCATCTTTATCCTTAAGTCTCATGGGACCAGTTTTTTTTTTTTTACCTCCGTGTAAAAGATTAAATTTAAAATGTGCTGATCTGAAACCGCTGGAAGTGATGGCATTAGATTAAGAACAGGAAATGAGCCCTCCAGCAGCGAACTGATCTACAGCTCCTGTTATTAATCCTTCAGAAAGAGCAGGACGTCCTTCAACCCAATAAATTGATATACCGGCAGTGGTGCATCATTTAAAGCTTACATATGAGCTTGACTGTTTCTCAAATCCATAGCACTGACATTTGGCTTTAGACTGTAGGCTACTACTATCGATCAGTTCGGGTTTTGAACGGTCTGCCGGATCGAAGTTCACGTTAACGATTTCATAAAGGAAAGCCAGCAGGAGAATATCAATCATAATACAGGCTCTACTGTGGAAAATCCTTCAATTCCATTTGAATTCTTTATTAAACATGTCCGTAATCACATGAGTGAACTTGTTCACAGCAGACGGACCAAATGGTTTTGTACAAGTTAAAAAAACAACAACAAAATGACTGCTTTTTTTCACTACTATATAGTATACTAGAATATAGAATATTTAAACCTATCAGGTGAAGTTTAGTTTAATTTATATGTATTTGTAGAGCATTTTTAACAATGGACACTGTCCTAAAGCAGCTTTACAGACATAAAAAAAGGTTATAATGTTGAAATATTGAAGTTGAGTGCCCATAAGTTTGTTCCTTATAAGTTTATCCTTGAAATCTCCCTGAGATGGTAGAAGATACCTTGAGAGGAACCAGCCTCAAAAAGGGAACCCATCCTCATCTCGGTGGTACCGAATGTCCATTCATTACAATTCCATCAATATTGAGGTTTGCTGTTCAGTGATTGGTGCTTAAATGCGGAACAGTTCTTTCAACCTGTGATCCTGAGCCATTGTTGTAGACTGAGGATATTAATTCCAGCCCATATGCATCCTCAACGTTCTTGAGTTGTTTAGTAAATTCAGGGATCTTTAGGATGTTGATGTGGAACCATTCCCAGCTGCACAGAGTAGAGCAGCAGTTTTGTAGTAGTTGAGACTGGTCTCAATATCTGTTTTTAAAGGTCTCTGTCTAGTCTCGGTCTCGGACGCATTTAGACTTGGTCTTGTCTCTGTGTCAGACTTATTTCAATGGATATTTATAACTTGCTGGTGCATTTTCTGATTTATAATTTTTTATATTAACATCATTAATATTAATAGTGGTAAAACTCCCTGCTTCGAATGCAATCAGGAATTTATTTTCTCATCCAATTCTATATGTTCTGGTTGACCCCGGTCAAAAAGGAACAGGGGATTGTGTCAAAAAAGCCGTAAAAATGAGTACAGATCACCATGAAATTCAAGATATGACTGGAAAAGTGCTTGTATAAGATTATTTATTTGATTTATTTAACAACATTTGATATAATTGTGCAATATCATGAGCAAGAGAGCAGTTTTCGGGAATATGAGCATGATTGCAAACGCTATATTGATTTTTATACAATCAATAAACAAGAAGTTAATATGATGTGACTTATGTGATAAACACGAATGCTTTTGCTCTATTTCATTGCTAAAAATGTCTATAAATTCCAAACAAATCCATAGCACAGGTGTTGTGCATTTCTTCAAAACAGCCAGCTAACTGACTGTGATGACAGATGTCTCATTTGAAAGTTGAGAATTTAAATGTCAGTTTTCAACTGCTAATTCTGGGCCCTTGAGCAAGGCCCCTTAACCAATAAGTACTAAAAAAATAATTGAAATAAAAATGAGATGAATGTAGGTTTCGGGAATATGGGTGTCTGCCAAATACCAGAAACATAATGGAAATGATTGTATGTTGTCTGTGATCTAAAGCACACTCTTGTTTATAGAGGATAACTCATTTAAAGGTAGGAAGTGCTGTGACCAGCCATGTTCATTTGTCGTCACTTTCATCCTGATTTCTAGAATAGGGATTCTGGGATGAGGTTTTTTTTTCTAGATGTTTTTTGGTGTAGCGATATTGTATGAGCAACAGTTTATTTATATAACCACACATTTACATTATAACCACAACAAA
This sequence comes from Silurus glanis, assembly GCA_014706435.1. Classification (NCBI taxonomy): domain Eukaryota; kingdom Metazoa; phylum Chordata; class Actinopteri; order Siluriformes; family Siluridae; genus Silurus; species Silurus glanis. The sequence goes on from JAAIIK010000178.1 coordinate 907,327, forward strand.
GAATGAGTATATAAATGAGAAACTAATATCAAGTCATTGAAAGTTCAGACACAGTATGGTCAAACGCTTGGTATCTTCTTCCTCTGGGAATGGAAACCAATCCTGAAGAGGCCCCATACCTCATCTTACCTCATCAGTGAACTTGTACATTAACATTTGTACATTTTGTGTTGGTGAAATTGGTTTCCTGTCGTTTTTTTCTATATCCATCTAATGAGCTTTCATCATTTCAATCAACTTATATTTGTGAAAATTGTGTTTGTCATGTTTGCTGATGATAATGCTGATTACTAGCTCTACTATAATAAAGTGGAATTGCTGAATTCTCATGGCAAACACTCATCTCCAGGTAAAGATCTCCGAATAACTCTTCATGACTCTCTGCTCTCCCCTTCAGCCACTGCTCGCAACATTGGGGTAACTATGGACAATCATCTGTTCTTCTCCTCACATGTTGCTAATGTGCCTCGTTCTTGTCGATTTCTTCTCTACAACATATGAAGGATTCGACCATTTCTGTCCACACAGGCTGCCCAGGTGCTTGTTCAGTCTCTTGTCATTTCAAGACTCAACTACTGCAACTCTCTGCTGGCAGGTCTTCCCCTGAACTCTATTCGTCCACTGCAAATGATCCAAAACGAAGCTGCACGACTTGTGTTCAATCTGCCCAAGTTCTCCCACACCACCCCACTGCTGCGCTCCCTTCACTGGCTTCCAGTAGCTGCACGTATCAGATTCAAAACACTGATGCTTGCCTACAAGGCCAAAAATGGACCAGCACCTTATTACTTTAGAGACCTTATCACACCATGCTGTCTGAGATCCTCCAGCACTGCTCGACTGGTACCACCTTGTTGGTATACTTCAAGGCTCTTCTCTGTTCTGGCACCGAGGTGGTGAAATGAACTTCCCCTAGATGTCTGAACAGCGTCGTCTTCATGCGACGGTTGAAGGCCTTCTTCTTCCTGAAACACTTAAATTAGCACTTTCCAAGTTTGCTTTGTGAAAAATCAAGAGTTGTAGTTTGATTTATCTTAAATTGTTATCTATCGTAGCAGTGTAGATTTATTCACTGCTAGAGACTCAAAGTATTTTTGTACGTCGCACATAATTCACAAGTTGTGTGAAGCTGCTTTGAGACAATGTCCATTGTAAGAAGCACTATAAAAATGAACTTAAACTAAAGTTTATACAGTTGATACCATAAGATTGTGTGCTTTTTGAGCATTTAATTTCATGGGAAAAATGGGGAAGATGTTCCACTAGATTTTGGAGTGTGTTTGTGGAGAATAGTGTGCATTCAGCCATAAGTAAAGTCAGATAGTGATGTAGGTGAGGTGAGGAGGCCTGGGATGCAGTCGGCGTTCACATTCAACCCAAAGGTGTTCAATAGGGTTTTTTTTACAGCTCTATAGCAGAAGATCTTCCACTCCTACCCAAAAGCATGTCTTCATGGCACTGACTTTGTACACAAGGGCATTGTCATGGCTGATCAGGTTCTCTTAGTTCAAGTGAAGGGAATATTTAATGCTACCAATTCAGATAACATTTTATACAAGTGCGTGGCTCCGACTTTGTGGTAACAGTTTGGGGAAGAACAACATATGGCTGGAAAAATCAGGTGTCTCAGGACTGTATGCTTCTGTCTGTCTGTCTTTAATGAAGTGAAACTCTGTTTTGCATCAATGGAAACATTTTTAATGGCTGGAATTTAAGAATGTTCCAAATGTTAGACATTTTTATGTCCGGAATAATTAAGATGAAACATGAGCAAACTACCGTAATTTCCGGACTATTAAGCGCACCCAAATATAAGCCGCACCCACTAAATTTTACAAATATTTTTATTTTGAACATAAATGTCTACACTAATGAACTTTACACAGGCTTTAACGAAAGACACGTTACACACGGTGTAACGGGTGAAATATGTTGCGCTTCCTTTAGGAGCATAGCGGTATTTTGGGAATAGCCTGCCACTGCATTTTTCCGCTATTACTGCATGTCTGCAAGACGAGGATTATGTCCTTATTATTTTCTGATGCTGATTTCTACGTTTCTTTGACTAACCCTTAATGCTGTTGCCAAGAAAAATAAAAAAGCACGAGTTTTGGAAACCTGTCTGTGCTTATATGATTTCTGTTGCAACTGGAGTTAGCGAGCTATCCCTTCACCCAGACTCAACGCGTTACAACGGCTTGTATCTAAACAGTAGCCGACCAAGAAAGTCATTGTTCACTGTTTTCCTCCTTCCTTTCACAACTATTTCTCTCGGGAGTTTATCTTTTGGCATCGTCGTGCGTTTAAAAATCAACACCGGTGGAAGTTTTTTCTCCCGATGCCGTGCAGCTCAGAACACAGGTGAGGTGCGTTTTTTTCGTTTCCGTTCGGAAATTTCATTGGTCTAATGTTATGTCACTCAGTTTTTTGGCTTGAAGTTTGTGAAACCGGGAAAACCAGAGGAAAACTTCATAAATTAGCCGCTTCGTTGTTTAAGCCGTGGGGGTCAAAACGTGGGAAAAAAGTAGCGGCTTATAATAAACCGAAAAATACGGTATATTTTGAGAAAAATACGAACACAATGTTCTTAATAATAAGCAAGTGCAGTGTGTGTACTCTGTAAGCAATAGTAAAGATCTGGAGATTGCTGTCTGATAATCTGATCGTATCTTTCTGACTTCATGAGCTGAACAGAAATAATATGAAAAGATCAGAAGTGGAAAAATCTTTTTAGAAAAATGAATCAAAAATATTAGTGTGCATTTTAACCTGGTTATTCAGAAGGAGAACAATAACCTTGAACATGACTGTCCAGGCTGAAGAGAGGGCATAGTTATCCAAAGGCCAAGCAGCAGGAGCTCTCATTAATCAAAATGGCAAAAGGCCTGCGTGCAGTGTTCATTTCCTCCAGTCTGTTATTAAAGAGGAGGCCATAGCTGAGTGCTGCCTACCTTGTACATTTGTGCTGTTGTTCCAAACGAGAGTAAAATGTCTGAAATGTCATGGAGAGTAAAAAATGCCTGAAATGAATTTTTTATTTATGTATTTTTGTATTAAATGTTAAGGTCAAGGATTGAACCCTTTCCAAAACTTTAAATCTGTTCAAAAACATCATTTCCCCATTATACTAAATCACCTATTGAAAGCAAGAGTCCATTATACATGTACAGACTGTGTCTGGCCTTAAAAAACAAACCTTAAAGTAGGCATATAACAAGTCCTACAAGAAAGAAAATAATTTAAAGAAAAATGTGTTCACATAGCAAAGAAAACCGCTATATTACCGTTAACAGATCCTGTGACGTTAACTTTGTATCTGGACAGTCCAAATCAGGATGTAACATTCAATGTAATTTTCTTTTTCTTTCTTTTTTTACTTACTTACTTAATTCTTTCTTTCTTTTTTCTTTCTTGCTCGCTTGATTGCTTAACTTAATTACTTATTTGCTTACTTACTTACTTAATTCTTTCTTTCTTTCTTTCTTTTTTACTTATTCTTTCTTTCATCCTTTCTTCCTTTTTTTTTTTTTTTTTTGCATAACCTACTTGCTTACTTCTTCTTCTCCTTCTTGTTTCGGCTTCTCCCATTAGGGGGCGCCACAGCGGATCATCCGTCTCCATACCCCCCTGTCCTCTAAATCTGCCTCTTTCAACCCAACTACCTGCATGTCTTCCCTCACCACATCCATGAACCTCCTCCTTGGTCTTCCTCTTTTCCTCCTTCCTGGTGTCTCCATCCTCAGCATTCTCCTACTGATATACCCCATGTCCCTCCTCTGCACATGTCCAAACCATCTCAATCTCACCTCCCTCACCTTGTCTCCAAAACGTCCTACATGCGATGTCCCTCTAATAAACTCGTTTCTAATCCTGTACTTCCTTCCTTCCTTCCTTCCTTCCTTCCTTCCTTTCCATTCCATTCCATTCCATTAATTTCACTTGAACTCAGAGTCCAGTACTTTCCCACAGATGCAGCATGACCTGTCACATTATATCAGTTTTATAATCGGTCTTCAGGACCGAGCTGGAACAGCAGTAAGTCAGAAATGGCACAGCGCTGCAATAAAGCGTGTTTCTTTCTGTAAATATATACAGTAGACGTTAATTTTCGTGAGAAGCATAACTGTACTTCGACAAATCCTAATGCTCAGACTGATCAAATCGCTTGGTAATGGCAGCTTCTATTCTGAAACGCCTGAGACAATCGAAGCAAACAAAAACGACCCTACCGCGTTTAGTCATGTAGACTGTAAATGCCATTTCTGCAAGATCTGATAGTCTTCAGTTGTTTTTCATGTGGCGGTTCGATCTGAGACTCGCGGTTATGAATGTCGAGCAACGTTCTGTTTTAATATCCAAGGTCTCAGGTGCGAACATGCGACGCGACCCGGGCGAACGAGGGTAACAGCCGGTTCTTTTAAATTCACCTTTAATCTAATTGTTTTGTTTGTGAGCAAAAAATGAAGGTCTTTCATCTCCAGATGAAGTGCGTCCCTTGGCTCCTCTTGTCAGCACACACAATGGCATTAACTTCGATAGCCTGAGGCATTCATTAAAGGAGAAATATAGTAAACATTTATTATATGAGAAAGAGCCGTGTGTGTCTCATGAGCTGGACAATAAGTGTGTCACAGTGATGAATTGGCTGCATTTCCTTCAAGACCTTTTTTTTCTCCTTCTTCAACCAGCAAAAAAAAAAGATATGAGAGGAAATAATATTTTCTAATATAATACCTTCCCAGCATGTAGGAATACACTTTGTTTAGTGCTTCCTGGCACAATAGGATACACGGCTGTCGACAGAGTTGCTTGTTTATTAGTTACTCAACTGTCATCTCTGTGCATATGTGTATAAAATTATAATTCCAGTTTAATGACATAGCAATACAGTATATTGATTTTGCATAGATTTCGGGATGGTGCAAAAATGCATAGTGGATAAGCAGTGCAAAAAAATAAAAACCCAGAAAGTGACAATGCAGTAGATTATTTTGACATTATCTACTTAGCACCAACATTCAGTTGATAGCAGAACATTTAGAGAGGAATAAATGATGGTAGAAACTCCAGACTCGAACTCACCACAACACCTGTGACCTTAATTGTGTGATTTTTTTTTTTTTTTTTTAAGTAGTTGAAAATAAGGTTTTGGGCTCATAATAATTGTAATAGAAATCAGTGTTTGACTCATTAATATCATTCTATTAATAGATCAGTGTGCTGAGAGTCACATTCGAGTCTCTTCACATAAACGAGTTGATTAAAAAATAGGAACATTATAGCCATAATAAATCATAGCAGTTTGGATACTTAAGTACATTTAAAGGCAAATACTTTTGTACTTTTTCTCAAGTGAAAGTTTACTGGAGTCAAATTTTATCTTGAGTATCACTACTTTAACTCAACTACCGTAATTTCCGGACTATTAAACGCACCCAAATATAAGCCGCACCCACTGAATTTGACAAAGATTTGTATTTTGAACATAAATAAGCCGCACCTGTCTATAAGCCGCAGGTGTCTACACTGAAACTAATGAACTTTTCACAGGCTTTAACGAAACACAGTGTCTGTAACACGGCTTGTATCTAAACAGTAGCCTACCAAGAAAGTCATTGTTCACTGTCTTCCTCCTTCCTTTCACAACAATTTCTCTTTGTCATCGTCTTTTGGCATCGTTGTGCGTTTAAAAATCACCATCGGTGCAGCTTTTCTCCCGATGCCGTGCAGCTCAGAACACAGGTGAAGTGTGTTTTTTCATGCCCGGTTGTTTTCAGCGTGACGAATGATTCGCATTTCCTGTAGATGGTCCGAGTGAGTGGCAGGTCAAACATCAGAGGAACCTCATCCATATTTATGATGTGATGCGGCCCGATTCAGTGGGAGCGCATCTGATTTAATATAAAGAGTTTCATTGGTTCACCTGAACCCGTTCGGCAATTTCATTGGTCTAATGTTCAGTTTTTTGGCTTGAAGCTTGTGAAACCGGGAAAAATCCATAAATTAGCCGCTTCGTTGTTTAAGCCGCGGGGTTCCAAGCGTGGGAAAAAAGTAGCGGCTTATAGCCCGGAAAATACGGTACATGGTTTGTGTACGTCATCCACCACTGACATGCTAATTGTATGATGATATTTGCATGTAATTTTAATCAAAGTAAACCAGACTGCAAATTGAGCTCTGTAAAAATATCCAAAGGTGGAAATATACAAAAACTACACCATCTTCCTTGCAATACAAGCTAGCTAAGAAACCATCAAAACACGAAACTCAGTACGAGGAGTTAGCTAGCGGCACATATTAGCAAAAAAATAAGAAAAACATTGCAACAAATGCTAGCAATATTATCTTTGTTTTTCTTGACAAGAAGGAATACTGACACAATGAAAGTAAACAATTTACACACTGCTGGAACAAGACCTGCTTTTCTCTATTGCAAAACAAACTCTGTATAATTTGTGTTTAGCGCTTTTAGCAAAGCAGTTTTACAGAAATAGATTAGCTTTGCTAGCAAACCTTATAAAGTTGAGCCTGGTTGCCTAAAACCATAAACATGCACGTGCTTTTTATAGCCACTGTTTAAAACAGTAAGATATCAGCAGAGCTAGTTCTATGACATCTCTGAGAGATTAATTATATTTAATGTAGCATTTGGTATCTAAGAATACCATAAAATACACTTTATGGACATGTGTTTGTGGACACCTGTCCACATGTGTTTTGTAAACATCCCATTCATCATTTAGTCCTCATTTGCTGTTATAATTCTCCACTCTTCTGGAAAGATGTTCCACCAGGGTGTGAGTAAAGTCAGGTACTAATGTAGGTAAGAAGGTGAGGAGGCCTGGGGTGCAGTCAGAGTTCACATTCATCCCAAAGGTGTTTAATAGGGTTGATGGTCAGACCTCTATAGCAGGAGATCTTCTACTCCAACCCATGGAATCTATATCTTCATGGAGCTGGCTTTGTGCACAGGGGCATTGCCATGCTAGAACAGGTTTGGGCCTTCCAGTTCGAGTAAAGGGGAAATTTAGCGCAGCATTTGAATACATCCTGTATAATTGTGTGCCTCCAACTTTGTGCTAACAGTTCAGGGAAGATTCCAACACAGCTGGAAAAGTCAGGCGTCCCAATATTTTTGCTCTTTTAATGTATCTGCTCATATTCATGCATTTGTTGTGACAAAAACAGTGGTCTCGTTGCATCCTGTTGGGTAGCCATGCCTGAGAACGAGAACGCACATGCAGGAAGAAGACAATATTGAACCAGTGTATTATTATAAGCAAGAATTTTGCAAAGCCCAGCCTACACACAAATGACAATAATGATGATGGGCTGAAGGGGGTGCTGAGGAAAACAAGAGCCAGACTGCCGCCGTACGTGACTTGCATTTCTGCAAATGTTATGCAAACTAGAAGCCAGAATTATGGTTATTAACCATGTCAGGCATACATTTTCTAACATTACATTGAGCATGTAGGCAGTGAGTTCATGCCAATCAAATCTTTGAGAGAAAAAAAAAAAAATAGTACTACACTGATTTGTAATTAATGGCTGCCCTGGTAAATGTGTTAATCATAATCTTTTTTTTTTCAACCTTGTTAGAGTGCATTTTTTAGTAATCTGACTAACCGCAGAGCCCCTCGTTGTATGTGCAGTCGGTCATGGCATCAGATTAGCGAGGGATCAGCACCCATCTGACAAATGACATTTTCCCAGTGGTAATGGTGCTCAGCTCATGCATACACACAACCTTTGATTTCCAGACAGAGGTATTTATCGTCAAGAGAATACCACTGGTACCATAAACTTGCTTATTTGGTAGACGCTTTGTCTTGCTCTCCATTACTTTTGTGGTATCAAAAAGTTTCGAGACTAACAGTGTAACTGGTGCTATTCTGACCACGTGCTCCCACGTCTGCGATTTCATTACAGATAGCAAATTAGAACAAAGAACAAACGTGAAATTTTTGAGTTGTTTGACATTACTTTCGAGGTGTTTTGAGTGGCAACCACGCTTCAAGAGCAGGAGACCGTCGTGGAAGATGACGAGATATCAGGAAGCCCTTCAACGCTAAAAAATGTAAAAAAACATTCAGTTACTAGTGCATGATGATCGTCGGAGAAGAAGCCACATGGGCTCTCTATTCTGCACCAGATTTGGCTTCTGCGGACTTCCTGGATATGAAAATCCAGATCAAAGGTCACCGTTTTCACACTGTTGCAGAGATCCAGCGCAAAAAAGTGGAGAAAAGAAGACTTCCAGGACACATTCCAGTAGTGGCAGGAACGCTGGGAGCACTGTATTGCTGTGCAAGGGAACTGTTTTGAAGGTGATAGTGTGTAAACAGAGCAAGTCTCAAAACTTTTTGATACCACCTCATATACGGCAATGGTCTAAAGGTCTTAGGACTGAAATTTATGGAATTTTAAGGTGAGGTTTCTTTATTTTTACATTTAAGGCATTTGTAAGTCGCCCTTCTCCAGAGCGATAACAGTTATACCGCTGAGCAATGGAGGGTTAAGGGCTTTGTTTAAGTTCAACATCATATCCTCTGAGCTACCACTTTCCTAAATGTGTGTGTATATGACGGGTGCATAGTCTGTTAAGGCAGTTTTCTTTTTCATTACTGAAGCAACATCACCTGGGGTGTGAAGTATTTCGATTAAATGTACTTTGTTACTCTACTTTTTACTCTCTACTCAACTACATTTATGATTCGATAAATGTAATTTTTGCTCCACTATATTTTAATTACACAAGAACGTTATCAATTACATTTTGCACCTCTGTTAAAGACGTCATTAAGACTCCCCGACACACATCTGCTGCACTGGCCTCAGTCCAAGATGAGCTCGAATAAATAAAAAACATTGAGAACCAGCTTTTTAGTTTTTAGTTTTTTTTTTTAGTTTAGAGCTTTATTTATCCCCTTGGGGCAATTCAAGCTATGGTGGTGCTTCACACAATCAGAACACACACATACAACTGTTAATACCTTAAAATAGAAGGAAAAAAATAATAATAATTATAATAATAATAATGAATTAAAATCCATAAAAATAATTCATCTAATTTTGTTAAAGTTAAATAAAAAAAAATATCGCCTTTTTTTGAGACCGAGAGATGCATCAAATCACAGTCAGCTCAAATTTTTTTCTTTTTATTATTTATGTAAAATATTGACTTACATTAAATTTTTCCATTGAATACTAATCTTTCTTTTACTTTGTGAATGATTCATTTCTTAATTAAAGATCCTTTTTTGAAAGATTATTTTAACACTTTTTTGATCTTGGTTTCATCTGATCATCATCTTTGATCTTGGCGTGTTGAAGAGGATGTTGTGTTGATGGTGAATGCAGTGTTGAGTTGTACAATTTAATTTTAGGAAACAAACCCTCACAAATCATCTGTTTTGGGTTTTTCACTAACACGTGTCTTGGAGTCAAATACTCAGGTACTGTTCAAATCAGATACTCGAAGAGTTTTACTAAAGTCATATTGGAATTGGTGACTTTTAACATGTAATGGAGGAAGATTTGCAGTAAGATATCTATACCTTTTACTCAAGTATGATTTTCAGGTTCTCTTTCCATCACCAGAACAATCCCCCACCTTAATTAATATGTACACGGACGCTCGGCATTGCGCGTAACGTGTAACCTAGCGCAGGCTCGGTACGTCGTTTCATCTTTATTATAATGTGTGCACTGTAAGCCTTTATCCGAAATGCAGAATGCAAGCTGACAAGGTACCACACAGATAATCTATAATTGCCTACTAAGAAGATGGAGAAAGAACATGCCAGGGAATTGAACGTGAAAAACACCAGGGTTTAATGAAACATGAACAACAAATAAGGTTACACAAACTAATCAGTGGAAAACAAGGGACAGGCACACACAATTAGAGAAACAGACCCAGAACGGGACCTGGCAGAGGCAGAAGAGAAACCAAACAACAGTAGACTTGCGAGGGCTTTTATTCTAAATGATTTCTAATGAATAATTGAGCATGGTATGTTATCGCTATCCAGACAATTCGGTCTGACAGAGAGATGCTGTTTGGGTTCTAAATAAGATCGCATCCTTTTGTTGTAGGCTGTACATTTATAGGAAAGAGAAATGGTGCGTCGGTTCTTTTGGTACATTCACGGCATTTGGTAGACGCCGTTATCCAGGGCGAGATTTATCTCAGATATACAGCTGAGCAGTTAAGGGTTAAGGGCCTTGCTCAAAAGCCCAGCAGTGGCAGGTTGGTGGTGCTGGGATTTGAACTCGTGACCATCTGAGCAGAAGGACTTCCTGTTTTATTTGTGTCTATGTGGGTTCCCACTTTCCAACAAAAAACCCACACTAGAAGTGCATTTTAATTATCCCCTAGTAATAAAATAGTGTGTGTGGGTTTGTGTGTGTGTGTGCGCATAGGGTTCTGTGAGAGTCAGGCCTCCCACCTGGTGTTCCTGGGATAGACCTCAGATCGTCTGCTATCCAGACTAATGCTCAAAGAAGATGAAAATGATGATGATTATGATAAAGATAATACTGATGTCTCTGCAGTATTTTTAATGCATATCCTAAAGAAATGGAACTATGATCATGCAGTTACTTTCTTTAGGATGCTAAAATCCTTATTTTAGATGCTTTTTTTATGTTTGTTATTTTTTTTAGGCTCCTATCCTTTATTGTGCATTTTTGTCTTTGACAAGCTGTGCTTCCTACATCCATATCCCTGGTTTTATGACTATGGATTAGCCATGGAATGCTTTGCTGTTTTTTGTGCTTAAATCCGTGCCATGCCTCCAAATTAGGAATATTATGCTACACTCCGGGCCACATTTCAATTCCCAATCCCAGATTCACGATTTCGATTTTAATTATCAGAATTTGAATTAAAACATTTGAATTACAAAATTCTGATCGAAAAGACATCTTTTAAAATGCTTGTTTATATAATAGACAGTACAAAGCAATGTGTGTAAAACGTTATTAACAGATGTTCACTTTATCTTTGAAGTAAATAAATAACTGGATAAATTCTCCCCAAAATTTGGAGGAAAAACTCTGTAGATGAAATAGAGCTCCAAAGTCAGTTAAAGTGCCCGGTTTCCACCGCCTGGGGTGGTGTTTGAAAGCTAATGATGAGGGTTTTTTTTTTTTTTTTAGCATTTTAATATAACTAACTGACATATAATGCTCGTTGAGCAATCAGTCTCTTACAAAAGCAGATCTAACTAATTGTTATCACTTGACCATTGTGCTTCCTGTATTATTTAACACTATGCACAGGGTGGGACGTTGTAATTATCACACTGAGTTTACATTTTAGCATCTTGCCTCTAAAAGTCCCTGCAATTTCCAGGTCACTAGACCGAGCTTCCCATGACCAAGGAGTCATTCAAATCATTTGCAATATAATGGTGGAATATTAGTTGATTTGAAAATCCTTAGAAATATGAAATTAAATTTTCGACCTTTCGTATAGAGCGGTTTGTATTAGTTTTCCACCGCACGCTGCAGGCTCTCAGGCCTGACACAGAAAAGGCCAGTGGGCTGGAGTGAGATTGAGCTGTAGGAAGCCTGCATCAGTCTGGACTTCAGCCTAAAAAGACTGACACAGTGGAAAACAAACCAGGCCTCAGTGGACAGCAGGTGAGAAAAAAAACATCCAATCATTGTCACCTCCAGAACAAAAACTTGCAGCTTTGACAAGGCGCACGCTTGCAGGACGACTTGCAGTATTACCGAATGGGTCGCCCATCTGACCTCTCTACCCCTCCAGTGGATTAAGCAAAGCAATCCAACCCCTCATGTCACCTAATGTTTTGAAGCTCTGCAGGACAACACTTTCTGGGTTAAGCACTGGTCAGGGGAAACATACCAACACAGATGGTTTCACCTGCGTGTATGCAGTGAGGTGTGGAGCTGTGATCCCAGGCTTTGAATCTTGGAGTGTACTCGCAATGCACAAAGCACAAGAAGATCCAGAAAATAGGTTGTTACAAATGTACAGGCATGAGGGAAAAAAGCAGGCATGACATGGCTGGAGGCTGAAAATGATCTTAAGCATCTCTGGTTGTGTGTGTGTGTGTGTGTGTGTGTGTGTGTGTGTGTGTATATGTATATATATATATATATATATATATATATATAAGGAATGTGTATTTCCATTAACTGAGGCCAATGTGATTTGCATCTTGAGGCATAGAAAATATGATACATTAAATATACACATGAAACAGCTACAGATACAATACGATGCATGGAAAAATGATGATGCTAAACAATTCAATATAGTACAGGTAGTTCTTTTTTTTTCTTTGTTCCAGACAGACAGCAACTCATCAATTCTGACAGGCCTTTGTAGTTCAAAAAGAAAATAAGATTAAATAAAACCAGATGTTCTTTTCCTGTTCCGTCTCCAGGAAGATGCAACTCTACCTCTGCCATGTTAATCTGTATTCTATGTGACTCTCAGGACACGCCTCGGTCACGTAGCAGCAGTGGCGCTGAGAGAACGGGTTCGAGAAACGGTTTAGCGACGAGAAATAGACCTACATATCAAATATTGGTCACAAATTATTGGTAATTTTATAAATAATAAAAGTATCGTGTTGCTACTTATAATTACGTATAAATAAATTGTTATTTTTTAACCAATGCAAATATGTTAAAAACGATGCATTGTGATACAAATGCCAACTTGTATCTGATGCAGGCTTTTTTAAATCAATGCATCACATCGTTCGGTCAAACAACCCAGAATATGTTTTATATTTTCAATTTTCTCAAAGTAGCTCTATTTAGTTTTTTTCAAGACAGCTTGGTAAACTCATGGTCTTCTCTCACAAGGTAGTCACCTGAAAAGTTTGTTAGATCACAGGTTTGCCTCGACAAGGGTCATTTATGACATTTCTTGCCTTTCTAATGTGCTTTAGATCATCAGTTGTCTTGTACAGAGGAAAGGCTGAGTACAGGGTCAATAGCTCTTAGTGTTACTACAACTAGTGTACAAATCCATATTGTGGCAAGAAACACTTAGTTAAGTCAAGAGGAAAAGAATTGAAGGTTAGTCAATCTGAAAAAGGGCATTTACCATCAAACGCTTTGATGAAGCAGGCTTTTATGAGGACCGTCCCAAGATATTAAGACCGAGAGCTACCTCTGCTGCAGAGGATAATGTTATTAGAATTACAATCCATCAAAGCAAAAGACACTTGATCACAAGATTAGTACCGTATTTTCCGGACTATAAGCCGCTACTTTTTTCCCACTCTTTGAACTCCGCGGCTTAAACAATGAAGCGGCTAATTTATGGATTTTTCCTGGGTTTTTCCCGGTTTCACAAACTTCAAGCCAAAAAACTGAGCCCCATAACATTAGACCAATGAAATTGCCGAACGGGTTCAGGTGAACCAATGAAACTCTTTATATTAAATCAGACGCGCTCCCACTGAATCGGGCCGCACCACATCATAAATCATAAATATGGATGAGGTTCCTCTGACGTTTGACCTGCTGCTCACTTGGACTGTCTACATACCATACCATACCATACCATCTTCTCCCGCTTATCCGAGGCCGGGTCGCGGGGGCAGCAGTCTAAGCAAAGATGCCCAGACTTCCCTCTCCCTAGACACTTCTTCCAGCTCTTCCGGGGGGACACCAAGGCGTTCCCAGGCCAGCCAGGAGACATAGTCTCTCCAGCGTGTCCTAGGTCTTCCCCGGGGTCTCCTCCCAGTGGGACGCGCCCGGAACACCTTCCCAGGAAGGCGTCCAGGAGGCATCCGGAACAGATGCCCGAGCCACCTCAGCTGACCCCTCTCGATGTGGAGGAGCAGCGGCTCTACTCTGAGCTCCTCCCGAGTGACCGAGCTTCTCACCCTATCTCTAAGGGATCGCCCAGCCACCCTGCGGAGAAAGCTCATTTCGGCCGCCTGTATCCGGGATCTTGTCCTTTCGGTCATGACCCAGAGCTCATGACCATAGGTGAGAGTAGGAACGTAGATTGACCGGTAAATCGAGAGTTTCGCCTTGCGGCTCAGCTCTTTCTTCACCACGACAGACCGGTACATCGACCGCATTACTGCAGAAGCTGCACCGATCCGTCTGTCAATCTCCCGTTCCACCCTTCCCTCACTCGTGAACAAAACCCCAAGATACTTAAACTCCTCCACTTGCGGCAGGAACTCTCCACCAACCTGAAGTGGGCAAGCCACCCTTTTCCGACTGAGGACCATGGCCTCGGATTTGGAGGTGCTGATTCTCATCCCAGCCGCTTCACACTCGGCTGCAAACCGTCCCAGTGCGTGCTGAAGGTCCTGGTCTGATGAAGCCAACACGACAACATCATCTGCAAAGAGCAGAGACGAAATCGTGTTGTCACCAAACCGGACACCCTCCGGCCCCTGGCTGCGCCTAGAAATTCTGTCCATAAAAATTATGAACAGAACCGGTGACAAAGGGCAGCCCTGCCGGAGTCCAACATGCACCGGGAACAAGTCTGACTTACTGCCGGCAATGCGAACCAAGCTCCTGCTTCGGTCGTACAGGGACCGGACAGCCCTTAGTAAAGGGCCCCGGACCCCGTACTCCCGGAGCACCCTCCACAGGCCGCCGCGAGGGACACAGTCGAATGCCTTTTCCAAATCCACAAAACACATGTGGACTGGTTGGGCAAACTCCCATGAGCCCTCCAGCACCCTGTAGAGGGTATAGAGCTGGTCCAGTGTTCCACGGCCTGGACGAAAACCACACTGTTCCTCCTGAATCCGAGGTTCTACTATCGGCCGTATTCTCCTCTCCAGTACCCTGGCATAGACTTTCCCAGGTAGGCTGAGAAGTGTGATCCCCCTATAGTTGGAACACACCCTCCGGTCCCCCTTCTTAAAAAGAGGGACCACCACCCCGGTCTGCCATTCCAGAGGCACTGTCCCCGACCGCCACGCGATGCTGCAGAGGCGTGTCAGCCAAGACAGCCCCACAACATCCAGAGACTTGAGGTACTCAGGCGGATCTCATCCACCCCCGGTGCCTTGCCACCGAGGAGTTTCTTTACTACCTCGGTGACTTCAGCTTGGGTGATGGACGAGTCCACCTCTGAGCCCTCAGCCTCTGCTTCCTCAATGGAAGACGTGACGGCGGGATTGAGGAGATCCTCGAAGTATTCCTTCCACCGTCCAACGACATCCCCAGTTGAGGTCAACAGCTCCCCACCTCCACTGTAAACAGCATTGGTAGGGCACTGCTTCCCTCTCCTGAGGCGCCGGACGGTTTGCCAGAATCTCTTCGAGGCCAGCCGATAGTCCTTCTCCATGGCCTCACCGAACTCCTCCCAGGCCCGAGTTTTTGCCTCCACAACCACCCGGGCTGCAGTTCGCTTGACCTGCCGGTACCCGTCAGCTGCCTCAGGAGTCCCACAAGCCAACCAGGCCCGATAGGACTCCTTCTTCAGCTTGACGGCATCCCTTACTTCCGGTTTCCACCACCGGGTTCGGGGATTGCCGTCTCGACAGGCACCGGAGACCTTACGGCCACAGCTCCAAGCGGCCGCTTCGACAATGGAGGTGGAGAACATGGTCCACTCGGACTCAATATCTCCGGCCTCCCTCGGGATCCGGTCAAAGCTCCGCCGGAGGTGGGAGTTGAAAATCTCTCTGACAGGACACTCGGCCAAACGTTCCCAACAGACCCTCACAGTACGCTTGGGTCTGCCGAGTCTGTCCAGCTTCCTCCCCCGCCATCGGATCCAACTCACCACCAGGTGGTGATCAGTTGGCAGCTCCGCCCCTCTCTTTACCCGAGTGTCCAAGACATACGGCCGCAGGTCAGATGAAACGACCACAAAGTCGATCATCGACCTACGGCCTAGGGTGTCCTGGTGCCACGTGCACTGATGGACACCCTTATGCTTGAACATGGTGTTCGTTATGGACAAACTGTAACTAGCACAGAAGTCCAATAACTGAACACCGCTCGGGTTCAGATCAGGGGGGCCGTTCCTCCCAATCACGCCCCTCCAGGTGTCACTGTCGCTGCCCACGTGGGCATTGAAGTCTCCCAGTAGAACGACGGAGTCCCCAGTCGGAGCACTGTCCAGCACCCCTCCCAGAGACCCCAAGAAGGCCGGGTACTCTACACTGCCGTTTGGCCCGTAGGCACACACGACAGTGAGAGACCTATCCCCGACCCGTAGGCGCAGGGAAACGACCCTCTCATTCACCGGGGTAAACTCCAACACATGGCGGCTGAGCTGGGGGGCTATAAAAAGATTCACCGATGGTGATTTTTAAACGCACGACAATGACTTTCTTGGTAGGCTACTGTTTAGATACAAGCCGTGTAACAGACACTGTCTTTCGTTAAAGCCTGTGTCAAGTTCATTAGTTTCAGTGTAGACAGGCTTATAGACAGGTGCGGCTTATTTATGTTCAAAATAAAAATCTTTGTCAAATTCAGTGGGTGCGGCTTATATTTGGGTGCGTTTAATAGTCCGGAAATTACGGTATGTGGTTTTGAACATTCCCTTCTAAATTTAGTCCCCAGCTGTTTTTATAATAACTTCCCCTCTTCTGGGAATTTGAAGTGTTTTTGTGGAGATTTGTGTTCATTTAGCCAAGAGGTCATTAGTAAAGTCAGCTACTGATGTAGGATGAGAAGACCTGGGGTGCAGCTCAAGGTCTTCTACTCTAAGAATCTCCTAGTTAAATGAGCAAGGGATTTCACCAGCGCTGCGATACAGAAGCCTGTCTTCCACACATCCATTACTGCACAGCCCAAGCAATTTGTGAACCCGCCATGTGTTTAGCGGTCGAGTGTCCATGTTGGCGACGTGCCTTCGAAGCTAGACGACTGATACTGTATTAATGTATGATTTACTATGCAAGACTGAGCTTGCAGCCCTGCTGACCATCATATCATTTAGATTTCTATTGAAAGCTCAATATTTATATACATATCTCTTTTATTAGTTCATCTCTGTAAGAGTTTTTCTTTGATTGTAGTCTGGATAAGTTCTATCACAGCAAATCTGATCTCAGCTCATTGTGGCGAGATAAATAAAACATGCAAACAAACAAACCTCTCATGCGCAAAACAAGATGTGGAGTTTCTCAGCATGCAGTGCTTTGAAGCATCAAAAGCAAACTCTGTCTCTCTTCTCTCTCTCTTCTTTCTTCTCTCTCTTTCTCTCTATCACTCATTGTGCCGGTTGAAGCATCACAAGCCCTAAGAAAGAGAGGCAGCATCCTTAGCAGCTCTTCTGAGACAGATACACTCTCGAAACAAACGCTGCTTTGATCAGACTTTAATAATCTTCTCTCGTCCTCTCATTGTGTCTCTGCTCCGGAATAAAAGCTTCCCACTCATCCATATCTGACTTCTTCCCAGCGTCTCAAAGATTACTCGGTTGTTTACATTTTTTTTTTCCTATTTTTCCATCGATGGATTTCTTTCTTTTTTCTTATTCTGTTTGTCCCCCCCCCAGTGTGTTTGTCGTCAAGGAACCAACTAGTGTTTGGTATTCATGATGTCTCGGGGGTTTTTAAGTGCTAAAATAAATTGGAGAATACATTTCCTTTCACCCCAAAGCTGTTTTTTTTTTTTCCCTTTCTTCCATCGGAAGCTCGTTATACGTTAGAGAGGGGAACCGGAAAAAAGGAGGGAAACAGTGTGTTCTATGTAGCTCAGTACTCTGTGTATTTGCTTAAGCCTGGTGTGGAGAGACAAGTCAGTTCCCAGAATCCATCACTGGAATAATGAGAAGCCGAAGAGACCGGAGTGCTGTTCTGCGTTTTTCTTTCTGCGTTTGTTTAACAACTGGAGCACCAGCAGGCCTGGACAGCGTTTTTGGAAGGACGATGTCATGGCTTGTATATGTTAGGTGAAGAATAACACACGGCAGACTGTGTTATATGAGAATAATTCATGCTGAGGAGTGTTATGTGGCACAGAATGCTTTATTTTTATATAACAACATTGGCTGGAGTGTCTTTCCTCATATACCACAATGAGTTCCCAGTGATCACTGTATAATACTTGTCAGTAACTCGTGATGAGAATTTTTTTCATGCAGTACTGTATATGGAATAAAATAAATGCATAAAGGCAATTTTATCCACTTTAGGCTATAAAAACCCTCAATATTATAGAGTAACACAGTAGAACAGAGCGCTGCATCACAGACAGGAATCTCATACAGTGAGAATGAACACAATTCAACACGTCTCCTTTCACTGGAGCCACAACTGCACCTCCTGCATACATCATCTCTAGCAGGAGCATCGATATTCACCTCAGAAAATGATCCCGGGTTTTTTCCCAGCATTTATATGCTTTTTTTTTGTGCATTATGCTTTTTTAAGGATTATAAACAAAGGCAATTTGTTGTTTTCGTGCAAATGCTACAGAAAAAAAAAACGTGAAAAAGCTGAACAACTGTTTTGAGCTGTTTTGTTCGACCTTTCCTCGCATTTTCTTGAAAAGTCCGTCTTGTAAACGTCCTTGTAAATGCATCTATGACCAACTCAATTTCTCATTCACTGTCAGTCAATGTGGAGTAAATAAAAAAAAACGATTATATTTCAGCTTGTGCAGTTTGCTACAGATGCAGGTTGCGAGCTTTGACTAGTGCGCTCTCCGATTATCCAATCGAAGGAGGTAAAAAGGCAGACGTTACTAAGCACCTGCTAGATGGCCTCAGTGCCAGCAATTTGCAAGCTGATTGGTTAAAGCGACAGCTTCATTCATGTTTTTTACGCTAAAATTGTTTATTTGTGAAAGCTCAAGGCAGATCATTTTCATCTCGGCAACACGCTATGTGACGGCTGAAATCTTTTTGGATAGTACGTACAATATAAATGCTATGAAATGGAGAAAACATACTATTGGAAATAATTTTATGTATATATTAATGGACAAAAACATGGGACATGGGGTATATGGGTAGGCGGATGCTGAGGATGGAGCCACCAGGAAGGAGGAAAAGAGGAAGACCAAGGAGGAGGTTTATGGATGTGGTGAGGGAAGACATGCAGGTAGTTTGGTTGAAAGAGGCAGATGTAGAGGACAGGGGGGTATGGAGACAGATGATCCGCTGTGGCGCCCCTAATGGGAGAAGCCGAAAGAAGAAGAAGAAGAAGGAAATGAATGACGTGACTATATTTATGAGCTGCAAGTGATACAAGCGTAACCTTCTCTACTGTACTGGTCAGCGCTACTGTGGTATTGTTTTTCCTTGTCTCATGTTGCCTCTTGCCTTTTTTTTTTCCTTGTGCACTTGTTGTTAGTTTAGTGTTATGTGTAGTTTGTGTTCCTTTTGTTAATTTATGTTGTTTGCTGTAGCACCATGGTCCTGGGGAAACGTTGTTTAGTTTCACTGTGTACTGCAGCGTATATGGTTGAAATGAAAATAAATTCTACTTGACTTGACTACAGTATACGAGAAAGTGTTTACAAAGTCATTTCAGAAGATCAGTGCACGTTACTGTTGCATAAGCACTTCTGTTGGACGGTTGAATTAATGGGTGATGGCCCGTCAGGGACATGTCTGTCTCAATAGTACAGCATGAAAAAATGAGATTAATAAGAGCGGCTCTTTAAGAACTAAGCTGAACCGTAAGCTGACTGCTAATGCATCACTTTGCCAGTCTTTTCACAATTGGACCTTTTTGGCTAGCAATCAAACTCAAGGTATCTAATGTTTAAGCGCTAAAAGGATATGTTGTACCGCCTCTCTCCATTTTTTCACTCTCATTAAAGTTATGTTATTGCCTTTCCACCTACCCCTGTTCTCTCTCTTTTTCACATTCCTCTCCTGACCTTGAGCTTTATATATGTCACCTCCAAATTGCAAACAAAGCTCATTTTTTAAAAAAAAAATGTATGGTGGTCAGTCAGCTATGTGTGATACACTGCAATGGATTCTATATCTCTATATCTGATATTCACATATATTTATATATAATGTACTGTATATAGCAGCTACCGTTTTACCCTTATTACGACGATTATGTCACGATTATGTCACTCTCAGATCTACATAGTGTTGTGATACGTCATTCACGTAGCAGCGGCGGTGCTGAGAGAACGCGCTCGAGAACCGGTTTAGCGACGAGAAATCGATCTACGTATCAAATATTGGTCACAAATTACTGGTCAATTTCTAAATAATAAAAGTAAAGCCCATCCACTAATAATTACATAAATAAAAGATGCATCACATTGTTAACTTTTATGCAAATGAATCTTACTATTAAAATGCCCATTTTCTGGACAAAGCCCTCGGATGAACTCTGCTGCCACTTTCCCAGTCCAGGGGTTTAATGCATAATTTAATGCCTATATTACCACTGGGACCCATTTGAACTTCACCTTCCACATCTGTTCCAGTAGTTTCTTCAGCCTCCTGGTACTTCTATGTCTTTTTTGTGAGCTGGGGTTGCCACATCTGTCACAGCTGCCATCTTCTGCTCTTTTTCAACCGTCACTACTGTATATGTGGTTGGTTAGCCAGCAGCTTCATGTTCGTCTGGAACTCTGGAAGTCCCAAAGGATCCTAGGTGTAGTGCTGACAACTCAATTCTCCTTGGGATTTCTAACCCATACCTGGTACAGATGTTTTTAATACACTATTCCATATATATAACTGTATGGCACAAACATACATACACACGTTCTCCTTTTTTTCTCTCTAGAGATGGTTGTTTGTAAAAAAAAAAAAAAAAATCCCAAGAGATCAGCAGTTTATGAAATACTCAAACCAGCCCACCTGGTACCCGAAACCATGCGATGGATAAATTCACAGAGCTCAAACTTTTCCCACATTTTGATGTTTGATGTGAAAAATAACCGAAGCTCTTGACCCATATTTGCATGATGTTATGCATTGCTCTGCTGCCGTATGATTGACCGATTAGATATCTGCAGCACATTTACAGCGGATGTGTGAAAACCCTAGTGGATTGCGGGAGTGTGGATATTGTGGCAGTGTAATATTGTACAGAGATGATTTAATCATGCGAGATGATCATATCGCACAAACCGAGTGCTTATCACCTTTTGTTATATTTTGTTTATTGAAATTTATTTATTGGAATACGAACACCATGGTTTACTCCCTAGCTTTATTTCATTCCTGTCTAGAACGCATGTTTAGTTAGTGGTTTACTAAACGTTATGGATGGGTTTCATACAAAGCACTTGTTTCGTGGACTGTATTTGAAATGAAAGCAACTATAATTGGAAAATAATCATTATAATAATTGTACATGTACGAGGGATATCAAAACGTTTCGAGACTAGTTTTGTAACACGACAACAGATGGCACCACAAGGCTGCATGCATAGTCACAGGGAGCACCGCCTTTCATAAATCAGTGGGCCAAAAGACATCGGGAGCTGTGCAACTGGTGCTATTCTGACCACGTGACCGAGCTCTCCTCATACGCGAGTTTTTCGTCGGAAACATGATCTCACTTCCTCGCCTGCCAGATTTGACTCCTGAGGACTTCGCCCTCTTCCCGAAGGTGAATCTCAAAGATCGCAGTTTTGACACATTGCGGAGATCCAGCACGAGTGTATCCAGCTAGAGATCCAGCTAGTGTGTAGATAAATAAAGTACTTACTTGTAAACAAAGTTCGAAAATGTTTGACACCACCTCGTACAGAAACGGTTTGTGTTTCCTATGAAGTTTTTTTTAATGTTCTGCTGTTGGTAGAAATAAAGAGAACCACACAAACCATGAAAGACTTCACCGTGACCCACCGCCTGAAGCCCTGAAGCTGTTCGACTCAAAAACATGAATCGTACGAGAATCAACAAGCTTTAGACCAGAATAAAAGAAGCTAAATTAAGAGAGAAGATGGGCACAGCATGCTTAACCATGCTTCTGAGCTCCTGTCAAACTCTTTATTCAGCGACGCTAATTAGATTTTCAGGTTGCGCAGTGTAAAGCGTTTGTTGCTAATCGGAATCACTCCGCAACCCAAGTCAGTGTTTATAATCTAATGACGAGCCTTATTATCTGTATCTAGGATCGCAGAAGGAAGTGTGAACGAGTGTGCGCGGTGAAACGGTATTGCCTCGCCTTAGTTCTGTCGATGGAATTCAATACAGACATTTAGTGGAGTTTTACAGCACTGCAAAGACATCATCAAGGATCGGGACCATTAACCACCTGCTTACTATGTAGCTTAAGGAACACAGGTGATGTAATGGTGCTTTAATGCTCTGCAGTGTCGGTTTCCAGGAATCATAATGTTTTAAAAGCTGGGCCAGGTACGTTGTCAGCAGAGATATTGTCTCGAGCGGTTGTGTTGTGCTTTTCTGCTGCTCCCATGCCTTCCAAACAAACACAGATGTTAGCTAGCTGTGATCTCTAGACATTACAGTAAGCAAATGGGTTCTTAATGATGTATTCTAAATTGTAACATTTTCCTCCTGAAAGCACATGAAAATTGCTTTTGTTTGTACAAGCATATAGCTTTAGACACATAGAGATCTCGATCACCATGGAGATAGTCCTTTTTTCTTTTTTCCCTTTTTTTATGCCTATCTTTGGCTTACAGTCTTGAATTTCAATGGTGCACCGAAGTGATTCATTCCACATAATTGAGTAGCCAGTGAACTTCCATCTATGTTGCCTTATTTCCAAGAAAAAGGCCTCGGAAAAGGCCAATCATGCAGCTTGGAATCTGAGCAACTGAATTCTGGCTGAAAGAATGACTTCCAACAGGGTGACAATCGGCACAGGATTCCCAAACCTCTGCTGAATTTAGGAGAAACGTGTTGCACACCACTAGCCATACAGTAGCTTCTTTGTGCTCTGCTAATAAGGGGTGAGAAGGTTGGCTGGCCGCTGGACTGTAAAATATTAGTCTCCATGTTGTAGAGTCACAGCTCCTGAATAATTGATTGCAAATGAGCAATGGCTGCACCAAGTCTCTAAATGGAGATATCCAAAATGCCCAAAATTTCAAACTGTCAGGAATAAATTACAATTATCCTCATCCAAAACGAATGTAGTATATAATTCCAACATGGTTCTATTGTATATGACGATGCACTAAGGATGTCATGAGAGGATGCTGAAACAAATATTATATTTTGTTATTTATTTTGTAATGACACTAATTTAAACACCAAACTTAAGCATTTCATGGCAACGATACTAATATGTTGGCATGGAGTGCCTTAAATGGTTAGGCTAAACAACAAGTTTGGGAAAGGGGCAGCTCAGTGTTTAAGATGTTGGACTTCTAATCAGAAGGTTGTGAGTTTAAATCCCGGAAAGAAAAAAGCTTTATAATTGTACTTTACAGCACAGTGAAATTATTTCTTCACACATCTCAGCGAGGATGTTAGGAAGCTGGGGTCAGAATGCAGGGTTAGCAAAGTTACAGCACTCTGGGAGCACTGAGGGCCTTGCTTAAGGGCCCCAAGAGTGGTACATTGGCGATACTGGCACTTGAACCCCAGAGCCTTAACCACTAAGCTACCCCCTTCCCAGAAAGGGAGTCTCCATGTAAGGGACTCGAACCCTGGTCTTCTGCATGACAGGTGGAGATACTGTCCACTATATTAATGAGGAGGTAAGTATATGTTGGTTTCCAACACCACCAAGCTGCCACTGATGGGCCCTTGAGTAATGCCCTTAACCCTCAACTGCTCAGTTGTAAGAATGAGATGATTGTAAGTCGCTCTGGATGAGGGCGTCTGCTAAGTGCCATAAATGTAAATGTCTCATCACCAATAACAAACAACTGACATTCCCACACAAATAGTATGAGCAATAGTGTTTTTGTATATTTTCTTAAGACTGTTAGAGATTATACTCTTGTAACGTCACTGCCAGCAGAACACACAACGTGCTTCCAAACCATTTTTGGCCATGTTCACACTAATACGTTTTTGTTTGAAAACACAAATTGTTCCCTCAGTTTTAGCCTTCCGTCCACACTGAGATGGCGTTTTCAGTCAATGAGAAAGTAGCTTTTTGGAAACGCTCTTTTGGAAACGCTCTCCACATGTGGAATGTGAAAATGGAGGTTTTTGAAAACTATGAGGCATTTTACAAATTGCTCGTGCAGTACAGGGATGTGAGCGTTTCAGATGCACTGTCATGCACTGTCAAGCCGGAAAAGAAACCGGAGTGACTCATGTATGGTCGTTTGTGGTAATTACCTTGTATCGACACTTAAGGACTACCGCCCTATAGCACTCGCTACCATCATGATGAAGTGCTTTGAAAGGCTGGTCAAAGAACACGTCTCCCAGACCCTGCCAACATTTGACCCCCTCCAGTTTGCATATTGCCGTAACTGCTCCACTGATGATTCCGTATCAACAACGATTCACTTGTCACATCTGGAGGACAAGAACAGCTACAGCGGGGAAAATAAGTATTTGACACATCAGCATTTTTATCACATTTGGGCTCTTGACACAAAATTTCCACCAGATGTAGTCATCAAGCCAAATATTGAATTCATACAAAGAAATCAGAACATTTAAGTATACAAGTTGAGTCATAATAAATAAAGTGAAATGACACGGGGAATAAGTATTGAACACATGAAGATAACAAGGTGCAAAATGGCATAGAAAGCCAGGAGATCACCTGAAATCTGTCAGTATTGAGAGAGAAACCCTGCCCCCTATCAGTACTAATTGATATCAGCTGCTTTAGTCCTAATTGATGGCCTATAAAGGCTTCTCATTACCCAGGAGGCACACAGGAAAGACTACATGATGGGTAAAAGCAAAGAACTCTCTCAAGATCTTCGTAAAGCATTTTGATGGGAATGGTTATAGGCGCATTTCCAGAATGCTGAATGTTCCTGTGAGCACTGTGGGGGCCATTATCCGGAAATGGAAAGAGCATCAGTTCACCATAAACCGGCCACGATCAGGTGCTCCACGTAAGATCCCTGTCCGAGGAGTTCAAAGAATAATCAGGAGAGTTCGCCAAGAGCCAAGAACCACTCGGGCAGAACTTCAGGAAGACCTTGCATCAGCAGGTACTGTTGTTTCAAAGAAAACTATAAGCAATGCACTGAACCGCCATGGCATCCATGCACACTCACCACGCAAGACTCCATATTCATATTATTCATATTATTGAAGACAGGATGAATGGAGAAATGTACCGGGACATTCTGGATAAAAAATCTGCTGCCATCTACCAGAAAGCTGAAAATGAAAAGAGGGTGGACATTTTAGCAAGACAATGATCCCAAACACAAGGCCAAGGAAACAATAAAGTGGTTTCAAAGAAAGAAAATCAAGTTGCTTGAATGGCCCAGTCAATCACCTGACCTAAATCACATAGAAAATCTATGGAGAGAACTGAAGATCAAAGTTCATAAAAGAGGCCCAAGGAACCTTCAAGATTTAAAGACCATTTGTGTGGAAGAATGGGCCAGAATCACTCCTGAGCAATGCAGACGACTGGTCTCTCCATTCAAGAGGCGTTTAGAAGCTGTAATCACCAACAAAGGCTTTTCTACAAAGTATTAAATAAAGTGTGTTCAATACTTTTTCCCTCTGTCATTTCACTTTATTTATTATGACTCAACTTGTATACTTAAATGTTCTGATTTCTTTGTATGAATTCAATATTTGGCTTGATGGCTACATCTGGTGGAAATTTTGTGTCAATAGCCCACTTAGAAATCCCCTTACTGATAAAAATGCTGATGTGTCAAATACTTATTTTCCCCGCTGTATGTGCAGATGCTCTTTATTGACTTTAGCTCTGCTTTTAATACAGTCATTCTACAAGACCTGGTACAGAAACTCAGCTCCTTAGATATCAATGCACCACTATGCAAATGGATTCTGAACTTCCCCACAGAAACACCCCAGATAGTTCATGTGGGTTATAAAACCTCTTGAGACGATCATGCTGAGCAATGACCTCCCCCAGGGCTGTGTTCTGAGTCCACTATTGTTCTCCCTGATAACTCATGACTGCTGTGCCAAGTTTAACACTAACCACATCAAGTTTGCAGACGATACAACGGTAGAGGGCCTCGTGAATAATGATGAATTGTCGGCCTACAGAGAGGCGATGGGCCAACTCATTGTTTGATGTGAGAACAACAACCAGGCACTGAATGTCAGTAAGACGAAACAGATCATTGTTGACTTCAAGAGGTAGCACACACTGCACACCCCTTTAACGATCCAAAGAACCATTGTCGAATCAGTGGGAAGCACCAAGTTTCTGGGGGTACAAATCAAAGAGGACTTAACATGGTCTACTAACACCAACTCTCTTGTCAAGAAGGCACAACAGCCCTTGCATTTCCTGAGACGGCTAAGAAGAGCTAACCTCCCCCCCCCTCCTGTCCTCACTACGGTCTAAACAGGTACGGTAGAGAGTATTCTGACCAGCAGCATATCAGTCTGGTATGGAAACTGCTCTCCCTCTGACCAGAAGACCCTACAGAAAGTGATGAGGACTGCTAAGAAAATAATCAGAACCTTGCTTCCATCTATACAGGACCTGTAAAAGAACCGTTGCCTGTATAGAGTTGACAGGATAGTCAAATATCCTACCCACCCTACCCACAGCCAGTTGAAACCTCTACCCTCTGGAAAACGCTACTGTAGTAAACGGTGCGAAACTACCAGACTCTGCAAGAGCTTCTTATCACATGCCATCAGGGTACTCAACGACTCTAATATTACAAAAAAAATAAAGAAATAATAATAAAAAACGTACAGACCTGTCACAACTGAAACGGGCCACTTTTTCCGTCTTATCTTGTGTATTATCAAGACTAGTCATGTGCTATTTATTCTTGTCATCACTTGTGCATTAATACACAGTGTGAACAATTATCGTGCAATAAGCCTCAATGTGTGTACTGGCTGTGCAATATTTTTTTCTATTGTGTCTATTGTATTACTCTGTGTGTGTGTGTACTTACGTGCAGTTAATTTAATTCTATTTTAGTTTTTCTTTTAGTTGTTTTTCTCGTGATGTCTATTGTGTTATCTGTGTATATTGTCTACTGTCTATTGTGCTGTCTATGTTACCTGTCTTGTCTACTGACTGTTATATGTTCATCTGCACATGGAGCCTTTGGAAAAACACAATTTTGTTCCGCTTTGCATATTGCTGCTTGGCTGAATGGCTGAAAGTTCACTTTGCCTTAATGTACTTTTGTAAGCGTACTTCAAGGCAGTTCAGGTTCCCGTTCGTAAACTTAGTGCTGTGTGCTTCTTTCTCTACTGCAGTTGTCAGTGGTCTTGCTAATGTTTTTTTATCTCAGTATTTAAGACAGTGATATTCTATCTTGGCTATATAGAGAGCCACATAGGGTTGGCCATTTGTTAGAATTTGTCAAAAGCTTTGTGACACACTGTACCCACGGCAATAATTCATACACTATATGGCCAAGTATTGAGACAACTGACTTTTCCAGCTTTATGTTGTATTTCCCATACCACAAAGGAGGTCCAAACCTCCATGAAGTTATGCTTAACATGCTTGAGTAAAAGTATAGAATGTACTTCATTTCAAGTTAAAAATCACCAATTCCAATATGACTTTAGTAAAAGTCTTTGAGTATCTGATTTAAACAGTACCTGAGTGTTAGTGAAAAGCCATTTTCAGGTTTTGTTCACCATCAACACAACAACCTCTTCAACATGCCATTATGAAACAAGTTGTAAAAAACAAAAAAAAAAACAAAAAAAAAAGGATGTTCAGAAGCAGCATACCATCTTATGGTAAGGAGTATACAAACTTTTGTCCGTATATAATTACAGCATTCTTATAAAAAATGACGCACAATGATCTTATTTATGCAACTTAAACAGTTAAGGGCCTTGCTAAAGCACCCAGCACGGGCAGTTGTGTGGTTCTGGGATTTGAACTCACAACCTTCCAATCAGAGCTGTAACATCTTAACCACCAAGCTACCATTTACATTTCAAGCAAAATGCTTAGCTGCCCATTTTAGTTCGAGTTTGTGAGGTTGTTCAGCCAAAGTTCCTGATGTTGGCTGTATTGCAGCGGAAGGATTTCGAAACACTTTTAGCATACCGGGCTAAACTGTAGACATGAAACTTATTCCCCTTTGTCTTGGTACTTGGCACTCAAGCCACAGTGTGTATCCGAGTTAAATTAGCATCCACATTTTTATTCACCCATAGGCAACCCACAACCTCAAATAGTGTTTTAGTGAGCTGAAACGGTTTCATTTGATCTTGTTTGGGAGCTCCTACTTCAGGCAGGTGTTTTTCTTGGAATCTTGGAATTCATTCTTGAAAAACCAAATAGACCTTCTATTCGAAACAGTCGTGCTCATAAATAGCATGTAGCTGATCAATAGGGAACGGTTAATGTTGCATTATGTGAATGCATAATGAGAATTTTTGTCCATGTTTGATTGTTTACACACAATTCTTCTCCCACCTGATGCAAAAGCGAAGAAAAGTTATTGTTAAGGCTAAAATCTTTGCAATTAAGTGGATTACTGAGGAAAAATTGCCAACTGTTACAGTCAAATAGCTTTTAATGTCATTTCAGCCATATACAGTACAGTTCTGTGGTAGCTTAGTGGTTAAGGCATTGGACTTTGGATTCCGAAGGTCGGGAGTTCAAATCCCTGCCACACCAAGCAGCCACTCCTGGGCCCCTGAGAAAGGCCCTTAACCCCATAGCTGCTTAGTTGTATGGGATAAATGAGTCGCTTTGGATACGGGCATCTGCCAAATGCTGTAAATGTGAATGTACTGAGTAAAATGAAACGAGGTTCTTCTAGAAACAAGGTGATATATGAAACACAACATGATGCAAAACTACATAAAACAACACAACACTATGATACAATACATACAGTGACAACACAACAGTAAATGTGTGTTACAGCAAATAAATTGTCCATATAATCTGTAAGTGCTATACATGTAAACATTTAGGGGTTTAGTATCAGTTATTTGTGTAAAAAGTTGTAAAGGTGCTTATTTAAGTGTGTGTGTGTGTGTGTGTGTGTGTGTGTGTGTGTGAGAGATCGTGTGTGTCAATCCAGTCCCTGTGTATAAAGAAGTTGAATGGTTTGTAGGGAAAATTCCCTTTAGATTTTCTTCAGTTTCTCCTTCTTCTTCTTCTTCTTCTTCTTCTTCTTTCGGCTGCTCCCATTAGGGGTCGCCACAGCAGATCATCAGTCTCCATACCACCATGTCCTCTACATCTGCCTCTTACATACCAACTACCTGCATGTCTTCCCTCACCACATCCATGAACCTCCTCCTTGGCCTTCCTCTTTTCCTCCTTCCTGGTGGCTCCATCCTCAGCATCATCTCCTACTGATATACCCCATGTTCCTCCTCTGCACATGTCCAAACCATCTCAATCTCACCTCCCTCACCTTGTCACCAAAACGTCCTACATGGGCTGTCCCTCTAATAAACTCATTTCTAATCTTGTCCATCGTCGTCACTCCCAACGAACATCTCAACATCTTCAGCTCTGCTACCTCCAGCTCCACCTCCTGTCTTCTACTCAATGCCACTGTCTCTAATTCATACAACATCTCAGGTCTCACCACAGTCCTATAAACTTTCCCTTTCATTCTTGCAGATACTCTTCTATCACAAATCACTCCTGCTATCACTCTTCTCCACCCACTCCACCCTGCCTGCACTCTTTTCTTCACTTCTCTAACACACTCTCCATTACTTTGCACTGTTGACCCCAGGTACCTGAACTCCTCCACCTTCACCACCTCTTCTCCCTGCAACCGCACCACTCCACTGCCCTCCCTCTTATTCACACACATGTACTCTGTCTTACTCCTACTGACTTTCATTCCCCTTCTCTCCAGCGCATACCTCCACCTCTCCAGGCTCTTCTCAACCTGCTCACTACTCTCACCACAAATCACAATATCATCCGCAGACATCATAGTCCATGGAGACACCTGTCTGACCTCGTCCGTCAACCTGTCCATCACCATTGGACCATCATCTATTATCCATTCTCCTTAAAACTTGAAAATATCACGACTATGATAGATGCCGTTTCATCACTTTTTTCAGCAAGAGCTGAAAAAATCATTTGTAAATCGCCCGTGCTCTCAACTTGTTTTTTTTTTTTACGTGGCTCTCAGCTGTAAACTGGCTCAGCCGTTCCTCTTCCCCATTTTTATTGTAGGTCATCCAGGACGGATTCTGTTTACCAAACACAACACTCCACATGATGGAGCCTTTTGTTCAAACCCAGATTGATATTTTGTACTTTTTTGGTGAGTTAGACAGTGTTGCTGGATGACATAATTAGATGGCAGTGTTGGAAAAGGCACTGAAGCTTGTGCTGCTTCTGCTGCTTCTGCTTGTAAAACAAGCTGAATTTTACAAATATTTTTATTTTTAACATAAATAAGCCGCACCTGTGTATAAGCCGTCTTATATGTCTACACTGAAACTAATGAACTTTACACAGGCTTTACCGAAAGAGAGTGTCTGTTACACGGTGTAACGGGTGAAATATGTTGTGGCTCCTTTAAGAGCAGAGCGGCATTTTGGGAATAGCACGTCACTGCATTCTTCCGGTATTACTGCGTGTGTGCGCGTGTGAGACTGAGGATTATGTCCTTATTATTTTCTGATGCTCATTTCTAAGTTTCTTTGACTAACCCGTAACGCTGTTGCCAAGAAAAATAAAAAAGCACGAGTTTTGGAAACCTGTCTGTGCTTATATGATTTCTGTTGCAACTGGAGTAAGCGAGCTCTCCCATGACCCAGACTCAACGCGTTACAAGGGCTTGTATCTAAACAGCAGCCGACCAAG
Organism: Silurus glanis; assembly: GCA_014706435.1. Taxonomy (NCBI): domain Eukaryota; kingdom Metazoa; phylum Chordata; class Actinopteri; order Siluriformes; family Siluridae; genus Silurus; species Silurus glanis. The sequence continues at coordinate 938,130 of JAAIIK010000178.1, forward strand.
AAAGTCATTGTTCACTGTCTTCCTCCTTCCTTTCACAACTATTTCTCTCGGGAGTTTATCTTTTGGCATCGTCGTGCGTTTAAAAATCAACACCTGTGAAAGTTTTTCTCCCGATGCCGTGCAGCTCAGAACACAGGTGAGGTGCGTTTTTTCGTTTCCGTTCGGAAATTTCATTGGTCTAATGTTATGTCGCTCAGGTTTTTGGCTTGAAGTTTGTGAAACCGGGAAAACCCCAGGAAAAATCCATAAATTAGCCGCTTCGTTGTTTAAGCCGCGGGGTTCAAAACGTGGGAAAAAAGTAGCGGCTTATAGTCAGAAAAATACGGTGTGTGTGTGTATATATATATATATATATATATATATATATATATACAGTGTTGGGGGTAACGCGTTACAAGTAACGTGCGTTACGTAATAATATTACTTTTCTGGAGTAACGAGTAAAGTAGCGCGTTACTTTATAAATGTACACACTAATATCTGTTACTTTTTTAAAAAAGTAATGCGAGTTACTTTTCAGTTAAATTATTTTGCATAAAAAAATAAATACTGAATTAAAATGAACGTAGTCACGTAGAATCGCGCACTCATACGTGCGAGCCGCGGGAACAGAAGCTGGTCAGAAGCGGAGATGGCATACTAGGAATTACATTACTGCGATGGAAGTATTCTTATTATTTTGAAATAGTCGAGGAAAAGGAGAGGAATAATGGTTAAGTGTAGATTATGTGTTGGTGAAAAGCTCTTGTCAACTGCAAAAAATACCACTTAAAAAAAAAAAACATCTGCATGCGAAGCATAGCACTACAGATGTGTGCGTGCGCGCGCGTGTGTGTGTGTGGGTTTCCACCACTGCAGATCTATAGACTGCTCAGAATAAAAGTTTTCCGTGGGAGACACATGTACGATGCCATCGCAGCGGAGAGAGAGAGAGAGAGAGAGAGAGAGAGAGAGCAAATTCACAGGTCGTTTGCTCTTTGTGGGAAGATAAACTGCCACGGTCACTGATAATAGCGCGAACTTTGTAAAAGCGTTCAGAATGTTTCAAGCTGATGATGAAGCAGAGAATGATGTAGACGAGGACGAGGTCATATTTACGGAATTGCACGTTACATTCCTGACGGCGAAGGCAGATTGAAAAGCAGTGTACAGAAGTGCGACTGGAAAGTGTTCAGCCTTGTGGTCAAAATTTAGTCGATCATCTTATTGTTCTCTAAGAAGTTATTAAACATTTTAAATGTTTAAGACATGTCTTTTGCCCTAATATAACTTATTTCTTAATGGCAATTATCTATATTACACCTGTTACACCTGTAAGGCGTGAAAGAGATACAAGTAGCGCAAAAGTAACGCAAAAGTAATATAACGCATTACTTTCCATAAAAAGTAACTAAGTAATGTAATTTGTTACTTTTTTGGGGAGTAACTCAATATTGTAATGCGTTACTTTTAAAAGTAACGTTGCCCAACACTGTATATATTTGGCTTAAGGGCTCCAAGAGTGGATGGCTGCCAAGGCTTGAACCTGCAACCGCTCTGTAACCACTGAGCTACCACCTATAAAATATATATATATATATATATTATATAAGAATTGAATAGAATATGTGGTATGTGGTTCTTCTACAAACTGTTCATATGTATTGAATGTCTTTTTTTTTATATACTGAGGCATAACAATTTTCCTTCACTGGAACTAAAAGATGGAAACTCTGCTCAAGCATGATGATGATGTTCCTCTACACAAAGCAGGCTTCATTGTATGTTAAGGCTGGAGTAAAAGATCTCAAAATTCCTACCAAAAAACTGCCCTTAAACCCCTTTTGAACACCTTCTAAAGGAAGTTTTTTCTTCCCACAGTTGCCCCAGACTCATTCATCAGAGATAAACACACATCATTCCCTTTAATTATTAAGTTCTGTAAAGCTGCTTTCAACCAATGTCCATTGTGAAAAGTGCAATAGAAATAAACTCGCACTTGAATTTGAGATGAACTAGATCACTTTCTCAGCTTCTATATCATCGAATCACCTCACGAAATCTTCTGATTGGACTGAAACCTTTACATCCACATTCACAAGTTCAGATGAACCTCTTTCCGGAAGACTGGAGGTTATTATTATGCAATAAAAGGGGTTTTCTTTAACAAGCACATATAGGTGTAGTGGTGAGGTGCCTATAGACTTACAGTGAATGCCATTATTATCCATGCTAACTGCTTGTTTAGTTTGTGTTTTGCCTCTGAACCATCTCACTCAAGAATAAGCAATAGTCCTTCCAGAACCCCGACTCAAGAAGCTACATAACCAAACTCTAAATACAACACTAGAACTGGCATAAACGCTGACATTCGCGTAACTCTGAATCGGCTCATTATATTTACTTACGCTGCTTTATTATTGTTGAGAGTGTGTGTTATTCAGTCAAAAAAACCCAACTTGTAGCTGATGTGTTTGTCTGTGTTGACTAGTCTCTATCCAGTCTCAATTGTGTTTATTCACCGCTTTTCCATCCCTCATCTCTTTTACTACGTTGGCAGTAGATAGCGCTGCTTAGCTTTTGTGTTCTTACTATTACGATTTTGAAAAGCCTGTTTCTTTGTACGACTTCACTTGTAGTGATGTCTGCCAGATGGAAAAATACGGATGTAAATGTACTGTATGACACGAAGGAGGCTGTTGAGGCATTGTGTAAAACGCCAGGTTGAAACCGTGCAAATAACCGATTGTTGTTCGCAAATGCGGTCCTCGTAGCGCAGCGTCGCCCCCCCCAATCGAGGTTCTTACGCCATGTTTTAATAGGAGCATTACAGAAGTGTGACTCACTGGCTTTTTTCGAATGTGGCTCTATTCACTCCGGCTGCTGGAGGAATGAAGGGAAGCGGGCAGGCCACGCTAAGCCTCGTGCCTTCACAATAACACTGGAAGACAGCTGGTGTGTGCTTACATATGGTAATGCTGGTTAGCAGCTCATGAAATTGCTTTTGCGTCAATGCTCCAATTAACAATCGCCGCAGTGACCATGGCCGTTTTCCTGCTGCTCTAAAGAGTGTCTTTTCCTTTTATTTTCTGAAAATACATTATGACCTTATTATTATTATTTTTTTAATAATCATTATTAAAATGACTAGTTGAAAATAGTCCTTTGTATCTATGCGCTCTGTTTGTTTCAATTATTGGTTGCACAACATCACTTGGGGACGTTAGAGAAGCTTTGGTTAGTCAGACGCTCTTATGATGTGGTTTATACTGTAGCTAATACTGGGTGCCTTTTTTATTTTGGACACATTATGTAGAACTACAAAGATTTCAAAAGAACTAGAATTTTAATTTAGTAAAATAAAAAATAAAATTGAAATCTATTTTCTTTTACGTGACCAAACGGCAAATTCAACTTTGGTTTCATCAGTTACTGTATATCTCGACTATAAACTATGGGTTATGCTAATACTCTGATTGAGTGGTGGACAGTAACAAATTAAATGTAATTCGTTACTGTACTTAAGGAGCTTTTTTTCATGTATCTGTACTTTACTGATTTTCATTGGGGAGACTTTAACTTCACTACATTTCAAGGTCAAATATCTTACTCTTTACTCAGCTACATTTTGTGAAATCAGTCATTCCAAAAACGCTGCAAAATACCAATCAGGGTCGAGTTGTTTTGATTGGTGCTTGGATCTTATCACCAACATACACTTCAGTATCAGTTCAACAGCAAGCAGAACATTTTAGAACAGAATAAATGATGGAAGAAACTCCTGACTCGAACTTGCTGCATCACCTGTTGCTTTATTTGGACGATTTTATTAAAGGAGTTAAAATGAAGGTTTTGTGCTCATGATAATTAGAAATCTATCCGTGTTTGACTCATTAATATCATTCTATTAATAGATCAGTGTGCATAAAAGTAGCATCAGAGACTTTTCACATAAACTGAGTTGATTAAGTAAAGAGTCTTGTGATAAAAATGATATGAACATTATAGCCGTAATAAATCATAGTACTTTTACTAAAGTGAAAGTTTAAAGGGAGCACTTTTGCTGGTGTAATATTTTTACCAAGTGGATACACTACATGGTTTATAGTAGAGATACACTCTCCATAGTGTATAGAGGCCTCTACCATACATTCTCTTTATACATGCTTGCTAACTGGAAATGGAATTAAAATACTGTATTAGTGGTTTTTTTTTTATATTATTATAACAATTAGCAAGTTCAGAAAACTGAAATAACACACACACACACACACACACACACACATACACACACACGCACACACACACACACAATTATTATTTATAATTAAACTTTATAATTAAAAAAAAAGGGTTTCCACAGGGTCTTAAAAAAGTAAAAAACAAAAATTTTTATAAAGTTTATAAAACTTATAAAGTCTTAAACTCTCTGTTCTAGGTCTTAAAAATGTTTAAACAGATCTTAATTTTTTTATGTCCATGTAATGCCAACTCTAATGGTTATATTAATGCTCCCGCAGCACTTTAGAATGTTTTTGTTTGTTAATTTCCATGATGGTGGTGTTCTTTCTTTCTCTGGTCCAAGTAGAATTTTTCTGTATTACGATTACAAATGAGACCAACATGCAACAACCAATCAGCTTTCTGTTGTTGCAGCAATTCTCTCAGATTGTACCACAGACGTAAAAACTGATTTTATTTTATTATTTTTTTGTTAGATGTTTATGTAGCATTTATACAGAAGTCTTGAGTGTTGGTGCCTCTGAACAATCATGGAGAACATCCTCAAGACTGAGGAATTGTGCTTTTATTAAAAAAATGTTCCACTTTATTTTTATTGAAAAATCCTCCTTCAGCATTAAGAAGAGCTTTAAACTCTTTCCACATCCTGAAATACTTTGCCGTGCCTTTTGTAAAATTTGCCAAAGATGTTCTTCATTAGTTGGAGTTTTCTTTTTTGCTATCCAGTTCATCCCAGAGCAGTTCAATAGGATTTAGGTGTGGTGACTGGGCAGGTCATTCTATGATAGATATCACTCCAGACGACTGTTTGCTCTTTAAATAACACTTGTAGAACTCTGACTGTATGGGTTGATTACAATAAGTCGAAGTCCATATGGAATACATGGTGTTGAAGTATGGAATGGTTGCCATGTTGGTTCAGGATTCCTTTCACTTTCTGGAGTAATTCACCAAACAGTTTAGTGGAACCTTGTCTCGTTTTTACTGTGTACAGTGTAAAATTAACCTGGATTCTCGCCACACAATCATTTTCTTTTCTTTCTTCGGTGTTGTTCTGCCTCTTGCACTTTATGCCTGATGTAGCTGAAATTTTTGATGAATTAATATTTAATGATGATCCCTAATGCCCTTATACTTTGCTGTGTTTATTAAAGTATTTGATTATAAAAAGTTTAGATTGTATGCTTTTTTTGAGAACCAAAGCAAAAGGGAAAATCTTCTATAAACCTTATATGAAATATTCCTTTTAATTTTTAATTAAGATTTTTTCAAGAATAGTAACATGGCTTTTGGTTTAGTACTCACAATCTGGTCACAGTGACTAGTGACTCATAAATTGCTGTTGTAAATTGAAAAACAGTTATATTTGATACTTATACACTATGTTGTCAAAAGTATTGGGATACCTGACTTTTTCAGCTACATGTGGTACTTCCCCGAACTGTTATCGTCGCTGTGCCCCGCAGCATCGTGTATCTGCTATAAATGGACATTCGGTGCAACCCAGATGAGGATGAGGTTCCCTCTTGAGTCTGGTTCCTCTCAAGGTTTCTTCCTTATGCCAATCGGGGAGTTTTTCCTTCACCACAGTCGCCACCGGCTCACTCATCAGGGACAAACTTACACTTATAAAGAACATATTCACTTTTAATCACCACATTATCTGTGTAAAGCTGCTTTGAGACAATGTTCATTGTTAAAAGCGCTACACAAATAACAATGAATTGAATTGTTACCATAAAGTTGAAGAAGCACAATTGTATATGACGTCTCTGGATGTGTTAACATTAAATTTTTCCTTTACTTGATCTAGAAGACCCAAACCTGTTCTAGCATGACCTGTTGTGCCCCTTTGCACAAAGCATTCAGAAGATATGGTTTACATGGTTTGGAGTGGAAGATCTCCTACTATAAAGCTCTGACCTCAACCCTACTGAACACCTTTGGGATGAATGTGAACCGCAGGCCTCCTCACCTACTGTACATCAGTATCTGACTTTATTAACTGGCTGAATGAATCTTCACAAATGTCCAAAATCTAATAGAACATCTTAGCAAAATACTGGAGGTTATTATAATAGAAAAAAGGAGACTAAATGTTGAATGTGATGACTTTTGTCTATACCTTGTATATTTATATCTAAATATATATTTGTGAGGACAAAAAGACCAAATATCCTCACATTTACATAATCCTCTTTATTGCAGTGGAAGGTCCTCATAAGGTATATGTGTGTGTGTGTGTGTGTGTGTGTGTGTGTGTGTGTGTGTGTGTGCACGTGTGTGCACGAGAGCAGGAATATCTAACTCTTTTGGCTTTGTCAGGGCATTAGGATGGTGATAAATCTTTACAAGCCAGATAGGATAATAAGACAAATGTACGTGTGTGTGTATACACATTTAGCACTTTGGGAGAACCAAAATGAGCCTGATGTCCTTACAATAATAGGACAAGTGTCAAATGTCCTCACAAATTGTCCCTTGTTGCAGGTTTTCTTTTTACTGTTAATGTATTGACATTAATCGAGGGGGACTTAAATAGCTGCACAAACCTGAGCAAAATCCGAGTCCAAGAAGAAGCCACAGAGCAACGAGTCTAATGCTGGAAATATACAGAGTCGGCTTAAAAATATCACAGGGGGCATCGTGATATAAAATTTGACGTGTGTGTGTGTGTGTGTATACACTTTAGGTCTTACATACAGTATGGTACAGATTAAATTCTAAGCTTGTTTTATTGAAGTGCTCTAAAGTCTTTGAAGGAAAACGGCATCAGATTCTAGCATGTGAAATCATCTAAACGTGATGATATTTGATTTTTGCTTTAGCAGAAGAACAGGGCAAGAAGCAAATTCACGCTTGATGTTCAGCTCGTTTTTCCTGCCGTCCCTATAGTATCGATGCTAGGGCCAACCCTATTTTTTTTCAATGGAAAAGTGTGTGTGTGTGTGTGTGTGTGTGTGTGTGTGTGTGTGTGTGTGTGTGTGTGTGTGTGCACACGTGTGGTCTAGCCTCACAACTTGTAGTGATGCTATTTCGGGATTTGAGGTGCCAAAAAGAAAAGCAAAATGTGCAAGTGTTGCCTTGTCAGTAGAAAGCCTGCACTGCAGTCCTGCTCCTGGTTCTGCTCAAAGGTACACGCAGCAAACCTCAGGCGTGCTTCTATAAACCTGGATCCTGCCAAACCTCTGCCGTTGTAACGGGATTCCTGGGTGTGATGTTCGAGTGCCACTAGAATGAAGATGAGGACGGTGGTGTTAGGTCAAGCACAATGCTTAAAATCTATCCAAAGACATTAAAGCATTCAGCAGAGAGAAATTCAGCATCACGCTAAAAACATACCTAGGACTTGTATGTGTATTGGAGAGTGTTTTTTTTATTGGATTTTTTTCTGGGGACTTGTGTGTACTGAGGATTTGTGCGTACTGAGGACCTGGGTGTACTGAGGACAATTGTTTGTTCCTTATAATTGTAAGTTTATCCCTAATGAGCGAGTCTGTGGTCACTGTGGTGATGAAAAAACTGCCTGAGATGGCATGAGGAATAAACCTTGAGGAACCAGACTCAAAAGGGAACCCCATCCTCGTCCTCAACACCGACTGTCCAGTCATTACAGTTCCATCATTGTTGAGGTGTGCAGCGTATAAATTCGGAACTGTTAATGCAAACTTTTGTCCTGAGCCCTTGTAGTAGACAGTTGATATTAATTCCGTATCAATTGCATATTTCCATGTGAAGGACTACGGTACGTCAGCACCATTTCGCTCGCAGCTGCTTTTTCCGTTTTCATTTTGTTTAGCTTTTGTTCAGACGCCCCTCCAGGAGTTTTTTTTTTTTTTCTATTTCAGCACACGGACACTGTGAAATAAATCAAATAAAGCACTATGAAGGCTGAATCTACGGGCAGGTTTCCATCGGCCTTGTAGCAGAACATTGTGCAGACGGTCGCCCCACTGCTTTCTGTGCCGAGTCAGTAATTGCTAAATTTACTGGAATCAGTGTGGAGAAAGCAGAAAGACTGCCAGGGAACCACCAGATGTGCCAGAGAGCACCGGAATGAAAGAAATGTTGAGTGGAGAGGGAGAGGTGCTCAGCTTTTGGTGAACTTTTGAACTTTAAGTCCATGAAGTGGCACTTTTTTTTTCCCCCATCATGGCTGGCCTCAGGAATTGTCCTCAGGAGACCGCAGACAGACGATGACAAGGTCAGCCGTCTCACACAAGACAGAGTGTGTGCTCTGGAGCTAAAAAGGATCTCATAACGCTTGGTGATGTGGTGTTTGTGTGTGTGTGTGTATACCATACCATAGTGCTGTGGTGATAAGTGTTGATGAATTTTCTAGAACAGCAGCTCTGACGGTAGCGCAGCTGCAAATTCTGAGCAGAGGCAGATATAACAAACACTCAGCACAATCTCGGTCTCATAAAACACATTAGAAATGTCCTGCTGTTTTGTAATGGAAAGTTTTTTTTAATTTGTTTATACTGTAAATGTTTCTATTTATTTCTGGAGAGAGTCTCCAGTGTCAGTGTTTTTTACATTATTAGAAAGGCTTTATAACAGACAAGTGTGTATATTTAGCTGCAACTTTTTTGTCTTATTATAGCTGCTATAAAAATCACAGGTTTGCTTCATTCTAGAGGATTTTGCACTAAACTGTGCCTTGAATGTTATTTGAATGTTGAATGTTATGTATATTCCCATACACCACATTTGTGCATAACGTTATCATATTTGGTTGCAGAACGGTAGACCTTGTGTTTTACATGCTTGAAAGGCACTTATTGGATATGTTTTAAGAAGAATTTTATGCCATGCGAAAGTTCTGACTTTCCAAGTACATGTAGTGTAGAGACGGTTTAAAAATTGAAGATGTACTGAAGTCTTGGTCTGAAGGCAAATAAAAAAAATATGAAAAAAAAGAAAATAAAAGATGCATAATTTTTTCATGGACAATGCATAATATTTAGATGTAAATATGAAGAGAGAAAACATATGGTATAATTATTGGATGATAAATAAAAATGTGGTGATGGATAGATGGATGGAGGAAGCATGGATGGGTGAATGGAGTAACTAAAAAAAATGGGTGAATGGTTGAGAAGATGGATGGATGGATGGATGAAATAACTGAAGAATCGATATATAGATTGATGGCTTTAGTGATGAATGGTTGGGTGAATGGACTAACTAAAGAATGGATGGATGGATGGATGGATGGATGGATGGATGGATGGATGGATG
>JAAIIK010000178.1:954882-965900 GCA_014706435.1 Silurus glanis
CTATCCATTGATTTTCTATTCTTTAGCTGGTTCATCCATCCATCCATGTAGCTTTTAGTGCATCCATCCACTCACCTATCCATCCATCTGATCCACCAATCCATCTATTCATCCATCTCTTTGTTCTCTTGTTTGCTTGTCCATCTTTCTGCCCATCTCTTTATTACATCATCCATTCACACACCTATCAGTCAGTGCATCCATCTGTCCATCATTCCATCCAGTCATCCTTTATTACATCTATATATCAGTGTTTCAATGCGCATGCATAAAAACGCTAAAGAATCAGTTATTGCGTTAGTAATAGCACTATGGATACTTTGGCATTTTATGTCCAGCTTCAAGGATTTCTCTTAAAAGGAGAAAATATGCATATCGAGGGAGTGAATGAATGAAGGATGGACGGAATGAAGACATTTGTTAGTCTTCTGTAATAAGTAAAACAGTTAAGTAGATCAAATCTTTAGAAAATGGAATATTAAATGTAAAACACACACACACACACACACACACACACACACACACACACACAAACACACACACACATACACATACACATCTATAAAATCTGACAAATGGGGTCTAACAAATATAAACTATTTAAATACAATTTTCCATTTATTTAATTTTATTTGTACCAATTTAATTGGTTACTTAATTTAATATAATAAAAGTCATGTTATGAAAATCATGTTATGTTAATAATAATAAACTGTTAATAAAAATTTTTAATTTTAGCATTTTCCCCTAACTGTACCAAAATTGATCCAAACGGTTACTTAAAAACCGAACCGTGAATTTTGTGTACCGTTACACCCCTTCTTTTCTTCTAATTCAAGCCAATACAAAGTGAGAAGAAGTGAGAAGAAATATTCCCCCAGTTCAGCGTGCCATGTTCGCAGATAAAAGCCATCAACAAGCCTGATTAATCAATAAGCACCTTACAGAAGAGTTTATAGCTGTACAGTGTTGGGACTATAATGGAGTCGTAAGTCAGTGTATTAAGCAGATTGATCCGTGAGATTAGACAGTGTGATGCAATAGTGTTTTGTTTGTTTTTTCCCAACAGAGTGTATTCAGGGTCTTTGGAGTCTCTTTTCTGGGTTCCGCAATCACATCACATCACATCATATCACATCCCATCATCACACAAAGTCCGTTACGTCAGAGACTTAACCATAAACATCATCTGTTGGTGGCAAATCATATGATAACAGCCCCGGCGTTAAGCCGTGCATTTATTTTTCATGACGACCCACTAATTTCAGACATCGGAATATGAAAGCAGGGGATTTAAATGATGGATTTGCTCCAATCTGCTCTCATTTGATCAACAAATTGCTTTCTGGGTGACTGTAGATGATGACGGTTTAACTGCTGCAGATGAGATTGTATTTGCATGTACATATTATACAACAGAGAACCGTAATTCAGATGTATTCTATATATTGTGGATTGAGAAGTGGTAGCTCAGTGGTTAAGGCTCTGGGTATTGATCAGAAGGTTGGGGGATCAAACCCCAGTATCACCAAGGTGCCTACATTCACCGCACCTTCTCATGATTGGTCAGAATGTGATGATAATGCTCTATAACAGCAGGCACTGGTGTGGCTCCAAGTTCTAGGTTTGTATGAATGGCCATGGTCTGATTTATCGTATTTTTATAATAAGAGCTCTTTCACAGTGTGTAACAAAGTCAGAAAGCTTCTATTGTCATTCCAACCATATATTTTATACTTACATTTTACATTTACAGCATTTATACAGATGACTTACACTATATTTATCTCATTTATACAACAGAGCAGCTAAGTTAAGGGCCTTGCTCAGGGGCCCTGGAGTGGCAGCTTGGTGCAGGGATTTGAATTCACGGATCTAAAGTCCAATACCTTAACCACTGAGCCTCCACTTCCTGCTGATGCAGTACATAATGAAATAAGACAACGTTTCTCCAGAGCCTTGGCTACACAAAACAACACAGAGCTCCATAACGCACCATAGAGCTACATAACACACCATAGATCTGAGGACTAAAAGTGCTTAATCAAGTAATACTTCAACACTGGTTCACTAGGATGCACACTTAGGATACCATCAAAACTCTGTTGGGAGGAATTATTGCACACTTTTTGTATACATAAGGACATAAAACAAACAGGGAAAAATAAGCACTAGTTAAAGTGTTACAGGAAGAGGAAGGTTTCACCTGTCGTTTGAAGATAGGCAGTGAGTGAGCTGTTCAGATATCTAGGGGAAGTTCATTCCACCACCTCTGTGAAAGAACAGAAAGGAGTCTGGATGCTTACTTACCTCTTATCCTGAGAGATGGTCAGACCAGTCGAGATAATCGAAATAAAAAACGTTTTGGCAAGTCTCATTTTTCTTATTCTCCAGAGAGAGAGAGAGAGAGAGAGAGAGAGAGAGAATGGGAAATAAAATAATCAATTATGATATTTTTTTATGTAATAAATTATCAATTGTAGGCATTGGGAAATTGCTAGGAAAAAAAAAAGTTGAAATGTACTCTTATTCGAAAATGAATTGAATCTATAACTTTGGGTTGCCATCACTAACTCCTCATCACACCTTTCCATTACCGATTGCTTTCCTATAACTGTTGTGTTTCACTTTGAACCTATTTCACTTCATTTCTCATTTCAGTTCCATGTTTAAGTATTTCAGTGTACTCTGTTAAGGTCCACAAATACAAATATAGTATTATATAAAAAACATAAATTGTAAAATGTGCCAATGAGTTTGGTTACTGCAAATTTTAACACCCAGTCAGTCAGTCAGTCAAAAAAAAAATATTTGCAGACGTGTTTCTGAACAGGAAAAGTGCTGAAAATAATATGTAATTCAGCCCGTAGTGTTCTTGGAGGTGGATGGAGAAAATGGTCGATCAAAATGGAAATGGAATAGTAAAGGGGCGATAGATAGATTGCATAGTACAGGTATATATATATATATATATATATATATATATATATATATATATATATACTCAGGAACTTCAGATGGATAGAGAAAGAGAAGCAGTGGAGAGGAATTAGCGTAGCTGCTGTTTATAGAATTAACAAGCACAAGTTGATAATGTGATGTGATCAGATGTTCTGGAGCACAAGGTTATGATATGTGATGTGTGTTATGTGTCGAACTCACTAAAAAGATATGTTTTTAATCTGCACTTAAACTGGGAGAGTGTGTCTGAGCCACAAACACTGTCAGGAAGACTATTCCAAAGTTTAGGAGCTAAATGTGGAAATGTTCTACCGCCTTTAGTGGACTTTGCTATTCTAGGAACTACTAGAAGTCCAGAGTTTTGAGATCTCAAGGAGCGTGACGGATTGTAGCGTGTTAGAAGACTGGAGAGATACATGGAAGCCAAATCATTTAGGACTTTGTAGATAAGTAGCAATAGTTTGTAGTCGATTCGAAACTTAACAGGTAGCCAGCGTAGGGATAAGGAGACTGGGGTTATATGATGATATTTTCTCGACCTTGTGAGAACTCTGGCTGCTGATTTCTCCGCAAACTGAAGCTTGTTTATTAATAATGCAGGACATCCACCTAGTAATGCATTACAATGGTCCAGTCTGGAGGTCATGAACGCATGGACGAGCTTCTCTGCATCAGATATAGACATGTTTCTTAGCTTAGCAATATTTCTAAGTTGGAAGAACAATGTTTTTGTAACTTGGTTGATATCATTTTTAAAAGACAAGTTGGTATCTAAAATAACTCCCAGGTCTTTTACTGTTGAACTAGAAGTTACAGAACATCCGTCTAAATGCAGGTTGAGATGCTGGAGCTTCTGTGTACTGGATTTTGGGCCGATGAGCAAAATCTCTGTTTTATCAGAATTTAATAATAGAAAGTTATGCGTTATCCAATCTTTTAATTCTTTAACACAATCAGTAAATCGAGCCAATTGAGCTGTATCGTCTGGTTTTGATATGTATAGCTGGGTATCACCAGCATAGCAGTGGAAGCTAATCCCATGTCTTCTAATAATATTTCACAAGAATGTATATTGCATGTATATTGTGAAAAGCAGGAGTCTTAGAACTGAACCCTGTGGTACCCCATAATTTACTTGCATTAACCTGGATAGCTCTCTATTTACATCTATAAAATGGTAACGATCAGACCGGTAGGATTTAAACCAGCTTAATGCCTGTGCCTGACTGCCAATGCAATTCTGTAATTCTGTAAGCGATCCAAGGGAAAGTCATGATCTATAGTGTCAATGCAATGCTAAGGTCTAACAAAACTAACAGAGAGATGAAGCCTTGGTCTGAAGCTAAAAACAGGTCATTAGTGATTTTAACTAGAGCAGTTTCTGTGCTATGATGGGGCCTGAAACCTGAGTGAAACTTTTCAAAGATATTGTTCTCTTGTAAGGAGGAACATAACTGGGCAGACACAACCTTTTCTAAACTCTTAGACATAAACAGAAGATTTGAAATGGGTCTGTAATTTGATAGTGTGTTTGGATCCAAATTAGGTTTCTTAATGAGGGGTTTAATAACTGCTAACTTGAGGGATTTAGGGACGTGACCTAAAGATAGTGAGGAGTTAATAATATTCAGAAGAGGCTCACCAGCTGTATGTAACACTTCCTTCAATAGTTTAGTTTGAATGGGATCTAACTGACATGTTGATTTAGCTTTGGTAATAACATCATTCAGCTTTTTCTGTCCTGTACGTGTAAAGCAGTGTAGTTGTAGGAGTTTTAGGTGAGATTGTGTCAGGAGATGCTGTCAGAGGTTGGGCCTCCACAATTGTTTTTGTAATATTGAAAGTTTTTCCAGTGAAGAAATTCATAAAGTCCTCAATACTAAACTGTGATGGAATACATTTTTTTCAGATCCCTGATTTGTAGTTAATTTAGCCTCTGTACTAAAAAGGAACCTGGGATTGTTTTTGTTATTTTCTATGAGTTTGCTCAGGTGCTCAGCTCTAGCAGCTTTTAGCGACTGTCTGTAGCTGAGCATACTGTCTTTATACGCAATTCTAAATACCTCCAAATTAGTTTTCCTCCATTTTCTCTCCAGATTACGGTCTGTTCTCTTGAGGGCAAGCATATGACTATTATACCAAGGTGCAGGTGTTTTTTCTCTAACCTTTTTTAATCGGATGGGGGCAACGGTGTCTAATGTGCTAGTGAGGATAGTGTCTATGTTGTTAGCCATTTCATCAAGATTATTAGCATTTAGGGGTTTAGTGAGAAAATGAGATAAATCAGGCAGGTTATTTGTGAATCTGTCTTTGGTGGTCAGAACAATAGTCCTACCAAGTCGATAATGTGGTGAGGCGCAGCTAATCTGCTCTCCCGGTAGTGTGTACAACATGAGATAATGGTGTGATATCATCACTTTGAGGTAAAATATCTATATCAGTGACGTCTGCTCCGTGGGATATTAATAATACTAGTGTGTGATTAAAACGATGAGTTGGTCTAATGATGTTTATCCCCAAAAGAGTTTAATACGTCCACAAATGGTATTCCTAGGGCATCATTTACATCATCTACATGAATATTAAAATCTTCTACAAGCAGCACTTTATCAAAACTGATCAAGAGGTCTGAAAGAAAGCGAGCAAACTCTTGAAGAAAAATCAACGTAGGGCCCTAGGGGTCTTTACACAGTGGCCAAAGCGAGAGATATTAGTGGTTTTCTATGTATGTCTGAAAGTACAACTTTAAAAACAAGCACTGCAAATTATTTAAACCTGAATTCTTATCTTTGACTAACATTAAGGGGGGCACTGTAAATGGTTGCTACACCACCCCCATGACCAGTCTGACGGGGCTCATGCTTATAAACATATCCTGACGGTGTAGACTCATTTAGACCCATATTCATTTGGTTTACTCCAGTCCTCGACCGGGGCTTGGCTCGCGTCTTCCGCTGCTGCAGCATTTAGGGTCCGTGGTGCCCGGAGTGAACGATACCTGGGCGGGCTGTGGTCTAGGCCTGGGCAGGGAAACACGTGGAATTGAGGTGCTGGGAGTATTAGATTCAACCCGAGAATTTACCTGGGACAAGTGAACGTCCGCCCGGGATGTTTCCAGCACAGCTTTCCGCTCTCGCAGCTGGGCATGCTTTGCATGTAGGTCGCAGATCTGTTTCTCCACCGTGTGCAACTCGAATGAGTCCTCACCTGTGATTAAAGGCAGACACACAACCGACATAGTGCTTATAATCGCGGGTAGAGTTAAGATAATCTGTGTGAGGCAATGAATGTAATCAACACTAGTTGTATTCGGGTTAACGAGCTACAGGCACAGCAAGTCAGGAAGACAAAAAAAATTGTTCAGGATTATTTAAAGTGGAAAAAAAAGATAAAAAAAAAAAAAAAACCCTGAAAAGTTTAAAGTAGGAAAACGCAGAATAAAATACAAACACGGAACTCACGACAAACAAATCATATGCAGGAATCTACATCACAATGCCCTCTATATAAATCAAGTTTACAGGATGTACAGTATGTAAGATAGAACAGGGCTCAGAGTACAGCCCTGTGGGATGCCGGTGTTCAGAACGAGGGTGGATGATACCTGTATGCCCAACCTAACAGAATGATATCTGTTGGTGAGAAAGTCCATAATCCATCTGCAAGTGGTGGTGCAGATACCCAGGTCACTAAGCTTAGTAATCAGTACAGGGGGAGAACTATATTTAACACAGAACTAAAGCCAATGAACAGCATTCTGATGTAGGTGTTGTTTTTATCCAGGTGGGTGAGGGTTGAATGAAGAGCCGTGGAAACCTCCAAAGTGCATCCTCTGTCGACCTGTTCGGGCGATAGGCAAACTTATGTGGGTCCAGTGAAGGTGGTACAGTGGGCCCACAGTGAGGTGATTCAGAACTAGTTTCTCAAAGCACTTTATAATAATAGGGGTGAGTGCAACCGGGCGAAAGTCATTCAGGCATTCGGCAGCTGAGTGCCTAGGCACTGGTATGATGGTTGTAGTTTTCAGGCATGTAGGAACCGTGGTTTGGGCCAGTGACAGGTTGAAGATGTCGGTAAAGAACTGTGCCAGATGTCCAGCGCATGCTTTGGGAACACGTACCGGTATGACATCCAGACGAGCTGTCTTGCGTGCGTACACTCTGTAATTGCTGAATAGACGTCTGTTTCTAAAAAAGAAAGTGGACTGTTAGCAGTAGTAGAGTCAGCGGTTGAGCTGAAATGTCCTATGCCTTGATCGAAATAAGCAAAAAAGTGATTGAGTTTGTCCGGTAAGAAGACCATCACAGACTACAAACCAACACCTTGAGCTCTACGAACATGTTGGTTTGTAGTCTGTGATGGTCTGGATGCCTTTCCACTTATAAAGGTGGAAAGTTGTCAATGCACATGTTGATATGGTCCAAAACAGATGATGTTTAAATGCCCAGCGTCTAGAGTCCAGTGTGGCCTGTAAGGCAAACATGTTCCAGTCAGTATCCTGAAAATGTTGTTGAGAAGAAATGGCTTCCTCTGGCCATACCTTTACTGTCCTCACCGCCAGTTTTAACCCATTTAATCAGTGGTGTGTATTTGGGGAGCAGGAACAAAGAGAAGTGATCAGACTGATCAAAATGGGGAGGGGAATGGCTGTGTATGCCTCAGGTATGTTTGTATATACCTGGTCCAGTGTGTTGTCTCCTCAGGTGTAACACACTGGTGAAACTTTGGTATTACAGATCTTAGATTGGAGCGGTTGAAGTCTCCTGCAATGATAATAGCTCTTTTGGGATGTGCAGACGGTTGTTTGCTGATAGCTGTGTGCAGTTCCTCCATAGCTAGCTTAGCATTAGCGTCCAGAGAAATGTTGCATTCACAATAATGGCTAAGAATTCTCTCGGTCCGTGCACCATGATTTGTTAACGTTAATTGCACAGACCTCCACCCTTGCGCTTTCCAGAGTCCACTGCAGTCCTGTCCACCTGGAAAACAATGCGACCCTCCAGCTCAATAGTGCTGCTGGGAATGTTGTTGTTGAGACATGTTTCCACAAAAACCATGACATTGCATTACTTAATCCGCTTGTGCGATGTTACCTGGAGCAGCAGTTCATCCCTTTTGTTCCCAAGAGACCGTACAAGAAAAACGTATAAGCAAGAAAAAAAAAATGCTTGGAAGAGATGGTTGACGCGGGTTTAGCCTTAGCCATGCCCTAATGCCGAATTGCTTCCCTCTCCTTTGTTTACGGTCTCGGCACCGGTGCAGGGGTCTCGTTGCTGGCCGAGCTGGATATATATACACAGGGTGGTGCAGAAAAACAGACAAATTTTGAAACTTATGTGCTCCTTGGGTGACAATTGATTGGAGCCAGTACAAGCTTGTTTATAACCGTTAATGGAGCAGTGGAGTGGTGCACAACAAGCATTCCCTGTAAAACCTTTTATAAGAATGGTGTTAGGTTAGTTAGGACACCATGATCGCTTCCCGTCTGCTCATGCGATCACAACATGGGTGCGTAATTTTGCATAAACAACTCTGCACTTTGATGATGTGTGTATATTCATTCAGTGACTGGGAATATGATGAAACTTCATGCAATGTCCAATAGCAACATCGTTCTAGGGTGTTTAATGCTACTATGTAGTATGTCAACAATCTGCTAAAGAGTGTCGTTTTTATTGTTTTCTAGTTATATTTAATTAATATTTTATGTACAGCATCCATTAGACATACAGTACTTGAGTTCAAATCGCTGTGGTTAATTGTTCAAAGTAATGGAGAGTGTGTTAGAGCAGTGAAGAAAAGAGTGCAGGCAGGGTGGAGTGGGTGGAGAAGAGTGATAGCAGGAGTGATTTGTGATAGAAGAGTATCTGTGAGAGTGAAAGGGAAAGTTTATAGGAATGTGGTGAGACCTGAGATGTTGTATGGATTAGAGACAGTGGCATTGAGTAAAAGACAGGACGTGGAGCTGGAGGTAGCAGAGCTGAAGATGTTGAGGTTTTCGTTGGGAGTGACGACGATGGACAGGTTTAGAAATGAGTTAATTGGAGGGACAGCGCATGTAGGACGTTTTGGAGACAAGGTGAGGGAGGTGCGATTGAGATGGTTTGGACATGTGCAGAGGAGGGACATAAGGTATATACTGTAGGTAGGAGAATGCTGAGGATGGAGCCGCCAGGAAGGAGGTTTATGGATGTGGTGAGGGAAGACAAATGTGGTTGGTTTCAAATGGGCAGATTTAGAGAACACAGTGATTTGACGACAAATGAGGAGCAGGCGAAAGAAGAAGAGGAAAAAGAAGATGCAGGAGACATTCTTATACTTAACATATCTGTGCTGTCATGGAGGAAAACTTATTGACAAAAACTCCTGCTATAATTATATTATACAGAAGTAGCTTGTTTGTCTATATTTAGCCATAGATTATCCGCTTTTCATTTCCCATATGCTGTAAGTGCGGAAGCTGCTACTACAGCAACAATAAGGGCATTAATATAAAGTGTTGATTTGAAATTCAGACAGTGCTTCTGTCAGCTGCTGTAATAAACAACTAATCACTTTCTGGCCAATCAGAATTCTACAGCACAGTGCTGAATAGTTGAATCCTCCTTTTCCTCTGAGTCATTTTATTATTTTTTTTCTTGAAAGGACATGCAATGATAAGTTTTTTCAGTATAGCTGAAAACGCAATAGTAGAACTATAAAAAGTTTTCTTGTTTTTTAGGGTTTTTGGTGATATTTTCGTTACACGTTGGCATTTAGTATTCAGTCAAGCTGTTCCTTAGCCATTTTTTTAATGGCCAAAAGAAGGAAAGTTATGCAGTGTTCTGAATCATATTTTCTGTTTGAGTCCACGCTCCTGAGAGAAGGCAGTAAGGAGTGGGAGTGGGAGCGGGCTTCCGGTAATTATGCACAGAGACGACACTATTCACACAAACAGCAGGAGAAAGAGCCGTTTTGTGTGAGGTTGAGCATTAAAATTCACTTTTGTAATTCCAGTAACTGCCAGAAAACTGCCATTAAATTACTGACAACACGCTCTTGTGGTCTTACCCACGCTGCCCGGATCCCTGTAGATCTGTAGATCAAAAGTCAAACCTTCTAAGAACCTTATATTAATAATTTTCTTCAAATTTATATGACTTAAAGATATTATTCTTAATGAACAGATTAAGGAGCAGATATGAATATAATACTTATATGAATATAATTGCTTAATGATGATAGGAAGATGAAGAAAAACACATACACACAAAGGTAATGTGTTGCATCGATTTAACAAAGTGTGCATGGGATACAAGTTGGCATTTGTATCTCAAGGCATCATTTTTAACATATTTGCATCAGTACAAAACAACTATTTATTTCTATGTAATTATTAGTAAATGTCCTTTACGATTATTATTTAGAAAATGACCAAAGATTTGTGACCAATATTTGATATGCAGATCGATTTCTCGTCGCTAAACCGTTTCTCGAGCGCGTTCTCTCAGCACCGCCGCTGCTACGTGAATATGACGTATCACAACACTACAGAGACCTGAGAGTGACATAGAATACAGATTAACATGGCAGAGGTAGAGCTGCATCTTTCTAAATGTTTTTGCACTACAAAGAGGGGAAAAGGGCCATGCGTTAGAAGTTACTAATAGTAAAAGTGAACTATTAGTACCATACTGAATTGCAGAGCATAATTTTTTTCCATTGCATTGAATCGCATTGTGTCGAATAAAATCCAAATCAGATCGCACTGCATCATAACAGTAGCTGCTTCATATGTATCTTCATGCATCGTTTCATTTATATTTATATAAATATATATATATATATATATATATACATATACACAGTGCCTTGCGAAAGTATTCGGCCCCCTTGAACTTTGCGACCTTTTGCCACATTTCAGGCTTCAAACATAAAGATATAAAACTGTAATTGTTTGTGAAGAATCAACAACAAGTGAGACACAATCATGAAGTGGAACGAAATTTATTGGATATCTCAAACTTTTTTAACAAATAAAAAACTGAAAAATTGGGCGTGCAAAATTATTCAGCCCC
>JAAIIK010000178.1:970900-981609 GCA_014706435.1 Silurus glanis
ACACACACACACACACACACACACACACACACACACACACACACACACATACTCCAACACCTTCAGAGACACATACAAAAGCATACAATGTGAATGTGTATACCATGAAGATTATGTGTATATTGTAGGGAAAGGAGAGCAGGGGAAGCCGTATCCGCTTGCAGAGGACGAGTGTGATGACTCGGTGTACAAAGAGAACGGCTTTAACATCTACGTGAGCAACAACATCGCGCTGGATCGCTCGCTGCCGGACATCAGACACCCCAAGTAGGTCAAAGATTGAAAGAACAATGTTATTTATTTAAATCATATACGGATGCTCCCTAGTTATGATAGTTCAACCTACAATTTTTTTGACCTTACATTGACGATAGCGATACGACCGAAAGTAGCACACGGCAGGTATCAGCGTATGCTCCGCCCTCCACTCGCGAACTGCCACTCGTCCACACATACATATATAGTGTATTCATTAGGGTTCTGTAAATTGCTCTGTTTTGCTAAATGAAAGTAAATTACAGTATACTATCCCATACTCATCACCAATTTTAAGATTCCTAGGTAGGCTAGGCCATGTCTTGAATATTTTCAAGTGACGATGGAGTAATGTGAATGCATCTCCACCGTAACTACTACTAACTACAGGTAACTACCTGTATATATTGATTATAAGTATGCATAGAAGTATTCATGCCCCTTCAAAACGCACTGTACTGTGTTTTCTTTGTTATACTTTGGAAACTTCTGTTTTGTTTTTTGGCCTGAATCTTCTGTTCGCCCCCTGCTGTTTTCATTCTGCAGCGTCTCCTGTCCAGGGGTCTCATTTGTAAACGTGGCGTACGCACAAAACGAGGCCGAGATCGTGCGCACGCCACTTTCCACACAACGGTTGTGATTTATAAGAACAGAAATTGCCGTCACAGATAACGCAGTCATTTACACAAAAAGTCAAACTCAAACAAAACAAAACGTTTGTTAATTTTTCATTTCTTTTTCATTTATATTCAAAAGGGAAGCAAGTGAAACTAAAAAGCAGAGTAGCGCGATGGAGCAGTGCATTGAAAATAAAACTACTTATACATTTTACCTGCAGGCTTTTGCAGGCGGGAGTAGGACAAAACTTAAATATTGTGGGTGGGAGCGGGAGAAAATAACACATTTTGCTGGAGCGGGACAGGAAAATCCGTCCCGCTGAGGTCTCTAGCCTACGACTGTGGTGTGTGACAGCCAGGAAATGATACACCAGTGGATTGAAAAAGCCGTACAATGACAGGAAATCGGTTGATGGGCCGAAAACGGTGCGAAAGTGAGAAGAAAAAACATTGAAGTTTCACCAAACAGGTTAAAACTAAAGTCTGGATTGAAAATGTAAGAAGTAGAAAGTACAGATATTTGTGTGAAAAAATGTAACGAGTGAAAGTTTAAAAGTCTAAAAAAGAAATAGTGAAGTAAAGTACAGATACCGGAAATATCGACTTAAGTACAGTAACGAAGTAGCTGGAACAGGTTTGGATCTCTCAATTCAAGTGAGGCGGAAGTTTCATGCTCCCACATCCAAAGACTTCAAAATTTGTGGTAAAAGTTTGGGGAAGAACCACATATTGCTGGAAGAGACAGGTATTCCAATACTTTTGTCCATATAGTGAAGAGAGTGTGTGATTCAATTCCTCTTTAACTTTTAACAATGAACATTGTCTCAAAGCAGCTTTAAACAGATAAGGTGGTGATAAAAATGAATAAGATGTTCTTTATAAGTGTAAGTTTGTCCCTGATGAGCGAGTCGGTGGCGACTGTGGCGAAGCAAAAACTCCCCGAGATGGCATAAGGAAGAAAAATTGAGAGGAACCTGACTTAAGAGGCAACCTGCAGTCCTGAGTCAGTGTAGCAGACTGTTGACATTAACTACAGTCCACATCCATCCTCAAAGCTCCCGTTTCTCCATAATTACACATCATAATAATGTGTAATAAAACATATCTTAGCAAACAGCATCATGAAGACCAAAGAGTTTAGTTCAAAGCTTTTGAAAGGCTCAAATGAGGGTTTGGTTGTACTATGGCACAGCCACAGCTTAGCCTAGAGCATAATTTCCACCCAAAGCCAGAGATCAGGTAAAAGCGAGGATTCGTCAGAGAAACGACCTAAAGGCATATGTGCAAAGCAATATTGATTTTTCTTTTGTCGATTCCTGAAATCCAAGTTTATCTTGCAGTATATGCAGTGCTGCACCGCACAATGTTGAGAGGTTTAATCAGGGTGATAATGTATTCAGTGCACAAAATACCATTCACATAACTTATAGTGTATATAGCATTCGTATTTTTGCTTTCCTTGTATTTATTTGCCACACACCTTCATGTCCAGCGTGACTCAGCTGAGTCCAGGGCACGCAGTGTAATAATTACAGGTTAATTGTATTTCTTTAGGGTCAAACAGTTGTTCTCTGGCAGCCATTCAATTGAATCTAACAATCTTCTAGTCACTAACTTAGACCATTAAACACTGACCCTGTTGCCATCTCCCAGTTGCTCTGTATTTTATTTCACTTATCTGTTTATCTACTACACATTAATTGGATTTTTACTGTATATAAGAACTTGCACTGCCAGTCACCTCTGCTTGACCTCTGCCTCTGAATTGTGAAAAAAAAACATTATTTTTTTACTTGCAACCAAGTTACTCATGAAGATGTTTTTAAACCTGTCCACAGCTTAGAACCATCATTTCAATCTAATTATAAAACAGTGTTTCGTTGTTGCATATACAAAAAGCAAAGTATCTCCCAACAGGGTAAGCTAAGATTGAGCAATAATACTGGTCTTCAAAGTAGCATAAAATAGTTGGGACTCTGTGTAAAATGTAAATAAAAACACAATACAATTATTTGCAAATCTCATAAATTCATAATTATAGTCACAATAAAAAAAAATATAAACAACATAAATGTTTAAACTGAGAATATATCAAATTTGAAGGAAGAAATAAGGTCTTATTGAATTTTACGGCTGCAACACGTATTAAAAAAGTTGGGACATGGCCGTGTTTACCACTGTGTTAGATCACGTCTTTTCTCCGTATACATCTGGGAACCGAGGAGACCAGTTGCTGAAGTTTTGAGCGAGGAATATTGTCCCATATGTGTCTGATACAAGATTCTAGCTGCTCAACAGTTCTGGGTGTCCTTTGTGGTGTTTTTTGTTTTATGAAGTGCCAAATGTTTTCACCTGGAAATAAGTCTAGACTGCAGAAAGGTCAGTTCAGCACCTGGACTCTTCTACAACAAAGTCATGCTATTGTAATAGATGCATTATGCAGTTAGTATTGTCTTGCTAAATTTGCAAGGCCTTACCTGAAAAACTAAATTTTCTGGATGGAAGCATTTGTTTCTCTTAAAACCCGTACATACCGTTCAGCATTGATGGAGCCTTTTCAAATATGCAAGCTGCTAATTCCACAGGCACTAATGCACTTCCATATCATGAGAGATGCAGCTTTTTGAACTGAGCACTAATAACAGATTGTCCCGCTCCTCTTTAGTCCAGAGGATGTGGTGTCCATGGTTTCCAAAAATAATTTAACATTTTGATTCGTCTGACCACAGAACTGTTTTCCACTTCGCCTCAGTATATTTTAAATGATCTTTAGCCCATAAAGGATGGCGGCGTTACTGGATCATGTTCACACATGTTTTAAAATGATTTCTATTTTGCTATTGTGAAATAATATATGGGGATTTTCAAATCATTGCATTGTTTTTATTTACATTTTACAAAGTGTCCCAACTTTTTTGGTTGTATATACGAATAAGGAATTTGTTTTATTCATATGGTCTCAAGTCTGAAAGAACACCAAAAACTGTATGTTGGGATTTTATTTGATATGTTTTCTCAATGAGCAGGTGATCAGACCATTTATGCTCTGTTTTTTTATATCCTTTGGGGCAGTGGGGAACTTTAAACACAAGCTAATGGACACGGAAGATGGAACAGCTGTGAGTGGGGAAAACACAAGAACCAGATATAAGACAAGGATGGAGACGTGGCACATATTGACATCAAAACCGAAGCACATGGCAACAGAAACTGGAATGTGGAGGTCCCCTAGCCCTTCACACCGGCTCGTTCTCTGTGCTGGCATTCCACGCTTGTCATAATCTAATCAGTTACGATTTTATTCATAAATTTGAGATCAAATTAATGAGCGAATTGACAGCAGTGCATTGTGTACTACTTAATTTGATTCAATTCAGATTTATAGCGCATGACCGTTTCTAGGCATAGCGCCCCCTGCCCCACCGCCACCCTGGCCCACTGAAATGTATTTACCTGTTTTTCTGCTATAGTTTACACAGTATATGTTACAAACTTGAATTCAGGCAATTTTGCAATTATTATTAAATGTGTTTAACTTTTTTTATGGAAGGTTGTGATTGATTTGTATGGTCTGGCACTGGAGCCTTTGGATGGGGTGGTAAAAATAGGAATCTCGCCTAAGGTGCCAAAAAGTCTAGAAATGGCCCTGATCTAGCTCTTTTAAAAATGAACATTGTCCCAAAGCAGCTTTACAGAGATAAAGCGGTTATAAAGTGGTATAACTAACCCTTAACCCTAACCCTTGTCATTTTAAGTTTATCCCTAATGAGTGAGCCAATGGTGACTGCAGCAAAACCTCTTTGAGAGGGCATAAGAAACCTTGAAGAGACTTAAAATGGAACCCATTTTTATCAGGTTGGCATTGAATGTCCATTCATTACAGTTCCATCATTTCCGAGGTGTGCTGTTCAGTAATGTTTATACGGTTAAATGCAGAACAGTTCATGCAAACAGCGGTCTTGAGCCATTGACTACTCCACCTTATAATGTTGATCAATCTGGTGATGCCATAATGCAACATCTCAGTGCATTTACTTTCATGGATTGTAACAAGCTCAGGACCTTGTCACTAACTACAGTACTCATGATCATAGTTATCAGCGATTAGGGATTTTTCTATAACTACCAGCATATCAGTAATCAGATAACCTTTAGCTCAGAGCATGGAGAGAACGTGGCTGTCTTTCCTGCACTGTCCCTGTTATAGTCACAATACATCAATCTTCCCAGGGCAAGAAAGTCAAGAGTGAACAGCAGCTACGCTAATTCCTCTCCACTGCTTTTCTTTCTCTACCCATCACAAGGCATCCCGAAGTTGCACCAGTTCCAGTTGTATCCCTCCACATGAAGATTATAGACCTTCAAAGAAGTATATGTTGACCCCGCAAACACCCTGAACCCTAATTTTTAAAGGCTCTGGCATGGAGAAGCTGGTGTTGGATCTATGATGATCTCAGATGTTGAACTATTTTATGAGTTGCTTAGTAGCTTCTGGTTCCACATCATCAACTGAATGGAGAAAGGACATTATCCATAATCACACACTCCAGTGCTCATGTTAGTTCTCACTCTCCAGTGTTCTGTATTGTTTTAAAGACTATAATCACACTCTTGATGTCACCCAAATGAGGATGGGTTCCCCTTTTGAGTCTGGTTCCTCTCAAGGTTTCTTCCTCAACATCTAAGGGAGTTTTTCATCGCCACAGTCGCCCCCAGGCTGCTCATCAGGGATAAATACACATCATTCACTTTAATTCTTAAGTTGTGTAAAGCTGCAGACAATGTCCATTGTGAAAAGCGCTATGAACTTGGACTCTTGGTGCCACCTAAATGCGGATGGGTTCCCTTTTATGTCTTCTCAAGGTTTCTTCCTCATACCATCTAAGAAAGTTTTTCCTTGCCACAGTTGCCCCAGGCTGCTCATTAGGGATCATTTATTTAAATATAAGTGAATGTTGTTGTATACTTTATACATTCTATAAAGCTGCTTTGAGACAGTTTCCATGGTAAAAAAAAAGCGCTATACACTGCAAAAATTCATCTCATCATAAAAAAAAAAAAATATTTATATTAATAAAGAAATACTATGCAAGATCCAATTATAAAAGATTATTATTCATTCATTCATTCATTCATTTTCTCCCGCTTATCCGTAATTCGGGTCGCGGGGGCAGCAGTCTAAGCAGGCCCCCGCCTTCGACTGCTGCCCAATCCTCACAGCACCGTCCCTTACGGTCCCTCCTGCAGGTGGTGAGCCCACGGGAAGGCGGCCCCACGTCACTCCGACGTCACGGACCTTGATATTTCCCTCGTAAGGGACCAAAAGATTATTATGATTATCTTTTTTTTCCTGCTTAGATAGTAAAGTGTAAAGTTATTAAACCTGCAAATTGAGTTTAATTACCAGCATTTGAGGCCTTGTATCTTTTTAGACTTTATTATAGCTGTAATAACTGGTTTTAATGTTGAATAGTAAAATATGCTAAATAATCACACTAAGGACTTATTTATTTCAAATGCTAGTTTTATGTGGACACCAACACATTGATTTACAACCTAATAATAGATTCTAAGAGTCTGCAGTATTAAGTCACCACACCTATCTCTAAACATTATCAGAATCAGAAATAGCTTTATTACCAAGTATGTTTACACACACATATACATATACATATACATATACATATACTCCGAAACACAGGTAGTCCAGGGATGATCGCCAGAATGAACCGTAGATCGAACGGTGAGTGAGTGAGAACGGGGGGTTATAAAGGGAGGGTGTAGATTGGGTGTAGAGGGTGACGAGGGGGGGCGTGGCCGGTGGTTCCCTGACAAGAACATATAATGACGACGATTCTGAAATAAAGAGGAACTCTCTCGTTTAGTAGCTCTGGTTTTAAGATCTTTGAATAAGTGATTCAATGCTTATTTTAAGACATTTTGTTCTTCTCTAAAGCCTAGATGAAGTGTATTTATCTCACTGCACTGGCAGCTCATTTGACTTGTTTAAGTCTGTATCTTGTAAAATCAGGCATTTATTTCGCTTATGTTTTTGCAGTGTGAAAATGTAATTGAATCTGGTGTATCTTTCCGATCCGTTGTAGCTGCATAGCACATGCCGAGCACTGACTCGAGCCAGGGTTTTGCCCGTTCGGCTCTTAACCGTTGTTTATAAATTAGTACAAATCATCACGACAACAAACTTTGGTCCTACTTAAAATGATAGATATCATTAAGCACATTAAGATTTTGACCTCAAGATGACAAGTGCTGTATAAATACCTCCGGTTTTTACATCTTATCTCCTTTCGGTGTGCTTCACACTACAGTTATTAGGTCTCTTTCATCTAAAGACGTCATGTCAAAGGTAAAGACCAGGCGCGTATTACTCTGGATCCGATCACCCAGTTTCGCGTTCACCCCTTCAATAAATGAGCTCTTCGATGGACTGATCGTTAATTGTTCTCTGAAGACTAACCACGATTTGCTGCTCATGAAAGTGCTTTTTTTTTTTTTTCCCCCCAGCCATGGATTTTCCTCTGGCAAAAACAAATCCACTTATGACTCATGTAGCCGAGGGTCAAAGACTTACAGTCCCATCGATAATGAAAGATCCGCTCTGGCTTCTTCTTAAACGAGTGAAAAGCTGGGCATGGATCAAGAATGGAGTTCAGTCCTACTTTATCTTCAGGAAGGCCGATTTGAAACACAAAGCACCTTTTCAGACCCCGATCACAGCTGTGCTATCGCGGTTCCCAATTCAGGCCTCGTTTCTGGTGCACGTCTGTTTATTTTCAGGCCCCGTGGATGCGCGCAGCTCTGCATGCTGGACGTGGAACGCTGGTCTCTGACGACGACACGCTTTTTTCAAAAAAGCAGCTCGGAACAGGAGCGGAGAGCGCGTCTTGTTAAATATCGGGGAAAAACAACACAAAAATGCAGAAACGGGAAGAAGGGTGTGTAAAAATGGCCCACTCTGTGACTCAGCAGCTCAGCATGGAAGCTGGAGTGAGTGCGTGTTACTGTGGCAGGTGACGCACTAAGAGTAATGCAGCTATAAATTCAGTGTTGCGAACAGATGGAAAATTGAAAGGTTTGTCATTCAGTATGCACTGAGCCGTTTACAGTATATATCAAGCAAACTGTACACACCTAGCTGTAAAATGTGGGAAATAAATCCCCTTTAAAAGTGTAATATTTTAGAAATAACGTTGAAGTCAAGGAGTTGCCTTAGAGGAGTTTCCACAACTCCAACCAACTGTATGAGTTGGGTTTTTTTTATTATAAAAATTTTTCAATGATTTATAATCACACTCTTGGTGTCACACAAATGACGATGGGTTTCCTTTCGGAGTCTGGTTCCTCTCAAAGTTTCTTACGATCTAAAGGAGTTTTTCCTTGTCACAGTCGCCCCAGGTCGGCCAAGGCGTGCTCTTCGGGGATAAATACGCATCTTATTACAATTTTAGTTCTAGAGTTCTTACATTCTGTAAAGCTGCTTTGGGACAATGTCTATTGTGAAAAGCGCTATAGAAATAAATGAATTAAATTGAATATCCGTTTATTTGAGGTGAGGTGTTAGCGCAGTGGTTAGGGCTCTGGGTTACTGCCTCGGTATCGCCTAACTGCCTCTCTTAAGCCCTTAACTTTGGTAAGGGTACTGTTGCATGGCATCTTACATCTCTGGGATATGCGAAGAAGTAACAATTTTGTTGTAGGATCTATAAAGTATTCTCAAGACACAACGAAGCATCAGATCTCCAAAAAGGGAAACTTATTAGAAACTAATACACAGAGCATTCGATCCAAACACGTAGGATTTGTGTAGTAATCCATTAACATATCATTTTGAAGATTTTGACAACATCACTGCTTTTTTTTTATCCATGGGGACCAAAAAGAAACAACTGGCCTCTGCAAGCTGGAGTGTACAGTTACAGTTTTGAGAATTGACCAATTGTCATGGACCGATCCAAAAGTGTATGGACACCTGACTATTACACTCATATGTGCTTCTTTTCAAATTCCAAGTAAAAAGCATGCAATTTTCTAGAATTTCTTTGTATGCTGTAACATTAGAGTTTCCTTTCGCTGAAACTAAAACCAGGTGCACACTGTGTGATTTTCAACACGTTTTGTTTGCCGGAGTGACATTTTTTTAAAATCCTAAAACATTCCTATAATCCGAGGCTAAAATCTGTAGACTTCGATCGCTGATTTGTTCACCGACAGACGATTAATACCAATTAGTCAATTAATAATTTGTTTTCCTCCAATTTAATTCTGGCAGTGTCAAAAGATTTCAGGCACTTCCTCAAACCAAGTACCAATAGGAGCACCGGACCTGATGATGCGATTAGTGCCACAACTTCAAATCACCTCAGGGAAAATATCGAAACAGGTCAGGTGGACAATACAGCGAGAAGAGAAACTTATTGAGTGAGTGTGTGTATGACATTTTTATTACCAAGGCATGTTATGAACAACATGAACGCTACAGATTGTTTTTGTTTTCTGACAGCTACCGTTAGCGAGAGAACGCGAATCCGAAGTTTCATCGATCCGATGAGATTTTTTTTCTTCCCTGTTAGTTTTTGACTGTCGTTCCACATGAATTTATGACAACTGAGATCCTACTACAGTGTGACACGAGGATCATGTTTGTACAGTTTGACAAGCAACAAAACTTACTTATCTCAGTTATACAGCCGAGCAATTGAGGGTTAAGGGCCTTGCTCCAGGGCCCAGCATTGACCGCTTGGTGGTGCGACTTAAACTCATGACCTTCCAATCAGAAATCTAACATCTTGTCCATTGAGTTAATTCTTCCACAGCGTGACATTGCAGCTGTGCACAAAGCAAGTTCCATGAAGACATGACGTGTTAGGGATGGAGTGTCCTGAAACAGAGCCCTGATCTTAACTGAATGAGGAACACCAAAACCTAAACCTCAAACCTAGAATGGGAAATTTAAAAAGCACAGCTGGATATGACGGTTGGGTGTCCACAAATATTTGCCTGTAAAATGTAGTTATTGATCAAGGGCTGGTACATGTAGTTTTTGCAGAGCTGATTTACATTTATTTTTGGATACTTCTAGGGTCCTACTCTAGGACCCTTCAAGAGATTTCATAAAGCCCAATAAAGAGTCTTATACACTGAAATAACACCATTTGGCCCATTTTTTTTTTCTTCAAAGTACGGCAGTCAGACCCCAGTTTGGTTCAGAAATGTGCAATAGCTATAGCAGAAGGGCCACATATGCTTTCACAAAGAAACACTAGACAGATTGTCACCACAGGGATCAGATTGTGACTGTTCACCTTGCACCTAAACCTCTACCTCTGTGTGCTGTCTGTCTCCCGTCCCCCTTGTCAGACTGGTGCTTAATTGGATGACGTAGCTCCACCTTTGTCCTGGATTGTGCGTTGTGACCTGGATACGGTCTCTGTAAACGTTACACACTTGTCTTTAAACTTCAGTCCGTGTGATTCTTTGGAATGATCACTCAGAATAGCCAGATATTAGGGGTTTGAATGTGCTTGTATTCGTTTTGCATGTGCAAGGTAGTGAATTGTTCCCTCACAAGCATATTAACTGCACACATTATACAGCACGTTTACTGGTGGCGCTATTTTGTGTTTAGTGTATCGGTCCCAGACTGTCTTTTGTCTGCACTGTTTGCACTTGGTTGCACGTGATGCACTTTATGTGGTGAGGGCACTTACTTTTATACTCAGTTGTGTTCTGTTATGTTGCTCTATGTTCTGTTATATAGCTGTATGTTCTCTTATGTAGCTCTGTGTTGTGTGATGTTGCTCTATGTTCTGTTATGTA
>JAAIIK010000178.1:986191-998737 GCA_014706435.1 Silurus glanis
GATAGATAGATAGATAGATAGATAGATAGATAGATAGATAGATAGATCTATATCAAATGAAATTTGCTCAGGTGCCTTCTGTACGGTGGCTGAGAAGTGCAAAACACATTAACAAATCAGAAAACAAATGAACAAATTAGAAAACACTAACAAAATAACAAATGTAAATAACAAATGCAAAAATAAAAGAACAAATCCGAAAACACAACGACAATACAGACAAGGCGGAAAAGGTAGGTATAGTTTGTGAATGGAAACTTACCGATCATTGGACGAGACACCTGTCATTCAAGATATACAGGAAGTATGAAATCTTATAACTTTGTTTCTTGTACATGTGTAAAGTTCTCTGTTTACTTTAAACTATTTTTATTTTCGATTAGTGCACCTTTAAATATAAGAAAATAACAGAAGTAAACAGAAGCAAGGAGAAAAATGGAATGAATTCAAAGCTACTTTGAGGAAGGACATTCATATGCAGTGATGTTGGAGATGCTGCAGTATATCATCACATAAAGATTAGTTTGTACACTTTTACACATACGGTCCAACTTTCTCCTGCCGCAGACTGTTACTTTAGACGCCTCATGGTCTGATATCCATAACTGACTACCTCTCCAGCTGTGTATCCAGGCTGAACAACCACCATATAGTACACAAGCAGAGAAAAGAGGATGATGATTCATGTCTACATCACTGACGCCCTCTGTCTCATCCACGTTAACCCCATACTTCTTGTTGCTTTTTGCCTTGCTCATTATTAGCTTTGTAAACTAGCCTACATTTGGCGTGTATAAGAGCCAGGAAATGATACAGGTTGAAGAAGCCGTGCAATGACGGGGAATATGTTGATGGGATGAAAACGGTGCACAATGAGAAGAAAAAACATTCACCAAATAGATTCGAACTATGAGTCTGGATTGAAAATGTAAGAAGTAGAAAGTACAGATATTTGTGTAAAAAATGAGCGGTTAAAAAGTTGTCCGGAAAATAAATAGTGAAGTAAAGTACTGATACCAGAAAAATCTACTTAAGCACAGTAACAAAGTACAGGATTTGTACTTCATTACTTTCCACCTCTGGAAACTGCACATTTACTACTCGAAAATATATCCAATTTCTATAGTATTGTCCTTTAAGAAGATATAATAAAATGCTTGCTAAAATGTGAGAGGTGTACACTTTTGTGAGATACTACATATATATCATCCATCATCCAGATTCAGGTCAAGCAATCAAACGATAGAATGGGGGAAATTGAGATCTCTGTGACTTTACCCATGGCATGGTTGTTGGTACCAGATGGCCTGAGTTGAGTATTTTAGAATCTGCTGTTCTCCTGCCATTTTCACACACAACAGTCTCTACAGTTTACAAAGAGTGATGCGGAAAACAAAAAACATCGCATGAGTAAGAGTTCAGTGGCTGGAAACACTTCATTTGTCAGAGATGTGCTTCCCATAGCTGTAAAAATGTAGTCCTTTTGAATTGAACCAATCTGCACTGCCCTGTCGGTTTTTTTGCTCCGTTCTGCGTAAGCTGTGGAACTGTGATATGCAGGAAAATGCCAAGGGATAAGTAAAACTCAAACCAGCCCATCTGACACCATCAACCATGCCACTAGCAAAGTCACAAAGATCCCACTCTTTCCCCAGTCTGGAGTTTGATGTGAACCGAAGCTCTTGACCTGTTTCTGCATGAACGCATAGACGACTGCATAGACGAGTCTAAATTAATGTAGACCAAAGTGATTGATCACATTTCTTTGAGGTGCATTAAGTTCTGAGGGGTCAAGAAAAGGAAAAAACAGCATCCCACTGAGCAGTGTTACTGCGGCTCACATGAAACGTTCTCCACTTTGGCCGTTTAAAGTTCTCTCTCATATTTTGTCTTCTGTCGCGAACACGAGGTGTGAACTTTAAGATATTTTGCTTGGTTGGACATTTTGAAAGGTGAAATGTTTCAGAAATCGCTAATCCGTAACGGTCATGCCGATCTAGCACATTGCTCTCATTAAATCTCTCATTATAGCCGGGTTGCAAACCGAATTCGTTCTATTCGTCTCTGGGTAATTGTCCTGTAATGAAATGTCCTCTTTATTAAAGCTTACCGTGTCGTTCATCCATCCCGATGACGACGTTTACGCTCAGAAATTCGCTTTTATGCTCAATAGTCTGATCTATTTAAATGTTCGCTGGAGATAAAACACTGCACACCTAAACTAATTTTACTCAAGAGTCACTGCATACTTCTGCTTAAGTCCAGAGGCCTTTCTAATGGATGGAGTGCATTTGTGTCCACCAGTGAACATTTTATAACTTCAACAATGATGGAAGTGTAATGAATGGATATTCAGTGTCACCCAGATGAGAATGGGTTCCCTTTTGAGTTTGGTTCCTCTCAAGGTTTCTTCCTCATACAATCTTAAGGAGGTTTCCCTTCACCAGAGTTGCCCCGCTCATTAGGGATAAACACATAGGGACTGATTGATAATAAAATGTATGTTTCCGGATCTGGGTCCCCTGGTGGTCTAGTGGTTAGGATGTGGCGCTCTCACCGCTGCGGCCCGGGTTCGATCCCCGGTCAGGGAACCAACCCCAGCCACTCTCAGTGCCGGTCCCAAGCCCGGATAAATGGGGAGGGTTGCGTTAGGAAGGGCATCCAGCGTAAAAACATGTCGGATGATCCGCTGTGGCGACCCTAACGGGAGAAGCCGAAAGAAAGTTTAAGTTTCCTGATCTGTTTAAATCTGTCAAGGTGCATTTGGACAATGTTTATTGTTAAAAACTCTATACAAATTGAATTGAATTGAATATGGACCACTTATAATGCTTTTTGAATGAGTCTGATTGGTCAGATTGTGTTGATGTGTTTCTTATATGGAAGATGAGGTAAATGAGACTTTGTTTTTATGAAAGATTTGTAAAAGTCTAATCTAAGGTCCACACGACTACGTTTTCGTTTAAAAGCGCATATTTTTCTCTCCGTTTTAGACTTCCGTCCTCACTGAGACTGCTTTTTTATTTTATTTTTTTTTATTTTATTTAAGAAAACATGTAGCTTTTTGAAAACGCTTGCCAAACTGGATACAATCGAAAACTCCATTACTGCGTTGCATCATGAACCGTGAAAACGCAGGCCTTTCGAAAAACGGACACATTTCGAGTCGTTGCCACAAGCCAGAAATGAAATAAACGTCGGGTGGAAATCACGCACGTTGAAGCGTCTTACGTTTTGCTCATAAACGAAACAGGAACGTGAGCTTTTTTCAGACATTTCAGTGTGGATTAGCGACTTTTGGGAAACGTACGAAAACGAAAGTGTGGATGCAGAACGTTATTTGACAAAAAAACCCCTGCGTTTTCCAATTGTTTAGACATGTATCTGTAACTTTAGGTATTTGAAGAAATATGCAGTTTTCTTTGTAACTTGGCAGGTTTTCACCTTATTTACTACAAGTGAAAAAGAAAAGCAAGGCTGCTGAGGGAACCAGTGCTTACAGAATAGCTGCTGTGAAGTGACTTTTTGTTTTGGTTTGAAATATTTACCTCAATATTTATTCATATAATTAATATATTCTTTTTTTTTTTTTCTTTTAGCAAATGTTTATGATCCAGTATTTATTTTTTTAGTAAGTTCAGTTCTATTATACATGGAGTGTTTGTGGTTTTATTAAGTGTTTGTTTTAAATTGGTTTATTAATTGGTTATCAGCCAGTACGATCCAACTTAGCTAACCACTGCTGGGCCCCTGAGCAAGGCCCTCAACCCTTACCCGCTCACGTGTATAAATGGGTTTATTGGAAGTTGGCAAAACGTAAACACCATGAACCTAAAAATAGCTCTTTTTCATGTCACTTGTCCTAAACCACTCATTGAATAATTGTATATTTTGTTCCTCACTTGATTATACATTAAATAAAATAAAGCGTCCATTAAAAAAAACAGTCGTCCCCTCCATCCCGTTTTGTTTTTTCGAAAGCCGCACAATTAAACCCACTTTATACTCACACACACACCACACGATCTGACCTTAAACATAGCGACCGCTCGTGTTTGAGCAGATTTAATAGATGTAATAGATTGAACTCCCTCTGGGATATGATGTTCTGGCGAAGGCCTTATTTGGAGGAGAAAAATATCAGGACGAGAAGAGAACCTGACTTCACACTGTTTGTGTTTTCAACCTTAAAAGAGCAGAATGCGCGAGGATTATCGATTAGCCTTCGCGTGCCCTTTTAGCTGCAGCAGTAGGCATTAATTAGTGTGCAGTTATGGATTCTCTGATTATTCCTTCATAAGCACAACTGAGATACAAAAGCACTGTACGAATGCACACGCGCACACACACACACACACACACACACACACACACACACACACACACACAGCTTGACAGTGAGCGATTGCTTTGCATTGCTATACATTTTGTATGTATGACAGAAGTGAATCCTGCAGCCTGGCCATGTTTCTTGTCTGAACGTCCTTGACTCATGAATGAAAAGAACGACCGGATATTAAAACATGCACACACACACACACACACACACACACACACACACACACACACACACCACCAGAACATTTCGCGTGGCACAAAATTAAAGACAGTGTAATTATTACTATCATGCTAGTCAAGGTTGGAAGCTGACACCTGCACAATGCGAGAACTTTTTCAAGCGTCAACCGAAAAGCGTCTCGACGGCTTTTTTTTTTTTTTTTTTCAGCAGCTCCTCGCGAAGTGCATCGCCTCCAAGTTATACACCATGTGGGATTTGCTATTTCCATTTGAAATATTTTTTCTTTTTTTCAAAGTAGCGATAAGGTTAGCAAACGTAAGGCGTGATGCAGTTCTTCGCACGAGTCTCCGCAGAAACCCGGCTTTCATTATAAGCTGCGAGGAAATAACCGCAAACTACAGAGGGCTTCAGAGCAATAATTGACTCAGCAGAATAGTTCTTTTGCCGGAGGATGAAACTGTGTCTCGTGCGGGCTGGAATCTGGATCAGGCCGATCGACGTTCGTACGCTTAAACAAAGCATTTCGGTCATTATTTGCGCCGAGTAATTGCTTGGACTGACATTGTATCTGAACGGAATTATGTGCGGAATGAATGCTTTTGTCTTAAATCATTGATCGGACGAATGACCTTTTACAGCCGGTCATCTGAAATCACCCAGTATTTGGTGAATAAAATGTGAAAAACTAATGTATGATCCTGAAAATATTTTTCATGTTTTTTTATCCAGCACGAATTTGCCATTTAATAAAATCTTTTATTTAATTTTAATAAACAACAACCATCAAAAATGATTAGGATTCATTAGAAACCCGAGGTTTTCCGCTGTCCCTGTACGATACTTCCTGTTTTGTCATGTTCATGTTTTTGTCTGCTTGACAGGATCATACAAATTTGTGTATCTTGTATCAGAGCAGTTAAAATGTGGTGCTTTGAGTACAATTCTCTCATACTGACCACTGGATGTTCAACAGGGACCTCATGGTAAAGACTCTCTGAGGATTTGAGAATTAGAATTGTTGCTCTCCACAAAGATGCCGAGGCTGTAAGAAGATCAGTATCACCCTGAAACTGAGTTACAGTACAGTGGCCAGGTGTCAGAAACTCGGGGCAGGGGCAGATTATACTGTCAGAAATCTGGGTGACTGGAAGGAGGACCCAAAGAGGCAGGACCCAATAAAGGGCAGAGCAAAAACACAAACCAAGAAATGGTCCAGAGTACAAACCAGTAACTATGGAGGCGGATCAGGAACAAGATCAGGAACCAGCACAGGCAGGCTGAGATAATCTGGCCCAAAGTAAATGTCTTTTGTTCTGCTGATGGTTAATGGTTGCCGACCCGGAAGCACGCACTGTGAACCCGGAAGCACACGCTGCGAAAATCTTTTTCCAAGACGGGTTCCATTTGGAACAGGCCTCGCAAGGGTCCATCAAAGAAGTCGAGACCTCCTGCTGTGCATCAGGTGCAAAAGCTGCTTCCAAATACAATTCAATTCATTTTAATTTGTATTGCGGTTTTAACAATGAACATTGTCTCAAAGCAGCTTTACACAGATAATATGCTGATAAAAATCAATAAGATGTTCTTTATAAGTGTAAGTTTGTCCCTGATGAACGAGCCGGTGGCGACTGTGGTGAAGGAAAAACTCCCTGAGATGCATAAGGAAGAAACTTTGAGAGGAACCAGACTCAAGAGGAACCCATTTATTCCAGATAAACGATGTTGAGGTGTGCAGTGATTGTGATCAAATGCAAACTGTAGTCCTGAGTCAGTGTGGCCTGTTAAATTTAACTACAGTCCAAATCCAGATCCTCAGAGTTCCTGTTCCTACTCCATTTAATGGATTCCCAGGGTGTTGATGTGAAACCATCCCCAGATGCACAAAGTGGCCTCCAATCGAAGAGGACACTATCCAGAGGAAGGCTGGGACAAAGTGGGCAGATTCAAGGAGGAAAGAGGGGCAGGAACAGTGGTCACTGGAACCTCAGGAGCATGTTAAACTCAACCGAGAGAGAGAGAAAGATATGGATTATTAAGTATCCTTATTGTTGTATGAAAGTTAAGGACGCTGTACATTCGGGGACTCCAGCAAAACTCGCTATGGATACTGCGGTGTGAGACCGTTAAGTGCTTTATACATCAGTAGTAGTATTTTATAATCAATAAGCCAGGAGAGAGCTGTTCTCTTTATTCCAACAACGTTCTCTAGTCTAGCAAGCAGGATAGTATGATCACTGGTGTCAGAAGCTGCACTGAGGTCAAGCAAAACAAGTAAAGAGACAAAACCCGGATCAGAGGCCAATAACAGGTCATTTACCATCTTAACTAGCGCCGTCTCTGTGCTATGATGAAGCCGAAATCCTGACTGATACATTTCAAAAATGTTATTCCTCAGTAGATGTGAGCAGAACTGCTGTGCTACAAGCTTTTCTAAAATCTTGGAGATAAAAGGGAGGTTTGATATTGGCCTGTAGTTGGATCAAGGTCAGGTTTCTTAATTAGGGGGTTGATAACTGCAGTTTGAAGGATTTAGGTACATAACCAGTGCTGATGGAAGAGTTTATCAATTTTAGAACAGGTTTAATTACTTCTGGAATGATCTGTTCGAGGAAACTTGTAGGCAAGGGATCGAGAATGCAGGTTGTTGATTTGGATGAGGAAATAAATGAAAAAGTCATTCTCTTAAATAGGAGTAAAACTTTGTAGTTGATGATCTGTTATAAGTGCAGTGCTGTATACAGGGTTATTTATAAAATAGTTTGGATTTATATTAATCTTCTGGATTTCTTGCCTGATGTTTTCAACTTTATTATTATAGAAAAAGTTCATGAAATCATTACTACCTAATGATGGTGTGCATGTGAGTGCAGTGCTTTTATTCCCTGTTCATTTTACTACCGTGCTGAATAAAAATCTAGGATTATGCTTATTATTTTCTATGAGGGTGGAGAAATATGCTGATCAGCAGCACTAAGAGATTTTCTAAAATGAAGGCGATTCTCCTTCCATGCTATTTGAAATACTGTTAATTTGGTTTGACGCCATTTACGTTCTAATTTCCGAGTGGTCTGTTTTAAGGTATGGTCATTATACCACCATGCTGATTTTTTCTCCCTGATCATTTTGGTTTTAAGGGGAGCTCCATCATCTAGAGTGTAAAGGAACGTTGATTCTAGGTATTCAGTGGCCCAGTCGAGCGCTATGGGGTCAGACGGAGATGTAATTAATATAGAAAGTTCCGGAAGATTATTGATAAAAGTCGCTGCTGTAGTTGACGTGAATGTACGCTTAACGCGGTAACGTGGCGTGGTACTAATGCAATGACAGGCAGATTTTAAAAGAGAAATTTGTAATGATCTGAAATACTGTGGAATTAAGAATACTTTTTTTTTATTTGTAATCCAAATGATAATAAAACAAGTGTGTCCACCACTATGAAAGGGTCCTATAATATTCTGATTAATTCCTACTGAATCTAAAATGGACACAACTGCTGCTCTTAAGGAGTTTTCCTGATTATTAAAATGAATATTAAAGTCACCAACAATTAATGCTTTGTCTAAAGAAGTAGCTACATTTGTGAAATCTGCAAATTCTACGAGAGTCGGGCCCCTGGGGGCCTATAAATAATAATGAAATGAATTGACTGACTGGACCTGCTTTTGGACACCAAATATTTGATGTCGGTGTAAACTTTAAGTGTTAAATTTTTGTTTAGTTTTATGTTTGACGACTCCGCCTCCCTGTCAGACGCATGAGTGCTGCAGCATTGCTTTAGACATTGCAGAAGCAGAAGATCCGCTCGTCAGTGCTCGGACCGTATGCCACACACTGCAACAAGTCGGTCTGCAGGGCGTCGTCCCAGAAGGAGCCTCTTCTGAAGCTGCTCACAAGAAAACCAACAAACAGTTTGGTGAAGACGACCTGTCCAAGAGTATGAATTACTGGAACCATGACCTGTGGTCTGATGAGACCAAGATTAACTCGTTTGGCTCAGATGGTATCCAGCATGTCTGGCGACGCTCTTGTGAGGAGAACCAAAAAAATGTTGTCTTGCTTACAAGCATGGTGGTGATAGATCATAATTCTTTAATTGAGAAATTAGCAATTTTTTATTAACATTCTACAATTATTATTAGTAGATGTGGGATACTTTTATTATTTAGAAAGTGACCAGTAATTTGTGAGCAATATTTGATATGTGGATCGATTTCTCGTCGCTAAAACGTTTCTTGAGCGCTTTCTCTCAGCACCGCTGCTGCTACGTGAATATGACATATAGCAACGCTACGGAGACCGAGGCGTGTCCTGAGAGTCACATAGAATACAGATTAACATGGCAGAGGTAGAGCTGTAACTTCCTGCACACAGAACAGGAAAAGAACATCTGTTTTTGTAGAGTCTTTTGTAAGTCAGAAGGCACTTAAGTAAATTGATGATTTGATGTCTGTTTGAACCAAATAAATAAAAGCGAACTCTACACCATTTTGAATTGCAGATCATCATATTTTTTTTTTTATCGCATTGCATTGGAATCACATTGCGTCGAATCGAAATCGCATTGCAAGCCATCGGAATGGGGGAGATCGCATCGCATCGGTAGCTGCTTCATATGTATCTTTAATGTATCATTTCCTTCACTATGCATCGAGATGCAAATCACATCAGCCTCAGTTAAGGAGATGCACATCCTTAACGTGTGTGTGCGTAAATTTACCTCTTTAAAGGAGAAATTAAACATTTTTCATGAACATTCACCAATTTTCCACACAAACAATATGATATACAGTAAAACCCCGTTGTACGAGCATAATTCGTTCTTGAAAATTGCTCGTAGGTCCATTTGCTCGTACGTTCGAACTGATTTTCCACATAGGAATGAATGTAAAATCGATTTAATTCGTTCCGAGACCTCATTCGATCGCGTATTTGTAGCCTATTTTAACAAAAAAATACACCGCAAATTACCGTAATGTAAACATCATTTAACACTTACTCATGTGGTAGTGGTTGATTGCGAGTGTGAGACGCGCACCACGCTCGTAACCTTCTTGGTTTCCATGGTAATCGTCACCATCACTGATTTTCTTGGGAGACATTTTTCAAGATTTTTAGTGAAATAAAAATATAACGCTTATTTTTTTGCTGCACTGAACAACGAGAGCGACCGAGTGATACGTCATCAACTAAGCGACTGATGCGTCCCTAGGCCGAAAACGGGGGAACCGGCAGCGTGGGTTTGCTCGTGCCTTCGAAATTTGCTCGTGAAACGGGGTAAAATTTTGCGAGCGAGGTCGCTCGTATCTCCGTTTGCTCGTACTATTAGTTGCTCGTACAACGGGGTTTTACTGTACAATAGTTTAATCATCTCCTTCCAGTCAGATTGCAATGATATTTGTAAAAGAATTATATATAAAAAAAAGCCTTGATATCCACAAGTGATATAATTTATCCCAACATCGATATTGGATCGTCATATTGGCCAGGCTTTGTCTCAGTGTAATAGACAGGGGAGAGAATAAAACCAAGCCTCCCACTCACTCAGACAGCTTGGCTTGTTTTGCTCTCTCTCGGACTGTCAGGGAATCAAAAAAATCATCACACGCCAGTAGAGTAAATGTTTTTCTGTTGCACGAACCGAATCTAATCACCAGTAAACATTAGCTGTTAGCTATTATAATGATCTATTCGGAAAGCATGGTGAAGTAGAGGCTTATTTTCATCGTTTCGGTCATTATTTGTGATTGTTGTAACAAATTCCGATGCGGAAACATCTGACAGGATTTCTTAGATTATGTACAATAACAATCAATTTTATTGTACGTTTATAGAATCCATTCCGGTACGATGACTGTGTTTTATCACGCTATTAAACACTTGAGGGAATTTTTGGAAATTGTTCGTATAAGAAGCCAGCTCCAGGATGTCGCTCTTATCTCTGCGACTTTGTCGAAACGAGTCACCTGCTGCAGGATGATAATTGAGGTTTAGTGCGTCTGGTGGTCTGGGGACTGAAGTTGATGCGAGCGCCGTCTTCGCACGGTTAGTGCACTAAACCAGATAAGCCCTGATAAAAACGTCCTTGGCTGTTCTGCTGTCTCGGCAAGGCTTCCTGGGAAGGGGTAGCAAAGGCCAGAATCTCTGAGAGAGGCCCAAGATGGGATTGATTGGAGTGTGTAAAAGAGACAGTGATGGACTGTTTGGCGCTTCAGCTCCCCTGTGGCATCGGAGGTTAAAGCAAAATCGAATTCTGTCATTGCCTGGCTTCAAAAATGCTGTCAATAGGCATAAGCGCCTGACTTTCCAATTGAAATCTGAGCGGAGTCCCGCCACGGTGCATCACGACTGGCTAATACAGGCGCTATAATGCAGTCTTGTTATCCTACTCACACACACACACACACACACACACACTAGTATTGGGACAATTGACAGTTCCAGTCATATGTTCTTCTTCCCCAAACGTACCACAAAGTAAGTGGCACACAATTGTATAGGACATCTTTAAATGATTCTGTAGCATCGAATTTTTTTCTTCACTTGAACTAGGAGACCCAAACCTGTTCCAGCATGACAATACACAAAGGTTAACACGGTGAAGATCTTGAAGTGGCCTGCTGTAGAGTTCGAACCTTAACCTATCGAACACCTTTGGGATGAATGTGAACTGACTGCACCGCAGGCCGACTCACCTCACCTACATCACTACCTGAATTCACTAACGTCTTTGTGGCTGAATGAACACAAAATCTCCACAAAATCTAGAGGAACATCTTCCAGAAACGTGAGGGTTACTATAGAAACAAAAGGCAACGAAATACATAAATAAATGTTCAGAAAACACATACCATCTTATGACATTTGGCAGATGTTCTTATCCTGAGTGACTTACATTTACCTTATTCATACAGCTGACCAGCTTTGGGGTTAAGGGCCTTGCGCAGGGGCCCAGGAGTGGCAGATTGGTGTGGCTGGAATTTAAACTTTGGATACAAAATCCAATGGCTTAATCACTAAGTTACCACATCCCCCACATGGGCATGTGGTCAAGTGTCGAACGTTTGCCTATATAGTGTATATAAGTTACATATCACACATTTTTATCTGGACTGGAAAACTCTGATATACACATGAGGAAATAAAAACAATTATTTAAAAAAAGTTCTGGTGTGCCATAAGTAATTTTTTGCAGTTTTTTCAGTGACATGATAAGGTTGAGTGGAATATCAAAAATAATTTTCTCAGCTCTTCTGACGATGTTTTTTTGCTTTTTTTCCCCACTTGACCATATGGCTTTTTGTTCCCGTGTAAAGGAGCCCTCACACTCAACCTTATACACACAGATGGTACGTTAACTCTCCAAAGCTCTTATGGCCCAATCTGCCCACCTCTGTGCCCTGCGGAGAGTCACTGGTGGAAACGGCTATTTTGAAGCTTTCTTGGCTAATAAAAGCTTAATTAGAGAACGGGGCTAAAGTGCTCACGCTTGCACGGTTCAGCCCATCTGCCTCCGTGGATACGCATGAGGACCACACGAGGTTCAGCAGCACTGAACCGGACGCCGCTCACAACCTTGACATCTCCTGCGCACTTCGACTGTGGCACGTCCTAGATTTATTAACCATCTTTCTTTCAGTAGAGTTGTGTGTAAATGTCTAACGCCAAACTGAACTACAGTTTTCCGTTCAGATTTACAAAATATCTATCTGTCTGTCTGTCTGTCTGTCTGTCTGTCTGTCTGTCACACAAATTTTACAGAAAAGAAAATGCAAAATCCAGCTTGTCCAGCTTTTCTTCCAAATAAAAAATCCGTCGTGTAAAAATCCTTGTAAGTGTATTTGTGTCCAAATCAATTTCCTCTCCTCTGTCAGACATTGTAGAATGAAAAAAAACACAGCTATTAAAATCCACACAAATATATTTGAGCTTGTGCAGTTTGCTACAGATGCGTTTTGCGAGCTCTGAATAGTGCTCTCTCTGACCATCCTATTAAACGACGTGAAAAGCTGATGTTATTGTACACCTGC
>JAAIIK010000178.1:1006297-1033364 GCA_014706435.1 Silurus glanis
TCTATCTATCTATCTATCTATCTATCTATCTATCTATCTATCTATCTATCTATCTATCTATCTATCTATCTATCTATCTATCTATTTATCTATCTATCTATCTATCTATCTATCTATCTATCCATCCATCCATCCATCCATCCATCCTCAGGGAAGTAGTAGCTCAGTGGTTAAGATGTTGGACTTCTGATTTGAGTGTTGTGATCTGATCTGCTACAATGGGGCCCCTAAACAAGGCCCCCAACCCTTATCTGCTCTGTTCTATTCAAAAACGTATGCAAAAGTAGTAGTTGTTGCAGAAGTATTTGCTCCTCTGGGTTAAGATTTAGTCCTATAATCCCAGCATCGTCATAAATAAATAGATAAATAAAAAAGTAAATAAATAAATACATTCCATCTGTGGCATCTACTTGTTTATCTGTCTGTCTGCTATCTATCTATTTATTCTGTTTTTTTGATTAATTGATTAATTGGTTGATTAATGTATTATTTAATTATTTAATTACTTAATTTATGTATTTATTTATTACTTCCCCGTGTAATGCGTCTCCATGCATCTTGCTCGTGTTGGCTGTTGCTTCAGTGCAAGTTGAAGTGGAGGTTTTGTTTCTTCATATTTATATACACTGAACATTATCTCTGATGTTGTGCACGATTGTGTTCAACAAGGTTGTGTTTGTGTGCGTGTGTGTGTGAAGGCTTGGTCGC
Source organism: Silurus glanis (assembly GCA_014706435.1). Lineage (NCBI taxonomy): Eukaryota > Metazoa > Chordata > Actinopteri > Siluriformes > Siluridae > Silurus > Silurus glanis. Next base: position 1,007,006 of record JAAIIK010000178.1, read on the forward strand.
CCATGAACTGTCTTCGAACCTCTTTCCCGTCGTGGAACGATTGCTCCTTTTCCGATCAGCCACCCACGGTGAAACTTCGTGTTGTGGAGCGATTGTGCTACTCAAAGGTCTCGCTAATTGGATTTTTAATTAATTTCTCAGATGCCAGATGAGCAGAATAATAAAAGTGGACGAGTGGCATTATTCGGGGAGTCTGGCAATTAAAAATAAATAATACAAAATCAGAACAAGCATGAATTTTCTCTCTTCAGGTTTGTGCTGTGTGTTATTAGTGTTATTATTGTCACTACCCAGTGTTTTAGTCTGAATTATCAGACCTGCATAGCTCTATGCATTAAACGTAGGAGCTTCGAGACTGATTTTCTGAGTTATCACTCGAAATTCTTAAGGTGAGATCTCTTTACTCTTTAATAAAGTAAATGTGGAATGTGGAAATGGTTTAAACTTCCAAATATTTAAAGGGGACCTAACACACACACACAGTTCCAGCCAATCTCATGGTAATCTTGAGTACCAATAGAGTAGACGAAGATGTGCTCATACAAGGAATTCCATCCTTCATGACGTCATAAAGAGCCATACTCGAAAACATTTATATCTTTCCGAAACTTGGACAAAACCAGAAGGAGTGTATTTGGCACAGAAATATTGTCATACGTCAAATAGGTTTTTTTGTTTTTTTACTTTGTTTAGAATGAGAATCCAACTCTTTAACAGTGTAAAAAAACTCAGAGTGCATGAAATTGCACTCTGATGAAACCCCGCCCCTTTTTATTGTCTCATATACTCGTAAAAATGCAGAACGTTGTCGTTAATTTGAAATAATCTCTGTTTCATTAGACTTGCATTAAACACTCATGTAATTAATAGGAAATAATTATTTTTGTCGCTTGTGTTAAGTGCAGGATCTTAATCGCAATGATGATTTACTGGTCTAAGTGGTAGCGCAGTGGTCGGGATGTCGGACTTCTGCTCAAGTTCAATTCCCACCACCATTATGCCACATCCTTGAGTGATCCTCGTGTTATGTTGCGAGTCAAATTGAACCGAACTGTATCGATAACTATACTATTTTAATGTAAGTATCATTTAAAAATTTTTTTTTTCAAATTTGCAAATATGTGAAATGAACCATTTTCATTTTATATGTTGATTAGATTAACTTAGCCAAGAAGAAGTTGTTACATACCGAAATACTTTTTTTACATTTTTTTTTAAGAGTCTATATTTCTAACTTAAAATGGGTTACAGTTGTACGAATGAGGTCATCGGTACGAATGAGGTCATTGTAAGTCGCTCTGGAAAAGGGCATCTGTAAATGTAAAGTATTAGAACAGTGGACATTTTGACCCAGGATATTGAATCTGGATGATGCAATCATTTATTTACCTTTAAAAAAAATAAATCCCAAGCAAAAAAAAAAACAAAATCAATAACACACAAGCCTGGTTCTGTTGTAAACAAAACACTGCCGTGGATTTGTTTTTTTTCCAATCTGTATTCTATTTCTTGTTTCGAGGAAGTAGACATGAGTGCATTAACACACCACACATTGTTTTAGAACAATCCCTGTAAGAATAAATCTGTACACCATAAAGCATAAAAGTATTGGGACGCCTGATTTATTTATTATTTTCGGCCATATGTGGTTGATCTCTAAACTGTTACCACAAAGTTGGAGATACACAGTTGTATTGGACGTCTTTGGATGTGGCAGCATGAAGTTTTACCTTTAATTAAACAAGGAGACACAAACCTGTTGAACAAAAAAGTGAACTCCAAATTCTTGAGCATCTTCCCAGAAGAGTGGAGGTTATTAGAACAGTAAACAGGGACTAAAGGTTGAATGGGATGTTCAAGAAGCACATACAAATGGTCTGGTGTCCACAAACTTTTGTCCATATACTTATTAAACAAATATATAAACTATTGTTGATCAATCGCAACACATCAATGTTTTAATGGACACTGTTTTATTGTGTTTATTGGACAATTGGAGACAGATTTTAAATTGATTTTTGTAGTTCTAGCAGGCAAAGACTTACAGGTTTTTTATATTTATTTATCAGTGGGGGTGGGGTGGGGGATTCTAGTGTAGTTCAAAAAGGAGAAGAGGATATAAATCTCAAACTATTAGTTTTTACAAATTAAACTGCAATAAAAAAAGAATTAAAAAAAAAGATTTTATATATATATATATATATATATATATATAAACCCAGCCATTAGGGAGGCACAAGCCAGTGCACTCTTAGTGCCGGTCCCAAGCCCGGATAAATGGGGAGGGTTGCGTTATGAAGGACATCCAGCAAAAAACATGTGCCAAATCAAATATGCGGATCACAAATGAGAATTTCATACCGAGGCCCGGGTTACCAATGACCGCCACAGGTATCGTTAGCCAACAAAGTATCGGTGGAAATTGGGCTACTGTTGGTCAAAGGATTAGAAGGAGAGGAGGAAGACGTCTACAGAGATGGCAGGAAAAGGAGAAGTGTAGGAGAGTGGAGGTTCGGGTTGGTACTTTAAATGTTGGTACTATGACTGGTAAAGGGAGAGAGGTAGCTGATATGATTGAGAGGAGAAAGGTAGATACGACAGACTGGTTCAAGGTGAAGGTTGGACTGCATCAAGGATCGGCCCTGAGCCCTTTCCTGTTTGCAGTGGTGATTTGCAGTACAGGTTTGCAGTACAGGTTGACAGACGAGGTCAGACAGGAGTCTCCCTGGACTATGATGTTTGCGGATGATATTGTGGTTTGTGGTGAGAGTAGTGAGCAGGTTGAGAAGAGCCTGGAGAGATGGAGGTATGCGCTGGAGAGAAGGGGAATGAAAGTCAGTAGGAGTAAGACAGAGTACATGTGTGTGAATGAGAGGGAGGGCAGTGGAGTGGTGCGGTTGCAGGGAGAAGAGGTGGAGAAGGTGGATGAGTTCAGGTACCTGGGGTCGACAGTGCAAAGTAATGGAGAGTGTGTTAGAGAAGTGAAGAAAAGAGTGCAGGCAGGGTGGAGTGGGTGGAGAAGAGTGATAGCAGGAGTGATTTGTGATAGAAGAGTATCTGTGAGAGTGAAAGGGAAAGTTTATAGGACTGTGGTGAGACCTGAGATGTTGTATGGATTAGAGACAGTGGCATTGAGTAAAAGACAGGAGGTGGAGCTGGAGGTAGCAGAGCTGAAGATGTTGAGGTTTTCGTTGGGAGTGACGACGATGGACAGGATTAGAAATGAGTTTATTAGAGGGACAGCGCATGTAGGACGTTTTGGAGACAAGGTGAGGGAGGTGAGATTAAGATGGTGTGGACATGTGCAGAGGAGGGACATGGGGTATATCAGTAGGAGATGATGCTGAGGATGGAGCCACCACCAGGAAGGAGGAAAAGAGGAAGACCAAGGAGGAGGTTCATGGATGTGGTGAGGGAAGACATGCAGGTAGTTGGTGTGAAAGAGGCAGATGTAGAGGACTGGGGGGTATGGAGACAGATATAGGCGCCCCTAATGGGAACAGCCGAAAGAAGAAGATATATATATATATATATATATATATATATATATATAAATAAATAAATATATAATTAAATAGATAAATAAAAAAAACGACTACAGCCCATGAGTTGAGTCCAATGTAAATTTTAAACATTTTTTAGCTTAACATTGTCAGTGAAAGGATGTGCATTTTTGCATACATACATTTAATATTAATTAATAAAAATATTGATTTAATTAATTTTAATCGAATAAAATAAAATATATTTAATATCAAATTTAGAACAAGCCCCCTGCGAACGCTTTCTATTTTTGGGTTTGTTGAAATTTTTGGAGAGAAAGTCGAAATCGAGCAGAAGTAAATGACAGAGCGTGCTCGGTGATTCTTTATAAAAGTGCGTGACCTGTGTGCTGAAACGGATTTGGCAGAACGAGCAGCGCTAAAAAAAAAAAAAAAAAAAAACGAGACTGGTGCACGAGTGGTGCACGATCACGGCTCCAAGTCACGTCGGATCGAGCCCCCCGGCAGCGTCGTTTGTACGTTGTTGCAAAACGCGGGTCCTTACGGCGTAATATGCTGATGCTTACAGTGCGCGCACGGTGATCGCACGTCCGCGATCGAAGCAGCTCAGGCCCTCAGATTTCCTAACGCTGAATCTTTCTGGAGCCGTTTAGAGCTGCAGTTTTGGGATATTAGCTCCAATCTGTGCAGCTTCTTTCATCCTTTAATGCTGCAGGAACTCTTCCAGAGCTCGCTGGAGCGCCATGTTGGCCTCCAGTTCCTGCCCGAGGCTCTGACTTGGGGCGGTTTCATACTGCACTGATTCTGGACTGGATTTGGGGGTAGGGGTAATAATCACAATCGAATTGATGCATCAGTTTCAAAGGCAGAGGTGAAAAAAAAAGCAATGAATTGATGCAACACTGATTGTTTAAAACTTTCTGACATGGTGGTTTAAATCCCAGCATGATCTCTTTATCACCGTCGGGCCTTTGAGCAGGAAATAAATAAAATTCAAGTTTATAAATTGTCTGTCGATTTGAGTTCCTGCTATCCGAATCTTTTTTTCACACCGAACCGCCACTATCGCCCATTCCATGCGTTACATGCCAATTTGCAAATACATACAAAATACACTGAAATTTAATTGATTTCATTTGTAATTCACTTCATCAATCATTTGCTCTCGGTGTTTTATTCGTGTCACATGTTTGTCCACATTGCAGTGTAATTCCAGGATAAAAAGAAGATATTGAACACACTTTTCTTTTCCCAGTGATCATCAAAAAGTTTCACATGATGCAACGTCCTGTTGAACATGAGACTCTGGGAATATTTTATACAGGAGAATGTGTTCAGACTTGAGTGAATGATTCAGTATTGGAAATGTAGTTGTATATTTAGTCGTTTAATCCGACAGACAGTTGACGAGTCTCGAACGGAAAGGTCGGTTTTCGTTGCGTTTATTCGTTTTTGTTTTTTGTTTTCGCCTCTGATTGTTTTTTTCGTTTCAATTTGCAATTAAAAACCAAAATAGGAATGCCGGTGACTTTTTTTGGATTTGATACTGCAATGCAATATGTTAATGTGTGAAACATACCATATATTCTTTTTTTCTATTTATTACAATGTTCTCTGCCACAATTTCTGTTTGTTCGCCTGTTAATCTACTTTTCTTCAGTCCAAACCTCCGCTATCATGCTTTACATGCCAATTAGGAAATATGTACAAAATTACCTTCATTTATTTCATTGTAATCAATCATTTGCTCTCAGGGTTTGCCATATGTTTGTCTAAAGTTCACATCACAGCATTATTCCAGGATAAAGAGAAGAGATTGAACCCAATTTTCTTTTTTTTTTTTTTTTTCTGTGATAATCAAAAAGATTCACATGATGCAACTTCCTGTTGGAACTGGGTTGGGTGAATGATTCAGTAATAGAATGACTCGTTTGAATCAGAATCATAATACTTTATTGATCCCACAATGAAATTGTTGTGTTGCAGTTACTCACAGTAAATTTAAATTGAAGATGAAAGTAAAATAAATACATAAATAAACAAATATAAGAAGAAAACTTTAATAAATATATGTTATATATGAAGTGAAAAGAAAAGTGTAGCAGCAGTGAAAAAGATGGCACCAAACCAAATGATATTTATACAATAAATATAATAATAATAATAAGTATAATTAAAATAACGATAATAATTATTATTAATTTATTTATAATTTATTATTATTGCACTAAAATTGCCCAAGATATTAACATTGTATAAGTGTGGCATAAAAATCTTTGCTCTGTTTACAAGAAAGATCTTTATTTATCTACGTTTTCACACTATTGCCTTTAAAATTGTCCCCTTGCACAGCAAAACAGCGCCCCCAGTGTTCCTGCCACTTCTGGACTGGTCCTGAAAGTCTTTTTATCGAAGCGCGTCGAGCATCTTCTGCGATTTTTGCCAAATCTGGCGAGTAGGGTGGGTGCGGAAGCGAGATTGCGTGGCTTCTTTTCCGACGATCATCATACATTTTCGGTGCTTGAGCTCGTTAAGGGTCTTCCTGATCTCTCGTTCTATTTCAGTGACGTTCTTTCGCTTTCGACGCCACTCGAAACACCACGAAAGACTCGTTGCAGCATCTCCGTATGTCAAACGTATTTCATGTCAAACATCTCTGTGGCAGATTTTCCCAGGTTCAGGCAGAATTTCACGCTCGCTTTTTGTTCTCACTTGATGAAATCGTATATTTTAATGGTGCACCATAGTTGTATGAGTCTGACAGTTGTATGAGTCCTCAGACTGGCAAATTTGATGTATCAGTTTTAAAGGCAGCAACAGTCCTGAATAAATTGTTCTTTATGGAAAAAGTTAGCCACGTATTGATCAGCCACGGCTAAAAATAAATCATAGCGCGGCGTAGCAGAGAAGCTTCTGTGTTATTGTCAAATATTGAATCCCCGTCTTATGAATATTGTGTAGAACCCTGAGGTTTACACTTTGAGTCCGTATAAGGCTAAGTAAGTATGAAGGACTTGATTAAAAAGGCTCAAAGATATTACGTACAGTTCAAACAGAAACGGAAGCGTGTGCCCCAGAGAATCCTTCCCACCTTCTGCAAACATGCTCACAGCACAAGAAGTTTTTCAGCCAGATAATGAGGAGAGAAGTGAAAAATCTCCTCACCTTTCTGATCCTCTCAGAACAGCACTCTTGTTTTTTTTTCCACTCCGAACATTTATCTAGCAGGCCTGGTTTATTATTCACTCGGACAGGTTAGCGGGAGGATTAGTCCCGCCAGCGTCTGCTTTCTCTACGTCTACAGACTTAATGACACCACGTCTCGCTGCGATGCAGACGGTCAGACGGTGCAACCTGACAATAAGAAGCGACTCTTAATGGGAGGAGAGGAGCAGCTGCTGTACAGCACCTACAGGTTCACAAAAAAAACCCTCCAGTTTGTTTTGCTTTAATTAGCAATCAGGGGCGTGAGGTTCTCTGAGAGATGCGCTGTCTCACGGTGACATTCCTGTGCCTCATCTGAGAGACGCCAGCTTTCACAGAACGCCACACAGGCTTTATTTAATTGATTTATTTATCTTCTCTTTTTCTCGTCATATGTCGCTTTGCTCGAAAAGTGCTGTGGACACATATGCCTGCAATCTGCTCGCAGAGAGCAAATCAAATCGCGGGGAGAAAACAGAAAGGCAGACATAGTGCAATACTGACTTCAGTGGTATTTATTTATTTAGCATTTTTTTTTTATAAAATCGCACAGATGGCGAGTTCACGCTTTCATGCCTTTTAGCCTATGTAACTTTTCAACATTTTTCCAACAGTCAACATTTTCTCTTCATCCCTTTTTTCATCCCTGAAATACGATATTTTCAACACTCTGCTTCTCGTACACACTTTGTTTTGCTGTTGTTCGAATAACCGAATTTTAAAATTCGTTTAAAATATAAACTATATCAACTACAAATGTTCCCCGAGTTACGATGGTTTGACTTACGATTTTTCGATCTTGCGATGGCGACAGTGTTGTGAAAAATTGTAAAACGGCAGGCAAACGTAGCAGCATGTCCTCTATTCGCTTTCACATGTCTACACTATATTACCAAAAGTATTGGGACACCTGACCTTTCCTGCCATATGTGGTTCTTCTCCAAACTGTTACCACAAAGCTGGATTCAGACAATTGTATCAGACATCTTTAGATGCGCTAGAATAAGATTTCACGTTCACTTGGAGCTTGGAAACCCAAATCATCATGACGATGCCCCTGTGCACAAAGTAAGCTCCATGAAGATATGCTATTTATGGTTTGGAGTGGAAGATCTCCTGCTATAGAGCTCTGATCTCAACCCTCTTAAACACCTTTGGAATGAATGTGAACACTGACTGCACCCCAGGTTTCCTCAACTCACCTACATCAGTACCTGCCTTTACCAACACCCTTGTGGCCGATTAACACAAATATCTATAAGCACACTCCAAAACCTGGTGAAACATTTTCTCAGAAGAGTGGAGGGAATTAAAAGAGAGAATTGGGACTAATTGTGGAATGCGATGCTCCAAAAGCACTTACCATACTTATGACCAGGTGTCCAAAAACTTTTGGCAATATAGTGTCAGCCCGCAAACCATTCAGGCCGTTGTGTCTCACATTTTTCTTTGCCATCACTGTTTTTTATTCCATGTCTTCACCCTTTTTATTAATCCCCGTCTCACCATTGGTTCATGTCTCTACTTACTGGTTCATTCATGTCTGGGGTCTTCACTGAGTGCTAGCTCAGTGGAGAAGACGTTCTGACGTGGTGGTTTAAAGACCCTCAACCTTCAAATGCTTTGTTTGTGTGTATATAAGATAATTGTAAGTCGGTCTGGATGAGTGCATCTGCCAAAATGCCGTAAATGCAAGTCCAGTTTTACTGTCGATTACCGAGACGTTTCCTGATCTCGATCTTATTTCAGATTTCTCGTTTTTTTTTAGAACAGTTTACGCTGCTTGTCCCACCTTTATGATTTTGCCTGTCGATTTTTGTTGCTATTATAATCCACTTTTCTTCACTCGGAACTCGCATCCGCCTCCATTATCGCACATTCCGTGCATTACGTCCCAATTAGCAAATATATACCAAAAGCCCTGGATGTAATTCACTTCATTTGCGATTTACTTCATCAATCATTTGCTCTCAGTGTTCATTTTATGTCACAAGTTGGTAAAAGTGAAGTCCACATCGCAGCATAATTCCAGATAATAAGAAAAACGAGAACACTCTTTTCGTTTTGAACATGTTGAACATGCGACTATTTCATAAAGGGGAATGTGTTCAGGAAACCGGCTTGAGTAAACGATTCAGTATTGGAAATGTAGAGGTTAGTTATATATTTAGTTTTTTAATCCGAGAGAATGTTTACATTTACGGCATTTAGCAGAAGCCCTTCTCCAGGGCTCACAATGATCTCTGGAATCACTCGTGTACTAATCACAATTTACATAGTGCACAATATTTCCAATCTAAAACACAGAGAATAAAACCCAGAAACACATTGAAATGCAGTATAATAACGTGAAATATACCATATAATCTTTTTCTGTTTACATCACAGTGCACACTGAAACAATTCCTTTTCATTTCTTTCCACATACTTATATATATAAGATTTGTAAATTCCGCATGTCTCCCTGACTGTACATTGTGTACTATTCTTTTTCTTATTAACATTTTTTTTCTTTATTTAAATATTGTTTCACCTAGAAGCTTCTGTCCCCCCCAAAAAATTCCTTGTGTGTATGTGAGCACATTTGCCAATAAAACCCTGAATTTCCCGTTACTTTCTGGTTGCTTTTGAAAAGCACCCTGTGTGGTCCATATGAACTTTTTGGAGTGAATGTTGGATGAAGCCTCTGATGGATTATGTGTCAATGGTGGATCAGTTAGTTTACATCCAGGTCCGTCAAGAGCTAGATCAGGGGTCACCAACCTTTTTGAAACTGAGAGCTACTTTTTGGGTACCAATTAATGTGAAGGGCTACCATTTTGATACACACTTCTGAAATAACAAATTTGCTAAATTTACCTTTAATTATGTGTTATTATTAATAATTAATGATATTCATCTATATCTAGTCATCTATATTTTAATATTGTCATTTTTAAATTCACACTGATGCAAATGTGATTTTGTCAGGGAACCACCAGCCACGCCTCCCTCCAGAGGCTCACTCAGCCTCTCCCTGCTCTAATCACCTACACCTGTTCCCCATTACCTTTCCCCTTTATAAGGTTCCGATTCCACCTCACTCACAGTCGGATCTACTCGTTGCCATGAGAGATCTACCGGACTTCCTACCACTAGTATTCCCCGTACTTCCTACCAATAGTATTCCCCGTACTTCCTACCACTAGTATTCCCCGTACTTCCTACCACTAGTATTCCCCGTACTTCCTACCACTAGTATTCCTTGTACTTCCATGCTCCATGCTCCGCTTCAGAGGAAGCGTTCAAGGTAGGTTTGCCTTTAACGGTTCACATTGGCAATCATCGCTGGACTACCCGCATTACGGATTCTACCCGCATTACGAATTCTACCCGCTCTCTGGTTCGTACTTCTCCTCAAGCCTCTGCCTTGTATATGTTCAGACTAAATATACAGTCCCTGACAAAAGTCTTGTCGCTTATCTATTTTGTAGAAACACCTGCTATTAACCTGACTTTTAATTAATCAATTGGTGTTAGAAATAGCTCATATGAAAAGCTAAAACCCTCCCAAATGATGTTTAATGCACTGAAATAAATTAGTTTCACTGAAAAAATATTTATCATTTAATCAAGACAGAAAGGTCAAATTTTGGCAAGACAAAAAGTTTTGTCGCCTATACAGAAATTTAACAAATTTACTGCAAATACAAAAATATGTCAGCAAATTAAGTAGTGGTGCTGTGAGATCCAAATTGAATATCTTGTATGACTTCCATGAGCTTGAAGGACTGCATCCATGCGGTTTGGCAAGGATTCATACAATTTATTGATGAAGTCATCAGGAATAGCAAATAAAGCAGTCTTGCATGCCTCCCAGAGTTCATCAATATTCTTTGGTTTCGTCTTCCATGCTTCCTCTTTCATCCTACCCCACATATGCTCAATGATGTTCATGTCTGGTGACTGGGCTGGCCAACCCTGGAGCATCTTGATCTTCTTCACCTTGAGGAACTTTGATGTGGAGATGGAAGTATGCGATGGAGCACCATCCTGCTGCAGAATTTGGCCTCTTTTATGGTTGGGAATATAAGAGGTAGCTAAGATTTCTTGGTATTTTAGACTATTGATGTTGCCTTCCACCCTGCAGATCTCTCGCACACCACCATACTGGATGTAACCCCAGACCATGATTTTTCCACCACCAAACTTCACTGTTTTCTGGGTGAATCTCGGATCCATGCGGGCTCCAGTAGGTCTCCTGCAATATTTGCGGCGACTGTGGTGTAATTCAACAGAAGATTCATCTGAAAAATCCACCTTCTGCCACTTTTCCAGCGTCCATCCTTTTAGCTTCTGTGACCTTGGCAAATGCCACACGGTTTTTCAATTGTCTTTTGTTTAATGCTGGCTTCTGGGCACTGATTCGAACATGGAGGCCATTTCGAGACAGAATCCGACAAACTGTTCTGGTTGACACAGGGACTTCAGGTGACCAGGTCTCGTGGAGCTCTGCTGCAGTGGAAAATGGGTTGGCCTTGGATTTTTGAGCCTCTCGAGCAGTTGTCTTGCGGGGTCTGCCTGACCTGGGCTTGTCAAAAACGTCTCCAGTCTCTTCAAATATTTTTTTATCCTCTGTACTTGACGCTGAGACACATTGAAGGTGTCTGCCACATCAGCAGTGGATCTGGTCTTCAGCCTCTTAATAATCAAAACTTTAGTCTCAGGGTGAATCTTAGGCATGTTACAGAGGTCTAGTTGCAGTTGATGTGAAGGTCTAGTGTACTGGGGTTCTTTTTATACACACCTGAGACCTAATTGATCCATTATTAGTCACAGGTGAAGCTCATATGACAAGGCGACACTTATGTCTTTGCAAAAATTGACTCAATGGGCTTTACCAAGCTGTGAATATTAGAATACTTTTTGACAGTTTCGTTTTGCACTGAAACATTATTACAAAAGCTGTTGGGATTAAAATGAGCCATTTCTTGTAAAAAAATCTTGATTAGAAATATATTTCAGCGGCACTTCAGGTCAATTTGTACACAAGCGACAAGACTTTTGTCAGGGACTGTAGACAAGTTGTTTAACCATACTAAGGTTTCCGACTCGTGGTCTATCCGTGACAAATTTAAAAAAGAATAGCAACAAAAAAATTAGCGCCATTTTTGGTGAACTATTTTTAGAAAAGGCCCGCGGGCGACTCATTTGGTCCTTGCGGGCACCATGTTGGTGACCCCTGTCCTAGACGATGTCTTGAGGCACACTGACTTATGAAGGTCGGTGCTCCCTTCAAATGCACCATGTGCTTCCATCTCTTGGCGGGTTACAAAACTAGCTTTGTAATCTTTTGATATCACCTCGTAATAGTGGTTTTACCAGTGTTACTCGATATGGCAGTCTAGCAGGCATTTTACTCGATGACACTTTTTTACTCTAAAGCTCTTGTATTAATTGAATTATAACCTGTTTGATAGTTTCGAGACGTTCATGTAAATTAGCATTGCTAATGTAGCCTGCTGCTAATTGGCATGTATCTGAGCAGAGACCAGCACGGCAGAAGGACCCGTGGTATATATAAACGGCCGATACGCCTCGTGACAGTTCACATCAGTCATAGTGGATGTTTAAACTTTAATATGTGCCCTTCCTTTAAATTGGACTTCCCGTGAAATATCAGAACGCCACAGTGGAAAATGAGGTCAGTGCTCCGAGAGGAGTCTCTGTGACCCAGACAGACTGTAGCTGAAGCTGCTTGAAATCCACCAGCAGGTTCTTAATGGGAAAAAACAAGTTTGAGCTGCAAGGAGAAACAGAAAGCAGCAGTCACTGTGCTTTATCAAGGAAGCATTTGGAATTCATTGCGGTATTTACATTTTTGTGGTTAAGGGATTAGACTTTGGATCTGAAGGTCATGAGTTCCCAGCTACACCAAGTTGCCACTTCAGGGCCCCTGAGCAAGTCCCTTTACCCCATAGCTGCTCAGTTCTATAAATGACGTAAACGTAAGTTGCTTTGGATAAGGGCATCTGCCAAAGGGTGTAAATGTAAATGATCAAATGACTGAAAGAACAATTAGAAATCGAATTGCGGCATGGATACGATACCTGAAAAGCATTAGAGTGCAGGTACCATTTAATATAAAAGACAGAGAATTAGCTTTTAGCGCTGCACACGAATTCCCAATGACCAAACAAACATTACACACCTGACCCATGAGCAATTAGGAAGCTAGTATGTTATGTAGCTCGCCGATCATCAAACCATCGGCAGGTCGATTGACTAATCAGTCCTAATTATCCTAATGGAAAGAGAAGAAAACCGATGTGATAATAATATTCTGGAAAAACAAACTTCAGTTAATTTTGATTTGTAGTGCACTTTTCTCAATGGACATTGTAAATGTGGTGACTGTGGCAAGGGAAAACTCCCTGAGATGGCAAGAGGGAGAAACCTTGAGAGGAACCAGACTCAAAAGGAAACCTCATCGTCATCTGGGTGACACCAACTATCTATTAATTACGGTTCCATCATTAAGGGGTGCAATAATAGACGATTAAATGCAAACTGTGGTCCTGAGCCATTGTGACAGACCGTTGATATTAATTACAGTCCAAATCCAGCCTTCTTGAATTGCTCAGTAATTTCATGGATCTTTAGGCTGTTGATGTGGAACTATTCCCAGCTGCACAGAGTGGTCTCCACTTGAAGAGAACTCTATCCAGAGGTATCCAAAGAGAGGAAAGGGACAGGAACCCTGGTTGCTAAATGCATTCAACTGAAGCTAGTCATTGTTCTATTCATGCTATTTTGTGGATATGTGAGTCAAATCTTTGCTTGAAAGTGTTTATGCAGATTTGTTGCAGTGGCCTATCAAATGGATGTTTTGAACCTCAATAATGGCTCAACTAACGGCTTGTTAGAGACTAGTTGGTACAACGAATAAAACAAAACCCATTGACATCGCATAGCATCATATTTTTTTCAACGCATTGTATCGCGTCAAATCACATTGTGTTGAATTAAATCGAAATCGGATCGGGGTGAAACGGATCGCATCACACTAGTATCTGCTTCATATCTCCGTAGCTTTAAAATGCACAGGGTACTCAGGGGAAAACCAGCGAGGACTTGCAGTCGTCTGGTCTCAAAATGACAGTGTGATGTAAAGAGGAAACCTGCGGTTTCGCACCACAAGGAGAGAAGATTTGTTGGTTGAACGTGCTGTTCGATGGCCCGATCCGAGACGTCTCTCAGGACTCGACAACATTCTGAGGTGCAGATGCCTCTTCCCGGGATTTCATCTCTAGCGATGAGCTGCCATCCACGTCGAGACCCGCGCGGATCCACGCGTGACCGAGTCGAGTGTCATCAGCAGAGAGAGGATACGGAAAAGATTTTTCACTCATGATGGATTTTAGACAAAGCATGTGTTTAAGTCACTGCAGAAGCAAAAGTTCAGCAGGTGGACCTTTTTCTTTTCCATCTGTTTTACGAGCGATAAGACTGGAGAAAATGTCAGCCTCGGGGTTGCAAAGCGCTCTCGCCTTTGCCTCGTCTGCAATAAAATCGAATCCTTTTTTACCCACCCATCCGTTCACTGTTTCTCATTCGTTTATTTCCACATCACAACAGACGTCCGACAAAAAAACTTCTCAAAGTTTTTGACGCAAAACGGACAGTCATTCGGACCTTCGGGGATCCGGGTCTCGTGCAATCATCTCCAATACATTACCTTCATAGAGCGCTATCGCAAATTTTCATCACGCCAACAATAGACTGTGATGAGATAATTCAGGACTTAAGTACTCGCTCTGGACTCTGGACTGTTCTCTCTGTCGTGATCTAAATACTATGCTTCGTCGGGAACAACCGTCTGAATCGTGAAAAGCCTCTGGTTCATGACCCTTTTGCAAGTCTATTGTGTTGAAATGTCACGCCAGTGAAGTTTTTATAGAGCAGCCAAACGATGAGCTTAATTATTCCTCCTGCATTTACAGCACCGTAGAACATGAAAAAAACGTTGGTGTTTCCCCCCCCACCCCCCCACCCCAAGCGCGCAAACTGCGGCATTCTCTAAAGCGTTCTCTGTTTCCATGGCGCCGTTGACGAGATGTATTTTAGAGAGCTTTGAGCTGCTAAAAAAGAGGATATACAGTATGTGCTTTTGTGACTGTCTTGTTTTTTTTTCCTTTACTTTTATCACTTCAGTCTAATAATAAGACACATTGTGTCTAACGAGACAGCAATTAAAGTGACTGGCGAAGAAAGCCGCACTCAACTCGTTTGCCATTCCGCATTAATTTTCCTTTTCTTTTCTAATTATTCTGTTCAGTCCGGGACGCTGTGGAGAATTCTATTCTCGGATGATTATCAGTTTATTTTTTGTCGCGAAGATGTTTTTTTTTTTGTTGTTGTTTTTTCTTTTTTTCCTCGTTCTGCATGTCGAAGACAAACGGGGTGATCAAACGCTTTCACAATACAAAGTTAGACATGTTTTGGCAAGATGGTAGGAAATGACATTTTATTTAATTTTACATTTTATTTCGAACAAAGCACAAAATATCTACAAATATAAATACCAAAAATATATACAAATGTGTTTTTTGTCAATTTCCCGGAAGTAAATTATTTCTTGCTTTGATCATCGTTAATAATTGATTGCTCTTGTTTGTAATTAGCATATCGATTGTATCGATGTCTATCAGTCACAGAGATCCAGATGTAGATTTAGATCCTTAACGAGAACGCGAGAGGCGACGTTGTGACGAAGAAACCTTGAGAGAATCCAGACTCACCTGATTATCGTGTTTTGATGGCACCAAACTGGATTATGAAGCGTTAGCATATAGAGGAAAAGAAAAGCGATGGGCTCTGATCTCAACGGTGAAAAACAAATGAACAAAACTGAAAACAAAATAACAAATTCAAAAACACATGAACAAATGAGAAAATTAAAAAAAATCCAAAATCCAAAAACAAATGAACAAATGTGAAAACAATTGAACAAAACACAATGATAATTCAGACAAACCGGCAAAGGAAGGTATAGTTAGCGAATAGAATACTTATCGCTCATTGGACGAGGCATCTGTCATTCAAGATATACAGGAACTACCTCAGGCTGTGGCAGGAGAAAGTCGGCATGTGCGTAAAAATGTGCAAAAATACTTAGTTTGGTTTTAAGTAAATGAATTTCTATAGCGTTTTTCACAACAGACATTGTCTGAAGCAGCTTTACAGAATTTAACAGTGAAGGTGAATGGTGTGTATTTATCCCTGATGAGCAGCCGTGGCGACTGTGACCATGAAAAACTCCCTTAGATGTTATGAGGAAGAAACCTTGAGAGGAACCAGACTCAAAAGGGGAACCCATCCTCATTTGGGTGACATCAAGAGTGTGATTATAGTCTTTAAACAATACAGAACACTGGAGAGTGAGAACTAACATGAGTACTGGAGTGTAAGATTATGAGTAATGATCTTTCTACAGTCTTTTACAGTCATTTGTGGTTATAAAACTAGGAGCTACTGAGCAACTCATAAAACAGCTCAACATTTGCGAGAAACAAAGTTTACAAGAAGTTATAAGAGACACAATTTCCTACTTCCTGTATATCTTGAATGACGGATGTTTCGTCCAATGAGCGGTAAGTATTTAATTCACTATCTACACCCACCTTTTCTAGTCTCAATCGGCATTGTGCTTTCTGATTTGTTCATTTGTTTTCAGATTTATTTCGTTTTCTGATTTATTTTATTTTCTGAATTGTTTATTGTTTTTGTATTTGTTCATTTGTTTTGCACTTCTCGGCCACTGTAGATCTTCCCTTCAGCCTCCGCTCACAATCTCGGCATAACTGTGGACAATCATCTGATACTGCGACACGTTTTTGTTGGTTCAAGTCTCAACCGGATCCTGTGGATTTATATACCTAGGAGGTTGCTGCTGTTGTAATCGGAAACACTGTCCTCTGCTCATCCCAGGACTCCTTTACACTCGAATAATTTATATTTATGGCATTTATACATCTTATACATATGGCATATGATGTCACCCAAATGAGGATGGGTTTCCCTTTTGAGTCTGGTTCCTCTCAAGGTTTCTTCCTCATAACATCTAAGGGAGTTTTTCCTTCCCACAGTCTCCATGGCTGCTCATCAGGGATAAATACACATCGTTCACCTTAACTGTTACATTCTGTAAAGCTGCTTTGAGACAATGTCTGTTGTGAAAAACGTACAAGTGATGTACGAAAGTGCTTTAAAGTCCCTATCAATGAATAAATTAAGACTTGGTTGCAAACGTAGGATACCATCAGCCTAAAACACGGAAACGGACGAATTATAGGCTACTTTTAGCATAAAGACATAAAACAAACACGGAAAAGTGCTAGTTTCAGTGTTTCAGGAAGAAGTGGGTCTTCACCCATTGTATAATTATAGGTAGGGACTTGGCTGTTTGGACATTTAGGGGACGTTCATTCCACCACCACGGTGCCAGAACAGAAGAGAGTCTTGATGTGTACCTACCTGTTAACCTGTGAGATGGTGGGACCAGTCGAGCAGTGTTAGAAGATCTGAAGGAGCGTGGTGCAGTGTGAGGAGTGATCAGATGTAAGAGGGTGCTGGTCCATTTTTGGCTTTGTAGGTGAACATCAGTGTTTTGAATCTGCAGCTAGAGACTGAACAAGCACCTGAGCAGCCTGTGTGGATTAAAATGGCCGGATCCTTCTGACGATGTAGAGAAGAAGCTGATTTGTCCTGCTGGAAAATCGCACCGTGCTGATTTGCGTCTAAAGCCGGAGGTAGACTCCGCCTATTAATCCTGCAGCATGTTGATGAGAAAGTCCTCGACACATGCAATTTACATTTATCCTCTTTTTTAAAAAAAATACACACATTTCCAAGCCATTGATGTGGCTGTTGTTCAGCAGGGAGTTTTTTCTATTCGCTGCGAGCTGAGGCTTTGAAATGGGTTACCAATTACCATCATTCAGAACAGCATGCGTGCAGAAAGCACTTCAGGCTCGCCGTCTTCTCGCGCTCTTCGATCGCTTTTGTGCTCACGAACACCTGCTGCTTTCTCCGAGATTTCTTCAACGTTTGTCTCGAACGCATTTCCGCGTCATCCCGGTGCAAGTAAAGCCGGCTGCGCTTCGACACACGGATGACCTCGCAGCTAACGCCGTTGACGCTCGCGCTCGGCTTTCCTGATCGCTACATTATCTGTTGCATATGGCTGGAAAAGTCAGGTGTCCCAGTATTATGTTGTACTTGTTAGGCTTCAGATCAGAAGATCTTCTTCATCATCTTCTTCCTTGTTCGGCTGCTTCCGTTAGGGGTCGCCACAGGGGATCATCCGTCTCCATACCCCCCTGTCCTCTCCATCTGCCTCTTTCACACCAACTACCTGCATGTCTTCCCTCACCACATCCATAAACCTCCTCCTTGGTCTTCCTCTTTTCCTCCTTCCTGGTGGCTCCATCCTCAGCATTCTCCTACCCATATACACCATGTCCCCCCAAACCATCTCTCTGACCTTGTCTCAAAACGTCCTACCTGCTCGGCCCCTCTTATCTACTCATTCCTAATCCTGTCCATCCCCGTCCCTACTGATAAAATCGCGCTGATTCAGAAGGTCATGGGTTCAAATCCCAGCACCACCAAGCTGCCCCCTTGCTGGGCCCTTGAGTGCGGCCTTTCACCCTCAACTGCTCAGCTGTTTACTGAGGTACCTGTAAGTCGGATAAAGGCGGAAATGTATTTCATTTCACAGATTTTTCTTTTTCGTTTTTTTTTTTAAGACCACATTTCTGACTTATCCCTCCATGGCCTGCATGAGTCGTTTCATTTTCTTCTGAAACAGCTGTAACGCTCTGACAGCGAGCTTTCGCCGAGAGTTTTCGCTCCTGAGCACCTCGTTCATTACCGACTAGCGATCAGTCTCACACGTTTGATTGGCCAGTTTCTGAGAGCAACATCAGTGCCCTCAGCAAGAGCTCCAGCAAAACCTCACCATGTGACTCTTTCTTGCATGTCAGTGTGCTGCTGGTAGGAGGCTCACTCTAACAATGACTCCCACATCGGTGCACCGGCTTCAGCCATCTGATGACTTGGCAGACTTGTCATTTCCACCCTTGTTTATTTTTTTTGTTGTTTTTTTTCCCCCCGCTTCGTTTAAACCCAGTTGACTTCAGTTGACTCTGCATTGTTCTGCTTTTTTTCAGTTACAGAGAAACCTGTTATATATGAATCCAAGGCTGGAAACTCCAACAGGCAGTTGGGAAAATATAATCTCCTACTGCCTCGGATTTCAGGTGTTGTATGGAGTAAGGTATTGTGCCTCTCTCGAAATATCCCAAATTTAAACATTCCCAAACATTTTGTTACACAATGATGAAGCAGATGGTAATTAATGGGCGTGATTGCAATTTCTGCCAAAATTTATGGGAATTCAAATGTTATTTCTAGGGCTAAAAAAAGGAGTTCTTGTGCGTTCTGCGCTGTGTGTAAAGAATTAAACATGACATGGCATGCTTTACAGGAAAATAACCAAGGTAGCTTTTGATCAGAAGGTCTAGAGATTAATTCCCAGCAGGACCAAGTTTCATTGCTGGGCCCCTGAGCAAGGCCCTTAACCCTCACCTGCTCAGTTGTATAAACAGGATTATCTTGAAGCTGCTTTGTATAAGGGTGTCTGCCAAATGCAAAATCGCCTCGATATACAATATTTACCTTTTACATTTTTTTATTTCTTTATTTATTTTTTATACAAAGCACTGACACTGAAGACTCCTTCCATAATTGTTAAAGACAATTACTGCATTCAGCTCACATCACATCCGCAATTTCCAAACAAGTATATCTAATAGGGCTGTTAACAATCACAGATTCACATCGCAAGTTGGCGATTTATTTCTATGCAGGGGGCGAAATTTAAGGTTATAAATGATGTACTACAACTTTAAGAAAGATTTGGAGATAATACCATGAGAACAGTGATTTGGAAAGAAGAGTCTGAGCGGGAGTTGTGAGAGTGAAGAGCGAGAGATGAGATGCACCGTTTAATCCGCCGTGGCTAATGTATGAGTTTCACTTCGCGGTGTTCAATAAACCGGATGAGCTCCTCGTCAGTGTCCGAACTGCAATGGTGATAAACCAATCGTCAGAACAAAGCCAAGAACCCACGAACACGCGTGGGGTAAGAACAGTGTAGCTAGCGTAGAACATACACATAGGGAATAATTAGTAGATGCGCTATATTGTTATTTCAGAAGTGACCAATAATTTGTTGGCGATATTTGATATGTAGATTGATTTCTCGTCGCTAAACTGTTTCTCGCTACATGAACAACTGCAGCTGATTGAATTGCAGAGCATCATATTTTTTTAATTGAATCGCATTGTGTTGAATTGTAATAGGGGTTGTAATCGCTTTGCATCAGTAGCCACTTCATAAGTATCTTTAACGTATCGTATCGTTGGCTACGCATGGAGATGCGAATCGCATCTGCCTCAGTTATGGAGATGTTTTCTGCTTTAATTTACGCTCTGTTTTCACCCAGTCTCGCCATTGGTTCTTTGTCAGTTGTGTTTGTTTTCCTGCACATCTCCGCCCTTCTCCCGTTATTGTTAAGTGTCTGGAGGCCTTGTGTCCTTCTGCTGCAACTTCACCTCAGCAAGCCTGCCCCAGCCATACAGAAGAGACAACATCTGACACCAGGCAGGAAGCAATAACAGGGACGTGGTGGAGACGTTATATGCAACCAAACCCAAAATGTTGCCGAAGAAAGATGAAGGGGAATCTCTGACATTGATTAATGATTATTGATTATCAATGATAATCAAGTTTTGTGACTTGTGTTTCAGCGAACTTGTAAGTTGTTACCATAGAAACGATGATGCATTAGAATGAGGGCGTCGCTGTTAAACGTGGGTTTGGCGGCAGCGCAGCGTTGTTAGATCCGACAGCGCAGCGCTGTTAGAGCTCGCAGCTCAGCTTTCTCGGTGTGTTTTCGTGAGTGAGTGCAGATTCGGTCTCTTATTAATAACAAAGATGTTTTCGAGTTTAGTAGCTGAGTCATTGGACTGCACCTGGGGTTTGAATTGCATCATTAAAGTGCTTAAGAATGACTAATACTATTGTTTGTCAAGGTAAAGTCTGATATGTAATGATCTGGTAGTGGCTGCTGTTGGCACTTCAGGGATTTCGTTGAAGAAATAATTGCATGAGATTAAAAAAAGACAAGCAGAATACGAAGAAGAGGAAGAAGAAAAACAATACAAGACTCTGCACAAGCGAAAACCTGAAATAAAGATGATTAACCTTAGAAGGATGAAGCTGCCACCATGATATTAGATGGGGAGGGAATTGAAGAGGGAATGAAGGAAAAATAACCCTATTTGTACCACAGGCTTTGTAGGACATATCGGATCTCCCAAAGCCCCTTGACTGGTTTATACTTCAATTCCACCACAGTTGTATGTTGGTGCATGTGTGTGCAATTTCTATCTCACTAGCCAGGAGAAGAACCAGCACTCTCATTGTAAATAAGTGTTCGTTTTCTTTGACATTGCAGAGGTAAAAAGGTTTTTCTCCTCGACTCCTCAAGATCGCATTTTACGCAAGGAAACATTTGTTCAATCGCCTCGACATGGCCCACGTCTTTCATTTCAGGAGAACACGCAGCCACCATCAAAATGACAAAGTATTCAAATGACTGCGGCTGATTGCCCTCAAGTGAACAAGTTTCCTGCCTTGTATTGCACAGTGGCCTATGGGAGATAAATATCGCCTCCTGAGAATGTTTCCTGTAATTACAGCCTGTGTTTAATTTCAAGCAAGTGAGCTTAAAATCGTTGTGTATGGAATGGACTTTTCATGCTAATCAATGCTAAATCCTGTTCTACGACCCTAACCATAAAGTTGAATAAAAAAGGAAATGAGATCCAGGATTGAGTTGGACCTGCTCTCTCAATGGAAAGAAGCGTTCACCTTGTTAAAATCAAAGTCAAGTCAAGTTTATTTCTATAGCGCTTTTCACAACAGACATTGTCTCAAAGCAGCTTTACAGAATTTAACAGTGAAGGTAAACGATGTGTATTTATCCCTGATGAGCAGCCGTGGTGACTGTGGCATGGAAAAACTCCTTTAGATGTTATGAGGAAGAAACCTTGAGAGGAACCAGACTCAAAAGGGGAACCCATCCTCATTTGGGTGACATCAAGAGTTTGATCATAAAAAGCTCATGTCCTACACAAGTATAAACAAACCGCACCAGTCACAGTTTTCCCAAGGCAATGCTTTACTTATCATCGGGTGCTGAAAATGAGCATTGAATTTAAATGATATGATAATTGGCATTTCTAACAGTCCCCTATATGAGATTTAAAGCCAGAAAAAAGCCAGAACCTTCGGTTATTTACAACGAGATCCGCAGGGAGTTTCAGGAAGACAATTTCAGAATCAGCCTAAGTGTGTCGAATTAGTGTTCGCTACTCTTATTTCCCTTGACGAAGCCTGATTTATTCGACAAGACACTCAAACCTGTTGTTTATTCTATCTCCTTTTATTTTCACGCCTCGTTTTGGCACACGGAAACGCTCCTCAAATTGCCCCATGATGTCGAACAGGATCGTTTGTTTTCTTCAGTTTGGTTTTAGATTTAGTTTTCGTTTTATTGCACGTCTCTGCTAATTTGCATTGATCCCAAGATCCCAGTTATGTTTAGGTTCAAGTATTTATACATGGAGATCTTTCTTTACCTGTCTGTCAGAGTCCTTGAGACATTCAGGAAGCATTACCATAAATCTTACAGCCGCTAGTCAGTGCCTTTATAAAGATTTATAAAAATGTGTATGAACTCAGTTCTTTAGTCCATTAACAAGGCCATTAACCCTCTTTGCTCCACAGGCACTGTATTGTAGCTGATGTGTCATCTTGGTACGATTGCTTGGCAGAATGTCCCTCATCATGTGCCCCGCAAGTTCGCTGGCCCCTTGGCTTATGTGCGTTTTTTGTAGGATAAGTGGTATTGAATATACTGTAGATGGAGAGCAAAACTTGCTACTTAAACGATTTACATAAACGACAATATTCATAAGCATAAAGGAAGTATTGAATTTGATGGGGAGGAAAATATTCAGGCATTAAAAATTAACTACAAATTAGCTACTTAACTACTCATTAGGCTTCTGCATTCCGAATTCATTTTGGCTCACTTTTCTTGGCAAATCTCCAATGTTGCATCCTCTGGTTGACTCGTAGTTTCAAGTCGGGAGATCAACGAAGCCGTGCAAGATTTCCTCGCGTTATCCAGGCGCGATATTTTGGGTTTTCGGAGCCGAATCCCAGATTCTACCCAGGTTCTTTTTCTCTGATAAGCTTTTGTTGCAAAAATGTTTCTAGTGGAGCAGACGAGCGCTGTGTGAGGTGTGGAAATGGAGATGCTTGTGCTGCAGGTTATTGCTTAATGTTCTCTGTGTAATTGTTGTTCCTGCTGCTTTCAGGTCATCCTGCAACTCTTTTCCAGTCCCTGCTGGCTTTTTTTTTTCGTGTCATTACCATTAATCAGAGTATGTTGTGAAATCGGGTGCACCTGATTAAACGTGATTTCATGAAATTTGCATTAAAATGTATTAATGTATATGTAAAATTGTAGAAGCGATACATACAAATACATATTATAGATTGCAGTTGATCCATGACTCACAGGTCGGCACGCATGTAAACTGCAGATTGATCGCTCACTTGTGGATTAATCTTATTTTTTTTTTTACGTTTGCAGAAAAACTTTTTTCCCCTGCCGATTTTGCTTTTTAAGTAATTTTGTAACTTCACAGAGCAGTGTAGCAGCATGTGTTCACTTGAACAGGATATGTTAATCAGCCAACAACAACTAGCGGAGGAGCAGAAGAATTTAAAAAGGCTCCCGCATTTTTGAAATCGCATGTATGGGAGCATTTTCTTGTGCAAACAATTCTTGTAATAAATGAAAAGCAAATTGTTTTTTTCTCCTCCCTTTTGTTTGGCGATTTGAAAAATCCGTGAATGAAAATCCGTAACTGTGAATTTTGTGATCAGTTGCACCAATACATACATAAATATATATATATACTGTATATACTGTGGTACCACAGAATAAGAATTTATTTCGTTCCGGAGCACAATTCACACTCTGAAAGATTCGTATACTGATAAGAATTTCCCTATAAGGAATTATGTAAAGTGGGATAATTCACCAAATATTAATATAAAAATAAAAATACAACCAATATGCACTAATATTATTTAGTATTTAGCATTTAGCAATAATTATTGTTTGAAAGTAGACGAATCTCCTTCCACTATGATATCAGGCAGACTGTCACCTGAATCACTGTTATCACTTATTTTTCTCTTTTTTGATACACTTTACTTTCAGCTTTTTTTTTTTTTTACACTCATAGTGTAAGCGATACTGTTCGGTGATGAATGTTAACGAGACAAAGACGCAGCGATAAACGCAGCGCTAAGACAGTGCTCAACGCTCTGCATAAACCAATATGAAAATTTTTATTAATTTCTATTCATATTCTGAATTATACCTAATATAATATATTCGGAATATATATATATTACGTATATGTATGCTTCTCTAAATTGTATTGAGAAAGTATTTGTCTGTACTGTACATTTGCTATAAGCAATATTCTGCAACCTTCATTTCATTTGATTTATGGTTCCAGTGGAGTATTCTGCATTGATTTTCTGCACAGGGAAGGTGTTTCCTAATATCATTAAATCAGTTGAATTTCTCTCTTTTTTTTTTTTTTTTATTCAGGTAACCAATAGTGGTTTGGAAGTAAATGAAATTCTTTCAGTCATTTACAATGTCACACGTCCACCGAATGTATATAAGTAAACAAAAAAATAACAAGGATTATGTGTAAATAATAAAGTTAAACTGTAAAGGAGGTATTAGGATATTCTTTTCCACATCTGTAGGTAATAAGTCTATATTAGATATAAAATTTGCATGTGGCTAGGCTTATAAAGCATCGTAACTTGGTCTTTTTGTTCTCAAAGCATAATCACACATTATAGAGTATCATTTCTGGCTATCTTGGTGGTTGCTCTTTCCAAATTCCTTCAACCTTTCGATATCCGAGTCCTAATACAGTTTTTATTTATATGAGGAAAAAGTCAAAGCAATTATACAAAGCAGTGCCTTGGCAGGGGAAAAGTATTATTTTTACATTTAAAATTTTTCCCATTTTTTTGTATTTGTGTTACACTATGTCTAGCCTTTTTATTGTCACAAATATTACTTGTCCACAGGAATAAGTTATTTTATTTTATAAAACACATATTTTTCTCTCTATTTTGGCCTTCCATCCACGCTTTCAAAAACAATGGCGCATTTTTAGTCATTGTCGCGACGTTGCAAAGAGCCAGTAAGTATATAAACACCATGCGGAAATGAAACCTTCTTGGCGCAGGTTGAAGCATTAAACTGCCTGCCATTAAAGAGGAGTTGAAAGAGGTTGTGTCCAGGGTGCAAAGGGTCAGTAGTGATTTTTCCTGCCTGGTTCCTGTATGGTACAAGTTCTGGAGAGTGGGCAGAGGAGCACCAATCACTGTTTGCTGCAGTCTGTTTCTGTCCTGTTTTGTTGCTGCTCCATCCATCAGATGGTGATGGATGTGCACAGGACTGATTCAATGGCTGCAGTGAAGAAGTGTATCAATTCTTCCTAAATTGGTGTAGAAAAAGCACAACCTCTGCTGGGCCTTTTTGAGAATGTAGTTTATGTTGGACTCCTATTTCAGGTCTTGGGAAATTGTAGTTCCCAAAAACTTAAAGGTCTCCACAGATGACACAGGGCTGATGGATATTGTGAGGGCAAGTAGAGTTGAGGGGTGTTTCCTAAAGTCCACTATCATTTCCACAATTTTGAGCTTTGTGTTAAGCTCTAGGTTGTTCCGACTGCACCATAGCACCAGCCGCTTCACCTCCTGCTGATATGCAGACTCGTCGCCATCTTGGATAAATCCAGTGAGCGTAGTATCATCTGCAAATTTCAGGGGTGTAACGGCTGTTCAGTTGTTAGTGAAGTGCAGTTGTTAATATAAAGGGGAGAATAGCAGTGGGGAGAGGACACATCCCTGAGGAGCGCCAGTGCTGACCGTCAAAATACTAGAGGTAACCCCGCCCAGTCTCACCTGCCTGTTTCCTGCCTGTCAGATGGCAGGCGGTATAGTGAACATTAGGAGTTTGGAGTGGAGAATTTCCGGAATTATTGTATTAAAAGCCGAACTGAAGTCGACAAACAGAATATTTCCCTGAGCAGTCAAGGTGTTGCAGAATGTAGTGCCAGGCTGTATATTTTACACCTGGACCTTCAGTGGTGTCCTTCCTGACTCAATCCACCTCAGTCAGGTATCTCATAGAGAAGGAATGAATGTCATTATGAAATGAAGAAAAAAGACCGGAGATTATGTTGTGGTATGAACAACATCAGACAGCGGCAGAGTGTTTCTGAAGAATTTAGGAATGCAGACACCTTCGTCATCGTTAGAAAACGTTTCATTTATTTTGACTGCTTTCAT
Source organism: Silurus glanis (assembly GCA_014706435.1). Lineage (NCBI taxonomy): Eukaryota > Metazoa > Chordata > Actinopteri > Siluriformes > Siluridae > Silurus > Silurus glanis. The sequence goes on from JAAIIK010000178.1 coordinate 1,033,286, forward strand.
TAGCTGGAGAGAAGTGTGTGTACTTGCGTGTGTGTGTGTGTGTGTGTGTGTGTGTGTGTGTGTGTGTGTGTGTGTGTGT
>JAAIIK010000178.1:1047697-1061181 GCA_014706435.1 Silurus glanis
AGTAATTGGATTGGTTGAACAGTACAGAGTGTGTGAGTAATTGGATTAGTTGAACAGTACAGAGTGTGTGAGGACTTGGATTAGTTGAACAGCATACCATTGAAGGTCTCTGTAGTTAAACAGAAAACAGTGTGAGGGTTCGGTTTAGTTAAATAATGAGGACTTTTGATTAGTTGAACAGTACAGTGATTGATTTTCTTTTTTAAACAATAGAGTGTGAGGACTTGGATTAGTAAAACAGTAGAGAGTGTGAGGACTTGGATTTGTTGAATAATACATATAGTGTGGGGAAAATACTTCACAATGCTGTACAGTAAAAGTACAATATTAATCAGCAATTCAATACATCAGCACATCCAGACTTTTGAAAGCAATCCTGTCCTTTTCTTCCTCTGTATCGTATGCATCCTTCTTTTTTGCTCTTTATCTTCCCCCTCAGTTAAAGCGTTGTTGTGAGTGTGTGTGGAATGCCACCCTGTTATTTCCTGCAGTATTTCATTAACTTTCTTATTGAAAATGGTTGAAGTGAGTAATCAGGCCTCACTCTGCTTTAATACCTGAACCTGCTGTGCACGATGCTGCTTCTTTTACCTGTGTATTAGTCTGTTTCATCCATCATGAGCTCCACAATGATGGCTAGATCAGATCCAATTTCACAGAGGAATTGAGTGGAAAAAGTCAGATTGCTAGCATGCACCATGACAGACAGAAAGAGGATTGGTGCCACAGTGGAGAGAAAACAGTGTGTACTTTACCAATCCATTGCACTACACTTCTAGTACGCTAAATATACTAAAGAAATGCAACTATCTGTATCTGTTTAGTGTTCTAAATTGTGTGCCTGTCAAAAGTTTGGGAACACCAAGTCTTTTATGTTTTTTTTTTTTTTAGTTACATACATGTTCTTTTAATTTATATGCAAAAAAATAGGTAATTTTACAGTATTCATTTTCATTCAATTATTCAGTATTAATTTGCTTCAATAGTGAAGCAACATGGCTACCATTCTATACGTTAACACTATGCAATTCCATCTGGACTTGTGGGTCTATAAATTTATCTATATTTGTTTGGTCAAAGCAAATCTGTATTCTGATTTAAAAATCACATCTGTATAATCATCCCTCTCAGGTGCCTTCTTCATATTTATATTTGTATATTTGTTTGAAACCCGTTTTCATACCAAATTGCAGGTTGTGAAACATCATGATTATTATTATTTTTTGTAAGAGTTTGGCAATCAAAGCTGATTGAAGAGTATTTCTGTTCGAGTTTATTTGGCTTCTTTAAATGTTACATAATTGCCCATCATTTAAATTACAATTTATGTTTAGAGAAAGTTTTTTTTCTTCCAGTTAATGATGGAACTCATTAGAGTGGATGCACACTGTCAGATTATAAGCAATCATGCAGCTCATTGTGTGACTCTGCTGTAGGGGGAAGCAAAAAAAAAAAAAAAAAAAAGAAGGAGCGAAAGCATTCAAAACATGTCAAGTGACAAAAATGACATTTTAAGGCTGGTTTTACTCAGCAGGATTGTTCTGACTCTATAATCACAATCTACCTTTCTCCTCAGTCAGCCTCTTTGAGACTCCAGGGCTTTCTCACTTTCTCTCAAACCTCCTAAACACACAGCCATCCACCATCCACTACTTCTATTCAGATGTATTCTTACAAGCGACTTGCCATTTTATATACAAGCGACTTCAGTAAAACTCATTTAAAAAGATTAACATAGCATTATAGATATGATGTTATAGATAACGAGAATTTTTACGTCAGAATCGGGACGAGTGGAAACGTTTGACTTGCGTGGCCTTTGAAAAGAAAGAGCTCCATTTCGGTGTCCTCTGATCTCAGTTTGTCTCGTTCTCGCTCTTCTTTGATTGCGCACTTTTTCTATTCGGATGAACACGTAGGCTAAGTGAAAGAGTTTGCATCTACTGTAAAGTCATAAACCGTCAGAGAGGCAATTTTCCTATCCGTGTCTGGCTTCTTGTCAGTAATGGTTGTATTTGAAGTATTTCTGAGGTTCGCCACTCAGTCTATTCTGTGGCGTTTGATGGGTCTGTATCCAGAGGGGAGGAGAAAAAGAGCCTCTGGTTTTCCATGGAGAACAATTGAGCTTGTGTTTGTGTGTGTGAGCACAGCTCCATCAGCCTGCTCCGATCGTTGTCACTCACATACTCATGAAGAACTCACCTCGGGGGGTTTTCCCTGCCGGGGGGGATTGTAGAGGGATGCAGATTATAGATTCGCTTATCTGTTTAGCCCCAGTGAACGACTGTAGGATGTGTGGCTTGGCTTAAAAATGATGTTCTTCCTTTGGATAAATATGGCGTATAGGACCGCATCGGTGTCAGGATTGTAGCCCTGAAATACCGTACACATCCAAATTACACTTGTGAATATAATCTCTAATTTCACGGCACTCTTTGTCCCACGTTTGGCTTTCATGGTTGACGTTTTTTGTCCCTTCGTTGTTGTTTTTTTTGTGTTTTTTTATTTATGTTTTGTGTTTGTGGTTTCCATTTATAATGCCTCTGCATCATTACGTGGCACTCAGTATTCGCGTAGATGATTGTGTCTTTTCCGAAATCTCCATCATATCAGCCTGCTTTATTTCCAGACCACCATCATTCCATCATCATAGTTGCCATCCTTGGTTCTGCTTGTGCGCTGTCTGGTGTTCTGATTATCATCATCTTTGGAAACTGAGTGCAATACTTGTAGAGAAATCTAATTACCATCCAATTCACATTTACTGATAGTATTCTTCTTGCTTGTGCTTTTCCAAAACTTTACTGACTCAAATCCACTCAAATCATGTAAGTTCTTTATTTTTAACTCTAAAGATATGTAAACCATAATGACTAAACTGTTAAAGCAATAGCAAAAGTACATTATGTGGCTGAGAAACCACCCGATGGAAGAATGTTCAGGTTGGGGAATTTGCTCGTTTGCGTCCGTAAGCGCCTCCTTGACAGTTATTTGTAGACACACATTACTTTACTTCCAACATGATCTGTTTGTAAAGGAAAACATGGCTGGATGTCCATCCACGAATCTAAAACGAATAATGCTTTCAAATTGAAACGAACCCTGCTAGCTTTTTTTGAAATTAATTCATTTTTATTTGTATAGCGCTTTTAACAATGAACATTGTCTCAAAGCAGCGTTACACAGATAATGTGGTGATAAAAATGAATAAGATGTTCTTTATAAGTGTAAGTTTGTCCCTGATGAGCAAACCGGTGGCGACTGTGGTGAAGGAAAAACTCCCTGAGATGCATAAGAAAGAAACCTTGAGAGGAACCAGACTCAAGAGGAAACCCATCCTCATCTGGGTTACACTGAATGTCCATTTATTACATATAAACAATAATGCGGGGTGCAGTGATGGTGATCAGAGCAAACTGTAGTCCTGAGTCGGTGTAGCAGACTGTTGACATTAACTACAGTCCAATCCATCCTCAAAGCTCCCGTTCTTACTCCGGAATTTCATGGAACCACCCAAGGCGTTGATGAGAAACCGTCCCCAGCTGCACAGAGTGGCCTCCAATCGAAGAAAACACTATCCAGAGGCAGGCTTGGACAAAGTGGGAAGATCTGGGGAGGGATGAAGGGCAGGAACAGTGGTCACTGGAACCTCAGGAGCATGTTTAACTTGAGAGAGAGAGAGAGAGAGAGAGAGAGTGAGTTTGACAGTTGAGTGGTGACAGGGAGAGAAGGATATGGATTATTGAATCCTTATTGTTGTATGAAGGTTAAGGACGCTGTGCAGTTGGGGACTCCAGCAAAATTCGCTATGGCAGCATAACTAAAAGGGAGAACATAAGATAAGATACACAGACATAAGATAACATAATATTCCTGCATCTCCTTCTACACTGTATAGTTTATAGAATTTGACTTGGATGTGAAGAGTCCCTGATAATGTTGTGTGCTCTTAGTCATAATTGACTGATGCACCTTTAACTTCAACACCCAGAAAATTCATCTCCCAGTAGCCTAAAGGGTTAAATTTCCTTCCCTAACTACATCCTGATGGTGCTCTACAAGAAAGCTAGATGTTTATGAATCTACTGTATACAGAGAGGAGGTGGAGACACAACATGCTGTTTGTTAAAGTGGACCCGATACCAGAGATGGCTGTAGACTTGAGTCGGCTCTGTAGCAATCAATTTACACCACACATTAAAGGCAGTCAAGGGCTTGATGTTCCTTGATGGTCACATCACAGGGGACCTTTTTCATTCCTCAGACGTGCAACAGTAATTCCTGCTCTGAGTGAAGAGAGCAAATCTCTTCCAGCCTCAGCAGTTGTATCACTGGGGACGTTGGGAATTGCAGCCCCCTGTGGTGGAACTTTAATCCCATTTGCAAGTCATTTATTTTCAGATGTTCTTTTATTTCTAATCTGAGGATTCATGCGTTCAAGACCAAGGAGGTGGTAGCTCTTGGTTAAGCATTGTACTCTTGATCAGAAGGCCACAAGTTCAAATTCCAGCACCACAAAGCTGCTACTGTTGGGCTCTCAACCCTCAAGTGTTTATTTGTAATTCGCTCTGGATAAGGGCCTCTGCCAAATTCTGAAAATGTAAGCCCCAGTAACTCCTAGCTGCCATGCTTGGGCCCTTAAGCAAGGCCCTTAACCCTCAGTGCCACAGGGGCGCTGTGTTAGCTGTGTTATGGCCGACCCTGCGCTCTGACCCAAGCCTTCTAACATTGCAGTTTTTCTTTTTTTTGTAAGGAGGAATTTGCTATAATGTACATGTGACAAGTAAAAAGCCCCCCATTGTGTTAAATCCCCTTTACTTCCTGGTCCTGTCCCCACCCCCATTTCATCACTTCCTGTCACCTCAATGTCTTTGTTTTTCACCCTCTCTAAAACCATTGTAAAGTCTTGCTTGAGCCTGATTTCCATTCCACACTCAAGCGTTTTTATTGGTTCACTTCTACCCCAAAGGAATGTCTATATCTATTCACGCCGCCCCCACCAGCCCCCACCCCCCATTCCCGAGAGTTAATATTTACTTATCTATATTCTCTCTATTCCGAATCTCAAGTCATTTTAACAAAGCAGGAACGAAGGCGCGATATTACATCCCACCGCGTAGACGTGTACGAGAAGGCCAACGAGCCGCGATTCGATTGATCTGATTGCTGGCCGAGAAAAACACAAACAGCAACAGACGAAGGCGAGACGGTCGAGACGGAAAAAGCTTGCGCGAGAGAAAGAGCGAGGCGGAGGAAGACAATAAGCGAGAGAGAACCGTAGATGGAGAGAGAGTGAGCGAGAGAGAGAGAGAGAGAGAGAGAGAGAGAGAGAGAGCGCGTCTGAGCGACACACTGCATCAGGAATGAGAAATGCGCCCTGCCTGCCTCGCACACTAATAACATCAGGACGAATTTCTGCAGTGTGTGTGTGTGTGTGTGTGTGTGTGTGAGATCATTCGGCTGCTAAGCTTAATCCTCAGTTATGAAATAGTTTCTGAGCAGCCATTTATTAAGTTGTTGTGTAATTCTTATCTTTCACACACACACACACAGTTTTTCGCTGCTAGACAAATCCAATTTCTATCCTCTGCTCCTTTAGATTTTGTAATATATTTCTCTTGCTTGTGCCTCAAATACACCCCACTGTAATCCAATAAATGTTAAAGATGTTTAAGAAAAAAAATAATAAATATATATATATGAATGATATGTTTTGCTTCACATTATCTGCTTGTCTCATTTCAGGACACGTCTAGTTTGGCACAGATTAGACGTCTAGCAAAACTCTCACTACGCGCTCCATCTTCGCACAATTTCGTTCTCCGCGTTCTCCGCGGGAGGTTGAACATCTGTGTCATTGGATATTTACTCGCCGTGACCCCCACATACTCGAATACGCTCCGGCAGAACAATGTATTTGAAGTGTGACAAACTTTTCTTCAAGAGGTATTAGCAATTTCGGCTTCGTATAACACCTCGGGCTACCCTTTTTCACGATCCAATCAAAGTTCAATCAGGTGTGTGTTCATTGTTCTGCTGCCGCTGCGGATCGGATTACTCTCTTGTTTTATCTTCGGGCGCGGGGGGCTCTCGGAAAGCGAGGGGGCTTTAGATTCTAGGCTTGCTGCGTGCGTTCGTGCTGGAGGCGTGGAGAGTTTCGAAGCAACCATGAGGTAAACCTTCAGTGGTTTATATAAGATTTTTAGACTTCACACCGCTGTGCAGAATATAAAAACAAAGCTAGCGTTAACCGCCGCAGCTAAGTGAGTCACCGCTGTGCCGTTTACCTTTTTGTTTCTTTTTTTTTTTTTTTTTTTTTTTATTTACTCCCCGAGGCTCAAACAACTCGGCGTATAGAATAATATAATTCTATAGTAACGGAGCGACTCAGTAAAAAATAGATAACATCAAACTTCTCTGTCCTTTCAGTTATTTTGAACCTCGTTGCATTTTAAAATTCGTGAAACAATTCAGTGAGGGCATTACTGCTATTTAGACTGTTCAATTCTCAAACCTAAATGGTCAGTAAGTGTTGGTAGACGATGCTCTCTGGGTGGAATTGATGGAATATTCCCCCATTAGCCAATTACGGAAATGTATGCAAAAGAGGGCAGATAGAGCTTTTTCCTTTTAGAAGCAGTGTAACAAATCAGAGGCACAGAGGTAGAATACAGATGCAGGGTAAGATCTATAAAAAGAGGTCAGATGGGAGACAAAAATACAGTAATCCCCCGTTTATGGCGGTGGTAAAGTTCCAAAACCGCCCACGATAAACGAAAAACTGTGATAAAAAGACCCCAAAAATACTATTTTGTGTATACAGTACTGTACTGTATTAACATTTTACTTCATTTTATAATTAATAATTATATTATTATTAATAAATGTCATGATTTCAACATAAAACTACATAAAAACAATTCCCTATAAGGGTTTTGGTCTATCTGCTATCTGCGAGAGACCGTGAAAATCAGCCAAGCAAGATTCGAACCGTAGTAAAGCGGGGGATTACTGTACAAACAATCCCAAAGATAAAACAACATAAGATAAAGGACTTTATTTAACTTTATTAATCCTGGAGGAAATTCCCTGGTGGTCTAGTGGTTAGGATGCGCCGCTGCGGCCAGGGTTCGATCCCCGGTCAGGGAACCGACCCCAGCCATTAGGGTTGCACAAGCCTTAGTGCCGGTCCCAAGCCCGGATAAATGGGGAGGGTTGCGTTAGGAAGTGCATCCAGCGTAAAAACATGCGGATGGTCCGCTGTGGCGACCCCTAATGGGAGAAGCCGAAAGAAAGTTTTTAATCCTGGAGGAAATTCTTTTGCCAGAGACTGCTTCATAGTGCTCTGGTCAGTATCTATCAAAAGTGCTCCAAGGAAGGAACAGTGGTGAACCGGCGACAGGGTCGTGGGCGGCCGAGGCTCATTGATGTACGTGAGGAGCGAAGGCTGGTCCGTGTGGTCCGATCCAACAGACGAGCTCCTGTAGCTCAAACTGCTGTAGAACTTCATGCTGTTGATGCTTGATAGAACCGGACTATTATAGCAGCAAAAGGGGACAAACACAATATTAGGCGGATAATCATAGTTATGCCTGATCGATGCCTGGACAGTGTATAGCTTGTGAAGAGAAACTGAAATAAAGTCCGTATAAAGGATAAAACTAAACACTTAATTGGAAACAGGTCAACTATGTTAAAAGTCTGATGATTAGGAATGACAGTCACGATGACAGAAGATGGTTCCTGGACGCTGGAGTCCTTGTCGGCCATATTTGTTAGCTGAGGTAAAATGCTATTTGTGATGATGTTTGGCAAGCAGCGTATTGGGAAAAAAGCAAAATGGAGTTTATTTAAGATTTATAGAAGGAGAAATTTAGTGCCAGGATGCATTTTTTTTATTTTTTTTTTTTTTTTATGAACTGCCAAAGAGACAAACAAAAGGCTGGTGAAGGAATGATTGTTTATTGGTTCTGTATTGTAAATGATGTAACATTAAATATAACCATAAACAGATAAAAAGCGAGATTTGACGTTTATCAATCAATTGTAATCTTTAAATTTTACATTTATGGCATTTGGGAGACGCCCTTATCCAAAGCGACTTACAACTAAGGGTTAAGGGCCTTGCTCAAGGGCCCAGCAGTGGCAGTTTGGTGGTGATGGGATTTGAACGTCCGATCCAAAGTCCAATGTCTTCATCACTCAGCTTCCACCTCCATAATCTTACACAAGTTGCATCAAAACACACTATTAAATTCCACACTCCAAAGTGTTTGGAGTAAATTCTCCTTTCTTCATCCTCCATCTGTTTCCTTCACACCCTCTGTTTCAGTGCAAGAGGGCTTCTCTTGTTCTGATTGGGGTAATATGATCAATAACCTGGAAATAATCTGACAGCCTGGGAATTGTGTTGTTTCCTTATAAAACATACTGTAGTCCTGAGAATGCATTTTTTGTAAAGTAAATTGGGACCAAAGAAAAAAAAAAAGAGACATATCTACAGGCTTCCTCTTTGAAATCAGCACATTTTAAATGTTTAATAAAACATTTTTTACCTTGAAATAGATTTATTTTTATTTATTTTTTTACTGCCTGTATAATCTGTGCTTCTTACACACAACTCGGAGATTCCAGCGTAGCTAATGTTTAATTCAGCGACTTCTTTTTCTCATTCACAGTACATCTGTGGAACTTTTTTCCAGTCGCCTCACACCTTTTCGCTCCACCACACCAGGATTTGTTCCCCCTCCTGTGTCAGGATTTCTTGTTAGAGATCATATCCGGGTGAGCGAGACTACAAAAGATGAATGCGAATCCCAGTCTGTTACGTTAAAAGCCGTCAGTTACCTCGTACGATTCATTGCTGCTTTTTAGTTCTGAGGAAAATATCGGTCACGAGGGGAACGCACTCGAACGCCACCACGATTACAGAATGATCTTCAGTGATGACACATGGAAACACTTCATTTGGTAAATTTGCATGCTTACTGTTTACTGAGGCAACTTCTTGTCTGAGGAAGTGCAGGCAGGAGAAGGTATCGGGAAAAAAAAAAAAGTCTAAAAAAAAAGCTCTAAAACTCTGATGTCACTAACAGAACCCTGAAGTCACATTATGGTTCCCTGTTCTCTAGCGCCACCTAGAGCAGCATTTTTGTTCTGCTTCAACAGAATGTAAAGCTTTTGGAGGTACAGTATATACTACATTTATATACTTTACTATACAGTGCTATTATAACATACTACTTTACTTTACTGCTCAACTACACTATATTATACTTTACTATGCTGCTATACAATGCAATATATCACTGTATTATACTGCTACAGTATATTGTTTATTATAATATACTACTATACTATACCGCTTTACAACACAAAATCTATACTATACTAATATACTGCACTACTATACTACACTTCTATACTGCTATACACTGCAATATATCACTGTATTATACTGCTACAGTATATTGCTTTATTATAATATACTACTATACTATACTGCTATACAACACAAAATCTATACTATACTAATATACTGCTCTACTATACTACACTTCTATACTGCTATACACTGCAATATATCACTGTATTATACTGCTAAACTATTATACTGCTATGTAATACCACATTCTGTTGTACTACAATACTATAATTCTATTCTATCCTATATTATACTATTCTACTATACACATACTATTCTTCCTATACTGCTATGCTACAGCATATTCTATTATACTACTATACTCACTATACTCACATTAAAATGATCTATTAATAGTTCATCCCATGATTCCTGGTGATTATATGCATCTTTAGAAAGTATACGATCATCCAACATATAGGAATTGTTCTCGTCTAGACACAATTACAGCAAAACGTGTTGATATTTGGTGAAGAATACCTTTTATATCCTGACCAAAGAAATCTTGAGTAGTCCTGAATGTTTTTGCTGCAATTTTTTTTTTTTAGTACCTAATCTCCGACACGGAGGAAATGTAGCCGCAGCTCTTTGGGGATGTGCCATTGTTTGCGCTCAGAAGTGGAAGTGTGATCAGGAATGCCTTATCTCAGGACTGTTAGCCATGTTAATATTGTCACAGGTGAATAATTGATGAATCTCGATGGCATTCGTTTTCCCACGTCTGCTCGAGTTCCGCTTAGAGAAAAGCATTCGTTTAGCAGCTGGTCTTTTTTTTATTCATATATCTATTAATTTGAATGTAACAAAATGTTGATATATTTATATCAAAGATGTGTGGGTACGATACGTGCAAAATGACGTCTTCCGAACGAAACGGATTCACACAGATACAGATCTCGTGCACGTCTCTCCGCTCATAAATATTCACACAAACTTGGACTTGGGAGTGTTTTGGCTGCTTGATTGACAGCTTGGATTGTTAGACGGCAAAAGCAACACGAGTTAAGCGCAGACTGCGGATTTGCTGTATTACACACACACAGAGTTTCTAACAAGCTTGTAACTGCTGATATCGATTATTTTAGTAATCAAATATTTAAATCATTCATTCATAATTTTTTTTTTATGAATGAGTCATTTGTTTTTTCTTTTTAGAAAAATTTACATTTTTATTGCTGAAATTGCATAAAAGAATATCAGTGAAAACTAAAGCCATTTAGTGCATTTAATTGCCGTATTACAACGAAATACAAATACAGTGCGTTCAAAAAGTCCTTCCGCAGTGCTGTAGAGAAGGTTATAGGAAACTATTAAATGAATACTGTACATAAATAAAAATCAATTTCAAATGACTTTAATAACGGTTAAGAAAACACCGCACTGTACAGTGTTTTCATTTATGTTTTGGTTTGAAATGATCCCAAACTTTGGAAACTTTCTGCCATTTTCTTTTGAATCTTCTCCTCGCCCCTCTGTGTTTTCTCGCCGTTCCTCCATTTTTCATTCTGCAGCGTCTCCCGTGTTACCTCTCCAGCACGCTCCAGAGTTAAGCAGGCAGTGCGTCAGTAATAACGGTCCGTGGGAAAACACAGTGCTCCGTGTTTTGTTAAATGGTCCAAACGAAACATCGAGGCAAATTAATTTGCCTGAATGAATTTTTGTAATCGAATTACTCGAGGAATCGTCACGGCCCTACGTGTAACGTTGCTAACTGTGAGAAAAGAGGATGAATGCCTAAGCATGACTCTGTAAATCTCTACTTCCTCACATCCTTTTTAGGTGTTTAGGGTTTTGTGTATTCAGCAATTCAGCTAAACTCTGCGGTTTTCCCACTGCATGGGGTTTTATCATTCAGGGTTTGGGGCTACACAAGGTGTGTGAGGAACCTGATAGAGCTTTACTCATACATCTACAAACCACACAAACACACACACACACACACACACACACACACACACTGGGATATTTGAGCTGCTGCTGACAGAAACCATGCAAAATATCCGTTCTACCATCAGGTCTGTTGATGATTCCTAATCCAAGGTGTGTGTCGTTTCTTTGTTTTGTATGACCTGCTTCTCTTATGGAGAAATCAGGGCAGAATATTTGGGTTAAATCCATCATATAATTTACTTAATAGCCAAAAGTTTGTGGACACTTGACTATAAGATTTGTACGTGCTTTTTGAACATCCCATTCCACATTTAGTCCTCATTTGCTCCACTCTTCTGGGAAGATGTTCCTCTAGATTTCTAAGTGTGCTTGTGGAGAGTCATTCAGCCACAAGCGTGTTAATAAAGTCAGGTACTGATGTAGGTGTGAAGGTGAGGAGGCCTGGGGTGCAGTCAGCATTCACATTCATCTTAAAGGGTTGAGAACAGAGCTTTATCGCAGGCCACTCAAGATCTTCCACTCCTGCCGATGTAAAGCAGGACAATGTCATGCTGAAACGGGTTTGGATCTCCTAGTTCAAGTGGAGGGAAAGGTTTTAGCTCTAACATCCAAAGATACCATATACAATTGTGTGCCTCCAAATTTGTGGTAACAGTCTGAGGATGAAGCACATACAGTATGGCTGAAAAAGTCGAGTGTCCCAATACTTTTGGCAGCATAACGTGTGTGAGGTTGCCATTCCATGAGATTTGGTAAGCAGGATTTTCCAACTGCAACTTGAAGATAGCAAGCTGTGTGTGTGTGTGTGTGTGTGTGTGTGTGTGTGTGTCTTGGTGGTGCCTGATGCACTGAGACCGACCGGTCTTGTTCTCTTTGTCAGCTGTGCCATCTCTTTCGTTTCCAAATCCCTCCTTATCCCACTCATCCCCAAGGTGCTGAAATAGCTTGCCTTCTCTCTCTCTCTCTCTCTCTCTCTCTCTCTCTCGCTATATCTCTCTTTCTCTATTTTTACTCTGCAAAGTCTCAAATTTTTTTTTTTATCCTCACACACACGTACACACAAAGACGCACAGAGGTTCAGTGATGTGTTGAGCACGGAGATGAGTGTCTGCCCTCTAGCGCCACCTCTGTTTATCGCGTGAAATCATTCCGGGAAACGGTGCGAACGAATTGCAGTGTTTTTACGTCAGCACGTGTATCCTCGTCTGTGTGCTGTCGCGTGTTGGAGATTCGTCTCGAACTAGTGGAGCTCCTGCACTGCAGGTTTCCTGTAGCTCTTTTCACTCTTCCAAGTTCTCTCACACTGTCAGACTCCGAGTGTGAGTGTGTGCTTGCTCATCACTGAGCTGGAATACAGCATCAATTACCTGTAGGCCCTATATTAAGTGTGTGTTCGTGTGTAAAATGATGTCTAGTCATGATGTGATTGATGAAACAGAGCTACCAGAGGTTCTTTGTCCATTTTACAGACATAAATGAAAGAATCGAGACTTTGAACAGGAACCACCATGCTGTTTTTAAAATGGACCAATCAGACTCCAGTGCTCTCACACTCGAATTTTGAAGCCGAGCAGCGTCTCATATTCGCAATCTGTTTTAGTTCTTCTTTCTCTCCGTCACAAACACAATCACTTTCCCCCAGAGTCCATGCTTATCCTTCTTCTTCTGAAGTGTCTCCATCACATCACTGCCTGAAATAGCCAGTTGTTTTTGTCCTCACTCTGTGTGTGTGTGTGTGTGTGTGTGTGTGTGTGTGTGTGTGTGTGTGTGTGTGTCTCTGACTCTGTTCCACTGACATGAACACTTCATTTCTTCTTCCCCTCAGCCACATCATGTCCTTATTTTCCTTTCTTCTCCCAGACAGCTCTTTTTTTTTTTGATAAACGTTTCTAATTGTGTTCTTTTTATCCTTTTATTCCTCCGTTATCATCTCCGGCTACATGAGATACATCGTGTTGCATGCACCGGGTCTTTATGCGTTGTGTTCATACATTTCTGGGCAAATCTTTTCTTTTGGTTACTCCGATATTAAAATAATTAACCTTTTTATATACACTGTTTTCTTTGTGCTTGCACACAAATATGATACGTTTTAGTCACCCATCTATAGCTATATAAGCTATAAGTAAGTATTACTTGTATAATATATATATATATATATATATATATA
>JAAIIK010000178.1:1099300-1119503 GCA_014706435.1 Silurus glanis
TCTATCTATCTATCTATCTATCTATCTATCTATCTATCTATCTATCTATCTATCTATCTATCTAATATTAATGTGAGGTCCAGTTAACAGCTAAAACGGGTAGAAGTAATAACTACTTTTTACTTGAGTACATGTCAGAGCCAAGACTTCTTTACTTTCACTTAAGTAAAAAGGTATAATCAGTACTTCAACTTTTACCCGAGTATTTTTAAACATGAGTATCTGTACTTCTACTTAAGTAATGGATGTGTGTACTTTTGCCACCTCTGAAGATAATATTAAAGATTTTTATTAATTAGCTGTATGTGAATGCAACCTAAGACGCGATGTTCATGCGCTCGACTTTATACAGTCCACACAGAGCAAGATACAGTGTACGGGCAAAAGTATTGGGACGGAACTTTCCAGCCATGTGGGTGTTTGTTTTTTCCCCCCCAAACTGTTACCTCAAACTAAGAGGCACATAATTGTATTGGACGTCTGGTGGTGGTAACATAACATTTTCCCTTCACTTGAACTAGGAGACCCAAATCTGTTCCAGCATGACACTGCTCCTGTGCACAAAGCCAGCTACATGAAGATCTGCTTCACATCATTCACTGTGGAAGATGCACCAAATCAGTCCTTTTATCATGACTGGCTCTATAAACCTAATCTTTGGGTTGTTTTGTGTTTTGGAGCATTTAGATGTGTGTGTCATACCATGAAGAACACATTTAGTGACACCTTTTGCACTTTTTGACCACATAGTGCACAGTTATAAAAACACACTGTTGCCATGTTCTCTTTAGAGAAAAGAAGCTTTTTCATGGCAACCCTTCCAAACATCGTTCAGTCTTTTTGAATTGTACAGTCATAAACTTTCACATTTTACATTCTAACCAAAGGCCTACAGTATACTGTAGATTCTGAGATATAACTCTTGGGTTTTTGCATCGCATTGTATTGTATTGTCCTTGGGGTGAATTTTCTTGGGCGTCCACTTCTGTGTAGTGTTGAATTGTTGAATTTTATAATCTTTTATAGAATGATGGTTTTTAAATTGTTGTAAAAATGGCCTTATAACCCATCCCAGATTGATGGGAAGCCACAATTCCTTCTCTCCACACTCCAGTTGAAATCACACAGAGCATTTCTTCATTATGGAAGATGGGGAAATATGTAACGAGGTATCACATTACGCACATAAAAAGAGACACGATGTTGCACGTTTTAGCTGCGGGTTCATATTTCACCGCCTGAGCGTTTATTGAACAGTAACGGTACAAACCGTCGCGCTGCCCTCTGAATTACCTGGCTGTTATATAGCCGGGGGAAATCGCATTGTTTTAATAGGACCGCTAAATAAAATGGCTCGTGAAAGAAAGAAGCGGATCCACGAGTCCGTCCTCCTCTTCCCGATCATGGGAGGCTTTAAAACCCTCGTAGTCTTGACGGGTAAGAGCAAGATGTCCAGCTGAGTCGATCAATCCACAACATATTCGTTAGCACTGGTCATGTCAATGAGGCTGTACTTCTCACCTCTTTTCTTCTTATATCAAACATATGTCGGGATATAAAACTAGCTCCCACATACAGTAGACGATTCCTCTATAAACCATGAAGAGCCGTTCATTACACATATCTATATATTCTTTTATACAGCACTAACTGAAGCCTCTGCATTGTGCTGCTCCATCATATTTCGGTAATGAGACGGAATAGCTCTTTGTGTGCATCGTATTGCAGTGTTTTCTCCCCTGTGTCTGGGCTACACTCGCTCGTCTGTCACTGCTGCCTCGCGTTCCTCAGAGTCCCTTGACATTTTATCATCTCTAATCACTTGCACACACTGGCTGCTCTTGTTTTTTTGGCTCCGGTTGCTGTTCTCGGGAACTTTTTTTTGTTGATCTAGCAAGTATAGGAGTAGCGGGGTTATCGTGGGACACGGTGTGGAAGTGCGATGAGGCTAGGCGCAAACTAGCAGGGACAGCGACGGACTTGTGAGGAAAATATACGCTACTGTATATGAGTACAAAATGTTTACACTACAAGGATAAAAGTATTGGGAAGTTTATTTCTTTAGCGCTTTTCACAATGGACATTGTCTCAAAACAGGTTTACGGAATGTAAGAATGATAGAAATGTGTTTATTTATCCCTGATGAGCAAACCTGTGCCGACTGTGGCAAGGAAAACAATCCCTTAGATACCATGAGGAAGATAATTTTATAGGAACCAGACTCAAAAGGGGAACCTTATCCTCATCTGGGTGACACCAAGAGTGTGATAATAAATCGTTAAAACATTACAAACACTGGAGAGTGAGCAATAGCTTGAGCACTGGAGTGTGTGATTATGAGTAAAGTCCTTTCTTATAGTCAGTTGGAGTTGTAGAACCAGGAGCAATCAATTAGCTCAACATCTGACCACCACCTTCTCTACGCCTTTAAACGTTCAATGATAGTTCAATATGTGGTACTTCCCCAAACTAGATGGCATCCCAGGCCTCCTCATCCTTACTAACACCCTTGTCGCTGAATGAGCACAAATCTCCTCAGAAACATTCCAAAATCTAGTGGAACATCTCCCCAGAAGGTTATTATAACACCAAATGTGGACTGGGATGTTCAAAAAAATACAAATACATGCAAATCTTATTGTCGGGTGTCCACAAAAACGTTTGTCCATATAATGTATATTGTTGTCCTATATATTATTATCACCTACAAGCTATAGGGGATGTTTATTAACCCGTAAACCACAGTGGTAGTGAGTTCTTGAATTTCTATACGTCATCATTTCTATATTATTTTAGGTCAAATTTTGCTTTGATGCTCTGCAGGTCACAATGAGATCTTAAGAATTCCAAGCCATTCCAGAGCAAAACATACCGCTATCAGGAAAAGCTCTGTCTCAATCACAGCTCACGGGTCTTTTAACAGGATAAGGACCCAAAACATACAACTAAAAGCACCCCAGAATGTCTCGGAAACAAACACTAGACTATTTTCGAGGCTTCTATGAGCCTTCATCCGGATCCTAATATATATACGGTGCTTTTAGGAAGTATTCTGTTTTGTTACGCTGCTGCTTGATTGATTTTTTTTCTCATTAATCTGCACTCAGTAGCCCGTAGTGAAAAAACAGAATTCTCTCAATGTCTGATTTCTTTTTTGATAAAAAAAACACTAAAATATATATAACGTGTTTATAAGTATTCAGATGCTCACTCAGTACTTAGTTGTAGCACCTTTTGCAGCAATTACAGTCTTTTTGGCTATGACGCAACATCTGGGTTGGGAGGATTTTCTGTTATTTTTCATGGCAAATCCTCTTAAGATGTGTCCAGTTGGATGGGTCCATTTCCGGGTCCGGAGATGTTCAATAGGGTTCAAGTCAATGCTCTGGCTGAGCCACTCGCACAGAGTTGCGTTGCTGTGTGCTTAGGGTCGTTGTCATGTAAGAAGGTGAACCATCATCCCCGACTGAGGTCCTGATCTTTGTGGAACAGGTTTTAATTGAGGGCATCTTTGCTTCATTCCCTTAATCCTGACCAACTGCCCAGTCCCTGCTGCAGAAACGCATCCCAACAGCCTGATGCTGCCACCGCCATGCTTCACTTTTGAAATAGTTTTGGGAAGACTTTGTCTAGGGAGGTCTGTGCCTTTTCCAAATCATGTCCGATCAATAAACTTTTTCCACAAGGTAGACTCTAATCACGGTGTAGAAACATCCAGGAACGATCAATAGAAATGGAAGGCACCTGAGGTCATTTTCAATAGTTTTTGCGAAGAGTCTGAATACTTATGTACATGTAATAATACATTTTTTTCAAACAAAAGAAATTCTGTCATGCTTATCGTACTCACGTGTATTTCCTTACCTGAACTATTCTGTTCTATTCTGCATGGTATTTGTACTACACTTTGCGAAGTATAAAAGTCCTACTTGAGTTTATGAGCATTATTTTGAGTCTTATTGTGTGAAGTGAATTACAGGCATCTGCAAAATGTCCCCCGTGCGCATTCATGTGCAATAAATTCGGTATTAATATAATGTTACGTATCAAAGTTAGGTCTGAGCGGTGAGATATTAGCGCCGCTTGATGATACACAGGAGAACGGTCTGGTTTCCCGAAGCTTTTATCAAACACCGTTAGTCGCTGTGGAAATTTTCTTGTCACGCCTTTCCTGTGAATTGGCACCCTCTTCTTCATTGTCTCCCTCTCTCTGAAGTGCTTGTTTGTTTCCAGTGTGCTGATTTTTTTTGAAAGGCTTGGGTGTCAGGACGTGTCACTGTCCTCCTTTCAAGTCTGATCGCTTCGCTCAACCTCTGTGTTTCCTTTCACTATCATCCTCACTCGCTAGTTCTCTCTTTATATATATTTCTTTTCTTCTAGCAGGTCAAAAAAGATTTTTTGCAGCGGCTTTTATGAATCGCACCTCCTCGTGTCTCGCACTTCCGAACACGGAGGCGTCCTGTTGTGTGTGAAACGTATTCTGAAGATCTAGTGTGTAAACACATCATGGACTCATTTTCTACCGTAGTTTTCTAATTATGTCGCGAAAAACAAGTCAGATCAGTGGTTCGTGTTTGGGATGTGTGGTTGGTTTCAGCACACACACACACACACACACACACACACACACACACACATATAGTCACAGTGGTGTCGTTGAAGATGGATGAGCCTGTCCTGTTTAATGGAAGTGCATTGACCGGTCAGCAGACCTTTCAAACGTAGCTCAGTTCATGTGGAGCTGAGCTTTGCACAGACATGAGTAATCCCAGCATGCAACAGAACGACAGTGCTTTTTAACCCCTGCAGTAAACAAACCCACTCACTGCTGGACTTTCCCCCAGAACAGAACTGAAGACCTGCAGAGAGACATCACCTCTCAGGTAACTCTTAAATAACAGCCTGGACTGTTACTCGGTTGCCCTTTGATTGAAAAAAAAAAAGCGATGAATGCACCTGCCTTGACCAGAGCAGAGGTATGGATTTCTTTATTGCCGCTATTATTCCTGCTCTTCTCGACTGTGACACGGCGGAGGCTGCCAGATCAATACGGGCCGGGTTGAGCCTTTGTGCTGCCACTATAACCATCGCCACGTTGCCGTACACACATCTAGTGACCAGAAGAATATCAATTCCTCTCCTCTAGGATCGAACTAGGACCTGCGAGAATACAGCCTGGGTTTCTATTCAGACTTTTATTCCATCTGGATCTCATAAATACCACCTTCAGCCAATGGTTTGAGAACCCTCTGCTCTGACTGGAAATGTATTGTTTAGATAAAGGATATAAAAAACAAAAAAAGATAACGGATGTAAAAATGGTAGTATTGTGTGTTTGAGTTTAACATCAGTGAGACGTCGGATAACCTTTCAGAAGGAAGTGGGAAGGAATATTGACCAGCAGCATTTACAAGCAAGTGATCATTTATGGATGCGACGTGGATGGATTTGATTTTTGCAGAAAACAATACATTATTAATGTAACACTGACTTGTTTAAAACTAGCAATTATTTTGCTAAACCAGTTGATCTATTGACATTTTCAGATTCATTTTGTTTTTATTATTTGCATTATTGTAAAATGAATTGCAAACACTCTCAATGCAAAAATACAATATGAGTATATATATATATACAGTGGCGATCAAAATTAGAGAACAATGTATAAACAATTGAACAATTCTGAAATAATGTCATCTTCACTGCTCAACAGTTGAAGGAGTTTTTGTCCTGTCTATACCATGCTACCAGAACACCTTTTCCACAAAATAACTAAGGCATTTAAAAAAAAAAATTATTTTCCAGAAAACATACTGATCAAAATTAGAGAACACTTTCAAATACCTCCCAGTTATTGGTGTTAATCTGGTACCTGGTGCTAATTTCCTTGATTATCTGTCAACCCCTATTTAACTGGCAGCCTACCTTCCAGTTTCACTGACTCTGCAAGATGGTGGGCCGTTCTAAAGTGACTGAAAGCCTCCGGCAGCAGGTTGTCCAGATGAAAGCCAAAGGGATGACCCTATCAGCCATAGCAAGACAAGTTGGTCGTTCCAAATCTGTGATTTCAAGAATATTGAATCTTTACATCACAAACTCATTCAAGTCCGCCAAGAAGGCTGGTCATCCACAGAAGACAAATACAAGAGAGGACGGGATACTGCGGAGGATCTCAATGGGCAGTCGTTTCCACACTGCAGCTGGAATTGCTCACCAGTTCAGCGCTGAACAGGGTAAGGATCTGTCTCGTCATACAGTGTCTCGACGTTTAAGAGCATTTGGACTGAAAGCCCACTCTGCAGTGACCAAAGCTCTCATTAGCAGAAAGAATCAAAAGGCTAGACTAAGCATGTTGTGTGGACAGAGGAGAACTGGTCCAAAGTTCACTTCAGTGATGAAAGCAAGTTTAATTTATTTGGGTCCGATGGGAAACATTATGTTCGGTGACAAACTGGAGAAAGACTGAACCCAAAGTGTGTAAAGAAGTCAGTGAAAAGTGGAGGAGGAAGTGTCATGGTTTGGGGCATGTTTTCTGCAGCAGGAGTTGGGCCTCTTATACAGCTACAGCTAATGCAAATGTTTATCAGAACCTTCTTCAACAACATATGGTTCCTTCCCTGCGTTCATCACCCAATCAGCCCGCAGTGTTCATGCAGGACAACGCTCCATGTCACACAACAAAACAGGTAAAGCAGTTCCTTGAAACTGAAAACATTGAAATAATGACATGGCCTGCCCAGAGTCCTGATCTCAACCCAATAGAGAACCTCTGGAAAATCCTTGGCGACAAAGTTATGGCCAAGAAACCCACTACAGTCACCGAACTGTGGAGGAGACTGGAAGAAGAGTGGACCAAAATCACACCAGAGCAGTGTGAGAGACTAGTGCTGTCCTGTGGCCGCAGATGTGCTGAAGTCATTCAGAGCAGAGGCCTGTACACTTCCTACTAATTGTTGACTGTTGTAACCTTCAGAAAATTTTGTTGTAATCTTTTTCCATGCTACAGTCATTGTTGTTCTCTAATTTTGATCAGTGTGTTTTCTGCTAAATAATGTTTTTTTTGGAAATGCCTTAGTTATTTTGTGGAAAAGGTGTTCTGGTAGCATGGTATAGACAGGACAAAAACTCCCTCAACTGTTGAGCAGTGAAGATGACATTATTTCAGAATTGTTCAATTGTTTATACATTGTTCTCTAATTTTGATCGCCACCATATATATATATATATATATATATATATATATATATATATATATATATATATATATACACAGCGGGAAAAATAAGTATTTGACACATCAGCTTTTTTATCAGTAAGGGGATTTCTAAGTGGGCTATTGACACAAAATTTCCACCAGATGTAGCCATCAAGCCAAATATTGAATTCATACAAAGAAATCAGAACATTTAAGTATACAAGTTGAGTCATAATAAATAAAGTGAAATGACACAGGGAATAAGTATTGAACACACTTTATTTAATACTTTGTAGAAAAGCCTTTGTTGGTGATTACAGCTTCTAGACGCCTCTTGTATGGAGAGACCAGTCGTCTGCATTGCTCAGGCGTGATTCTGGCCCATTCTTCCACACAAATGCTCTTTAAATCTTGAAGGTTCCTTGGGCCTCTTTTATGAACTTTGATCTTCAGTTCTCTCTATAGATTTTCTATGTGATTTAGGTCAGGTGATTGACTGGGCCATTCAAGCAACTTGATTTTCTTTCTTTGAAACCACTTCATTTTTTCCTTGGCCTTGTTTTTGGGATCATTGTCTTGCTGAAATGTTCACCCTCTTTTCATTTTCAGCTTTCTGGTAGATGGCAGCAGATTTTTATCCAGAATGTCCCGGTACATTTCTCCATTCATCCTGCCTTCAATAATATGAAGTCTGCCAGTACCCCTTGCTGAAAAGCAGCCCCAAACCATGATGCTTCCACCCCCAAACTTAACTGTTGGTATGGTGTTCTTGGGGTGGTGGGCAGTGCCATTTCTTCTCCAAACATGGTGTGTAGAATGACTGCCAAAAAAGTTTAATTTTGCTTTCATCTGACCGTACTATAGTCTCCCAATAATCCACAGGCTTCTCCAAATGCTCTTTCGCAAACTTTAACCGAGCCTCGACATGCTTTTTGTTCAGCAACGGAGTCTTGCATGGTGAGCGTGCATGGATGTCATGGCGGTTCAGTGCGTTGCTTATAGTTTTCTTTGAAACAACAGTACCTGCTGATGCAAGGTCTTCCTGAAGTTCTGCCCGAGTGGTTCTTGGCTCTTGGCGAACTCTCCTGATTATTCTTTGAACTCCTCGGACAGGGATCTTACATGGAGCACCTGATCGTGGCCGGTTTATGGTGAACTGATGCTCTTTCCATTTCTGTATAATGGCCTCCACAGTGCTCACAGGAACATTCAGCATTCTGGAAATGCGCCTATAACCATTCCCATCAAAATGCTTTTCAACGATAAGATTACGAAGATCTTGTGAGAGTTCTTTGCTTTTACCCATCATGAAGTCTTTCCTGTGTGCCTCCTGGGTAATGAGAAGCCTTTATAGGCCATCAATTAGGACTAAAGCAGCTGATATCAATTAGTACTGATAGGGGGCAGGGTTTCTCTCTCAATACTGACAGATTTCAGGTGATCTCCTGGCTTTCTATGCCATTTTGCCCCTTGTATCTTCATGTGTTCAATACTTATTCCCTGTGTCATTTCACTTTATTCATTATGACTCAACTTGTATACTTAAATGTTCTGATTTCTTTGTATAAATTCAATATTTGGCTTGATGGCTACATCTGGTGGAAATTTTGTGTCAATAGCCCACTTAGAAATCCCCTTACTGATAAAAAATGCTGATGTGTCAAATACTTATTTTCCCCGCTCTATATATATTCACATACACCGACCAGGCGTAACTTTGACATTATAACATTATAACATTATGAGCTGTGAAGTGAAAACACTGATTAGCTCTTCATCGTGGCACCTGATAGTGTGTGGATTTATTTATTAGGCAGCAAGTGAACATTTTGTCCTCAAAGTTGATGTTAAAAGCAGGAAAAATGGGCGAGCGTAAGGATTTGAGCGAGTTTGACAAATTGTGACGTCTAGATCAGAGCGTATCCAAAACTGCAGCTCTTGTAGGCTGTTTGCTCTCTGCAGTGGTCAGTATTTATCAAAAGTGCTCCAATTAAGGAACAGTGGTGAACCAGCGACAGGGTCGTGGGCGGCCGAGGCTCATTGATGCACGTGAGGAGCGAAGGCTGGTCCGTGTGGTCCGATCCAACAGACGAGCTCCTGTAGCTCAAACTGCTGAGGAACTTCATGCTGTTAATGATTGAAGGGGCACGATTGTTTTGGAAGCAAAAGGGGAGTCAACACAATAGGCATGTACACTACATTTCTAAAAGTATTGGGACACCTGAACTTTCCTGCTATATGTGGTTCTTTTTCAAGCTGTTACCACAAATCTGGAGGCACTCAATTGTACAGGACGTCTTTAGATGTGCGATAATAAGATTTTGCATTCACTTGAACTTGAAAACCCAAAGCTGTTCCAGCATGGCGATGCCCCTGTGCACAAAGTGAGCTCCTTTAAGATCTGGTTTACATGTTTTGGAGAGGAAGATCTTGAGTGGCCTGCTTTAGAGCTCAGATCTCATCCCTACTGGACACCTTTGGGATGAATGTGAACACTGACTGCACCTCAGGCCTCCTCAACTACATCACTAACACCCTTGGGGCTGATGAACACAAATACCCATAAGCACACTGCAAAATCTAGTTTAACATCTTCCCAGAAGAGTGGAGGGAATTAGAAGAGCAAATTGGGACTAAATGTGGAATGCAATGCTCAAATGCTCTTCTTCAAAAGTCTGCGGCCAAAGGGGAGTAACATGCACCGAGTGTGTGTCAGAATGGAAAGGAGGAGGTCGGAGCTCATGGTTGAAGCATTTGACTAGATCCGAAGGTTATGAGTTCAAATCCCAGCCACACCAAGCTGCCACTTCTGGGCCCTTAACCACGCCTTTAAAATAGCTAAATGCTAAATATCGTAAATGGAAAGGTACTGATGTAGGAGAGAAGTTGAGGAGGCCTGGAGTTCAGTCAACTTTCACATTCATCCCAAATGTGTTCAATAGGGTTTAGAGCTCTAGAACAGGAAATCTTCCACTCCAGCCCATGTAAAGCAGATCTTCATACAGGCTATGTGCACAAGAGCATTGGAACAGATTTGGGTCTTCTAGATGAAATGGAGGAGAAACGTCACGCTACCACATCAAGACATCCTGTACAATTGTGTGTCTCTAACTGGGAGGAACCACATATGGCTGGAAAAGTTGTGCGTATTTTATATACAAGTTTATATAGTGTACATATATAAGTTCAAGTTCACACATGTTCATCAATTTCACAATGAATTATCTCAGAGGAACTATTCAATTTGTGCCTATTTCCATCAACACAAAGAGAAAATCCACAATCTGGCTTTTAGGAGAAAGAAAAAGAGAGCAGATGAATAAATCTCGACTCAGCTGAACAGAACTTCGGTTATTGGTGGCAATTTGAAGCCTTTATAGTGCCGTGAACCCTCCTGAACGGTGTGAGTCCAATTAAAAGTCATCACCGGTGTGAGAGTGTGTTCTGAGGAGAAAAAGGTTTCCTGTGATTGAAAAAAAAGAGAGAGAGAATATCTGCATATTTCTTTTTCTTTGTATTAGCCTTGGAGCATTTATGCAAGTGTGCTAAAAATGAGCTTGTGATTGTTATCCTATTCAGTAACAATGTTAATTTCCATCGAGCTTTCTTGCACACTCAGTCTTTTTAATTAGCTGCTAATGTCTTGAGGGTGTGTAAGTGTGTGTGTGTGTGTGTGTGTGTGTGTGTGTGCGCGTATGTATATGGGGGTGTGTGTGGGGAGGGCTTTTTTTTTTAAAGCGCTGCATTTGATGTTATCTCTAGTTTGATTAAAAGTTAACGCCGTCCGTGTGTTGTACAACCGGTACACGCCGAAGAACAGTCACACCAATAAAACTCTCGCAAGTGTCTCTTTCTCTCTCGTTCCCTTCAGATTTCCAGCTTTGGCACGAGAAGCTCATTTTCTTCACCACTTTAAAGGAAGAGGGTAATAAACGGGAATCGAGTCTGGGCATTGATCTCGTGCCAGAGCCTGGATTTATGAGTGGATCAACAACACAGAGTGTGTGTTGGGTCTTCTCCAGTGGGAAGGCTGGTAGAGGGAATTGAATACAGCGAGGACTGAGGAGGATGATGATGAAGATGAGGAAAGAGCATCCTGGGGTTTCTATTATTCATACACTGGCCTCTGGTATAACTCCAAAATATAAAGCACATTAAAAGCTCTGGTCCAGAAGTATAATTAGCCACGATTAGTGTTTGAATTCGCACAGAGACAGAATTCATAGAACAATGTGTGTGTGTGTGTGTGTGTGTGTGTGTGTGTGTGTAATGATCTCCGTGTGTGTGATCAGTAATCACTGGTGTTGTGTTTGGAGACACGGCGCCACGTGACAGCAGCAGCAGCACTGTTTTACTGTACAGACTTCATTACTGAGGAGGTCGAGTTCTGACTTGTGTCTGACTAATATTCACATGCAGACTATCAGCTGTATCGCCTCCTCGCAGGCATCCTGTGTGTACAGTAAATGATTGTGTGTGTGTGATTAGACTCAGCAGAGGCTCTAAATTACACATAATAACACAAATGTGCTGAAGGGCTTTAAAAGCAAACAGCCTGCCGTCGGGATGCGCCGTAATGTACATAGCTGAGCTCCATGTAGCCTTCAGGAGCACAGAGGAGAAACCAAGGACACAAACAGAGCGGCCACGCAATACCATACAGCTCCACTGGAGGCCACGGCGCTGTGAAACGGTGTGTTAATCTGTTCCAGCACACCTTCTGAACGCCTGGGCTCGAAACACCTCGATCGACTCGATGCAGCATCGGCGAATGTCAAACGCGTGTCATGTTCGAACGTCTCTGTGGCACGTGGTCAGAATAGCACCAGTTACACCAGTAACCTTTTGATACACTTTGTATGGTTGGGAAAGTCAGGTGTTCCCAAACTTTTTGTCGGGTATTGCGAAACTTCCAGAATAAAACCAAAACAAAGAAACGTTTAGCTCCTTCTTTTCTCCTTTAGTTCATAACAGCTTTATGAAGCCATATTCTCACCAGCCTCTTTTCCCCTCTCCTCTCTCGAATCATATTTGGATGTTTGCCAGAATTCAACCCAGACAATCACAGTCTGATGTGTTTTCCCAGACTGCCTCACATCTAACCTCTGAGTCCACTGGGTTAAAAATAAAGGCAGGTGAAAATATATTTGTTCTTAGACCGAGTGATGCCTCGGGTCCCTTATGTAATAGACAATTTTTTTCCACAAAACAGCATTTAAATCACCAGGCAATCAAAAACTGACCCCTTTGGAATATAAGAATCATCATTCTTTAAAGGGGAAAAGGACACTTTCAGAGCAGCAGAAGTGATTTCTCTGAATCTCGGTGTATTCTCTGGACATTTCAAGCGATCAGATATTCCTACATAAATAGGCATTTTACATTCTATCGGTTTCGAAAATAGGACACGTGTTTGTATGAGTGCGTGTGTGTGGGTTTTCACTCAGTTCCACAGCGAAACTGCACTATTAACAGCACGGACACGTCGGATCCCATTGCACCGTGTTACATCTCACTTTGAACTGACGTTTCATCCGAGTACAATATTCGCCCATCTGATGGGAAATCCTTCAGTGGTGACGTTCAACCAACTCACTGCAACCTCATTCCCAGCCCTAAAACCCCCACACGTAACAGATTTCTCCAACAAACTTGAACTTTAACTGACTAAACTTCGACAAAAGTTCACGTCAGCCCCAGAGTGGGTGAAGCAGAAAAACGCTGCACAGACACTTTTTTTTCTGAGACAGCCCTACAATAAATCTTGGCAGTGACAATCATTCCACCCCAGTTTCTGGAGTCCACAGAGCCAGTGGAGCGTCCAAGCATCCTACTGAGAGAGTTATTCCTCGGCTCGTGTCACATAACGGTGGGAACCGGCGAGAACCAAAAGATGTGTGTGGTATTAAAGAGAAGAATCATCGCGGGATGTTCAGTTATTGCAGAAATACTTGTCAAACTGAAAGTATATGGAGAAATCACTTTTTTTTTCAGCTGCTTTCTTATTTCCTCGGATTTCAGCTATATAAACCTAGTCCCCTAACTACGTCCAGTGGGCCCCCACATTTGGAACGATCCTCTGAACAATGCCATATTTTAAAAATATTTTAAATATTTGTTTGACTCATATTATACCTGTATTTGATATTAGTTTGAAAGCTAAACTTTACTATTTCCCTTATCGGCAAAAATCTATACCGATAGTTTTTCCAGGTTCCGGTCCGCTGTCATTACGAGAGCGGCCTCTAGAGGATAATCACTGTCACCACGTGCTGTTTGTTGGTTTACAATTTAGAATTTTTTTATTCATATTTATTTCCTTTAGCACATTTTCATGATTCAGTACTGTTCGATTTTGTAATGAAGTTACATACTATTTTACATGGAGTGTGTGTTTGTTTTTTTTATCCAGTATCCCTTTTAAAAACAGCTGAAACGGTTAAAAACCGGTTGGTGAATCTGTTGTCGGCAAGTACGATCCAACCCAGCTCTCGGTCGTCCTCTAGTTTTAACATAGCCTTAGTATTTGTTAGATTCCCCCACAAACCCTATTCATAGGTAAGTAAATGTTTTGATTTTAATAGCAGTGAATATGAAAAAATATCATTATGATCGTAATGATGCTCCTTTAATAGGCTCTGCTCAAAAGTAATGTTTGTCTGTATGCTGCATGACAAAATAAACTAATCTCGAATTAGCAAGGATAATAAATACATTTCAAATAATGAAAAATTCTCTTGTTTCAGACAGGACCCCCCCCCCCCCCCCTACCCCCTTTAAAGAAAGGAAAAACTATGTGTCCCTAAAAGGTTATTAGAACTCGAAAGTCATATTAGAATTTCTAACGTAATGGAGTATGTTTTGCAGTAAAGTATCTATACTTTTACACGTGTGCTTTTCACGTACTGGTCAAATGCATGTCAAACATTCACATGTGGCCTGGAACACATTTGTGATGTGAATGCATTTTACATTTAAAGCATTTGGCAGATGTTCATCCAGAGCGACTTACAAATATTTATTCAGTTGAGTAGTTTAGGGTTAAGGACCTCCCTCAAGGGCAGACTGGTGGTGCTGGAGTTTAAATTCATGACCTTCCAATCAGAAGTCCATCTTAACCACTGCAACACTACTTTAATATGTATCCCGGCTCAACAGTTAAAGCTCTAGGTTCCTGAACCTTAGACTGGAAGTTCAAACCCCAGCTTTGTCACTATTTGACCCTTGAGCAAGAACCTCAACCCTCTCTTCTGGCAAGGTGCTGTATTCTGATAGCTCCTGATCCAAACTAGCTGGAAAATGCAAATAAAGCTGTGCTGCTGTATTGTATTATGCCAAAAAAAAAAATACAAGCCCCTTCTGCTAATCGACTGCGTCATAGCTGGGGAATATACAATCACTGAGAACGTTCGCTAATTGTGCTAAACAGTAGAGCTCTCTGCCTGCAGGCTAATGGATAACGCCGATGCTCTAACATGAGAGATGAAAGCTGCTGCTTTTCATCATTTTGTTCGCCATTTCTTCTCACATTCATTTATAAATTTCATTAGAACATGTGATTACAAGGTTTGAAACAGTCTGTGGAGATACCGCCCACTGTATTTATTATTGAAAGCATCTCAGAGGACATGACACAACAACCCTGAGGTGGATGAGCTACAACTGCAGAAGATCACCACCTCAGGTTCCACTCCTTCCACTTCAAGAAACAATAATATCTCCAGTTGTCCAGTTTGGGTGAGGCTGTGCTCATGATAGCGTTTTGTTCTTGGCTGACAGCAATGGAATTCATGTGGCTGTCTGCTGTTGAAGCTCTTCGAGATTCAATGTTTTTTGAAGGCTGAGATGGTTTTCTGCTCCACACGTATGTAAAGATTCATTAATTGATTACATCCTATCTGATCGCTCGAACCAACCTGACTTCTGGTATGAACGATGACCGAACCCCAGGCCTCCTCACCTCACCTACATCAGCTCCTGACTTCACTACCATCCTTGTGGTTGATTGAATCTTCACAAATTTCCATAAGCACACTCTAAAATCTAGTGGAACATCTTCCCAGAAGAGTGGAGGTTATAATAACAGCAAATGAGGACCGAATGTGGAACAGGGTGCTCAAGAAGCACATAAGAAACATATGGCCAGGTGTCCACAAACATTTGTTCTCATACTGTAGTTAACCAGTCCTTCGGGTACCAACATCTTTTACCCCATTTTGATGTTTGATGACTGAAGCTCTCAACCCGAATCTGCTTGATTTTGAGCACAGTGTTGCTGCAGCATGATAACTGCAAAATATTAAAAAATACTTTATTGATGATATGAGCAGGTGTGTAAAATGGGCTGTTTCATCAACTCCAAGACCAAATTGCAGAGACGTTCTATTTTAAACCTGACTTCTGTGTGTTCAGCTGCCGTGAGAACTGCTCTGGGGTGGAGGCCACATCAGGGTTCTAGTTTAAACAGCCCACACACTGCACATATGACACTTTGTAGCTCTATAGACCTCGCAATCAGCACATATTTTGATTTCTAATAAAGTTCAATTTGGACTCATTAAAAAAAAAAAATAGAATTGAATAATTCAGTAGATATTAGGTGTGAAACGGTACACAACATAGGTTCGGTACGTACCTCGGGTTTTATATAAAATTAGGTCGTTTTTTTATTTATTTTTATTATTAACGCCTGCTTGATAAAATAATATATCGAATAATATTTTATAAAAAATAAAATGTAAAAAAATAGAATTAATCTAATGCAATACACTTTTTTAGAACATCGATTACATTGAGCAATCGATTAGACTGCCACAAATTAGATTTATTCAAATTAAATTAATTAAATGGAAAAATTAAATCAAATGTTGTGTAAGTGGAGAAGAGTCACTACTCTATGATGCGTTCCCACGTGGACATAAAGAGGCACTGTAAACACATTTACATTTTTTCCACATAGTACTAATAAATAACAAATAAGATATAAATAAGAAGTAAAAAAGATTAAGAATGTTTGTTTTTTTCGCCTGAGGTGACAGTCGCATCACTGTTGAGTGGTCGTAGGTCGAGGTCTGACTGTATATAATTGTGTGTGTGTGTGTGTGTGTGTGTGTGTGTGTGTGTGTGTGTGTGTGTTCTACTTATTTTAGTATGCTTTAACAAATGTCTTTATTCTGTCTATCCTTCATTCATTTGCTCCCTCAATATGTGGAACTCTAGTTTCATTTTTATACCCCTGGCATTGTTGTGTATTTATTCAAGTTTAATAAAAATGAAAAATAAAAAAAAAACAGTGACACTGTGTGAGGCGTGAGACTAAACAAACTTGTGATCCTCCACTTAAAACGTTTGTGAGGGAGGTCAGATTTTAATTGTTTCACACGTAAAAAGGAAATGCATTGGGTCTACAGGTGCGCCCAACCGAAAGCCAGGTACCGAAATGATTCAGTACGAATATGTGTACTGTTACACCCCTAGTATATATGGATGAAACAGGTGCATGGATGTGTATCGCTTCTTATAGGCATGTGTGTGTGTGTGTGTGTGTGTGTGTGTGTGTGTGTGTGTGAACAAGGTGTGAACCAACTCATTGTGTATTTTTAGCTACAAAAAAAAAAAAAAAAAAAGCCCTTGTGTGCCCTAAAGAAAGCTGCTAAGAAAGGAGTGTGTGCGAAGTGGTGGGTGTGAAGAATTCTGTCTCCTTTCTCACTCCCCATGCCTCTTTGTCTTCTGTCTCTCTATCCGTCTCTTTATCTGCCTCCTCAGCACTCTATTTCTCTCTGTCTATTACGCTCTTGATTTCTCGCTCACTCCCTCTCTCCGTCGTCTGAACGCTCGTTCAAATGAACCCATAAATCACGGCCGTTGATGTTTAGCAGGTCTAGCAGAGACGAAGGAAGTGGCAAATAAACTGTTACGGATGGGGAAAAAAAAAATGGCGAAAGGTTCTGGGTGCCAAAAGCAACTCTGTGACAGCGCGTGATAAAAAGCTGCGGAGCGATATTTTCTCTTTCTCTCGCTCTCTTTTTCGTTTTTTTGATGGCTCAGAGGCAGGCTGTTCGCCGCCATGCCGTCCTTCCCTTCCCCACTGGGGTGAAGCGTTTCATCTGGGGGCTTCATCTGAATCTCCAAAATTACCAGATTTCTATATCATTAATATTGCAGCGGGACTAAAAGGGACTGAGAGTTCCTGTGATGAAAGCTTCATTAGGGCTCGTTCCTGGGATCTCGGGATCCTGGAAGCCGCGTTCGCCTGGCGCGTAAGCTATCGGGTTTTTAATGAGGGAGCGCCGACGTGCAGAAGTTAAAGGTTTGGTTTTTAATCAGCGCTGTTTTATGAGGATGTTTAGTTCTAAGTGGACTGAGTAATCGGCCAGGAACGCGGCGAAACCCACCGCTCTATTAGTGAAAAAGAAACCGTGGTCGCTTTTCACTCTTATCAGTTTCTCATTAGTTCGTCTTCCTTTTTGGATGCTCTGTTTGGTTAAAGATTAAAAAAATCTTCTTTTTTTTATGGGTTTTATGGGAAACTACATTTACACTATAACCTTCTGGGAAGATGTTTCATTAGAGGTTATGGAGATTTGTGCTCATTTATATACAAAGGTCTAAGTAAAGTACAAGTACTGATGTAGGAGACGTGAAGTGGCCTGGGGTGCAGTCAGCATTCACATTCATTCCGTTATGCTTGGAGCTCTCTAGCAGGAGATCTTCCATTCCAACTTATTTAAAGCATATCTTAATGGAGTTGGCTTAGTGCACAGGGAGCACTGTCATGCTGGAGCAGGTTTGGGGCTCCTCACACCTCGAGCAGATTGTGGAAGAACTACGTACGGCTGGAAAAAGTCAGGTGTCCCAATACTTTTGTCCAATTTTGCGAAACTTCCAGAAGAAAAGAAATAAAGAAAACATTAGTTCTTCTGTTCTCCTTCACTTCATAGCAGCTTTATGAAGCCACTCAAGATCTTCCAGTTTCTCCTATGTAAAGCAGATCTTCATGAAGCTGGCTTTGTGTACAGGATCACTGTGATGCTGGAACAGGTTTGGGTTTGTAGTAAAATTTTAGGGAAACACCCCAATAGTATATTTGTATACAAACACAAATGTCTGAGCACACATTGTAAATCTGGGATATTTAAATCAGTGTCCACGTTTAACATTTTCAACATTTAATCTGCAGGTTTGGGTGATATTTCCTGCTCAGTATTTCAATCTACTGTAAGTGAAAGTGTGAATATTGACCACACTATTGACCACACACCAGTGGTGTAAGGTATTTGAGTAAATATACTTCATTACTGTACTTAAGTCAATTTTTTTTTTTTTACTCTCTACTCAACTGCATGTATAATTCAATAGATCTCCTTTTTACTCCACCATATTTCAACCCTCAGCTGCTCAGTTGTATGAATTAGATCATTGATCTGGATTAGGGCGTCTTCGAAATGCCGCAAACGTACATAAACTTGCACTTAAAAAAATCTCTGAAATGAAGAGAATGGACTATTGGGAATGATTTCAAACATATTCATGGACAAAAATCGATTAAAACTTAAGTCAGTGATTCTAATAGAGTGTAGGCCAGTAGAGAAACCCTTTTTGACCCTGATGGCTTGCCACTTGGTGTAATGAGAGTTTTGAAATTAAGATCAGAATCAGAAAAGTTTTTATTGTACAGCAAGGGTTTGGCAAAGAGCACTTTACAGTACTGGGAATTTGTCTTGGAGTCAGGTGCAAACATATACATAGATACGAAAGTTTTCAAATGAACTAGAATAAGTTAAATAAATACTGTATATATATAAAGTGGCTTTGCATGGGCTTAGAATGTGAAAGTGACTGTCCAAACATATATACAGATACAGCAAAGAGCTTTGAGAACTTCAGCTTACACTTTATTCTGTCTGTGTCTTTTTCATATGAAGTGAACCTGCACATCAGTGTCTAATTTGCACGTTTATTTGCACGTTTTTCATTAATCGATTCTGTTTTTCAAATCATTTATAACATAAAATATAAATAATTGGTGATCAGATCCCAGACTCATCACAGCCTCTGCAACAATCAGACTGGTTGTTTTTTTTTTGTGAACTTCATTCCACTAGCGGCGGAGGCTATTTTTCTTCTCGTCCTCCGCTAGTCACCGAACTGAACTGCAGACAATGTGTTGTTTTAATACGGAACGCCGGCTCGGTTAACTCACAGCAGGCCTCGCAATGTTATTAAATGATTTCTAATTGGATTTGCAGGTTGCATTATTCATTTAGCCTATATCGCCAGTACAAAGGGAATGCAGAAGCGGTAGAAGGCCGTACCATAAACAGAGGCCTGGGTGGCGTTCCAGCAACGGCTGGTTAATATTCAAGAAACACGAGCCGACTCAACAATTCAATTAAGTGTTAACAGCAGGGGGGATCTTAAGGGACGTTAAACATTAATGCTCTTGAACCAGGCTTGGAAAACGGTGCAACAAAACTGAGATTCGATTAATGTATCACTGCTTCAAAAATTACACACACATATACACACACACACACACACACACACACACACACAAATACACACTGATGATCTTAGAATCGCCTTTTTCTAGCTGGTACGCTATAACACGGGAGAGCAGGATTTCATTCAGCGCTTTGAGTCACACTAATTAAAACCGCTTCCAAGGATCTGTAATGAATTGAGTCATAATTAACAGCACTCTAACGTCACTCTCTCTCTCTCTCTCTCTCTCTCTCTCTCTCTCTCTCTCTCTGTCTCTTTTTTTCTTAGAGCACCTGGGCGTTCGCCTGGAACAGTACATGTCCAGATTTCCGAAGGTGCGGATAGTGCGCACTAAGAAGCGCGAGGGTTTGATTCGCACTCGCCTCCTGGGAGCGTCCGTGGCTAAAGGGGAAGTCCTCACCTTCTTAGACTCACACTGTGAGGCCAATATCAACTGGCTGCCTCCTCTGCTTGGTACGCTCACCTATACAGTGTGTATATTTTTATATGTATATAACTATACTG